>OZ024828.1:3429876-3609099 GCA_964016985.1 Anodontia alba | reverse complement strand
TCACTCGAGTGAAGGATGGAAAAGTGAATATGCACTTCTCATTCGATGCAACTCATGAAATATACATTTTTTCACTTCACGACGAATGAAATAAAAGTCATACTCACGACAAACATTTGAATATCCTCTATATATTATACCGTTTATACCAAGTATATGCTGTAAAGCTTCGAAATTCCTGGACAAATGAGTCTCTCCCATGTGGTGGTGGTGGTGTGTGTGTGTGTGTGGGGGGGGGGGGGGGGGGGGGGGGGGGGGGGGGGGGGGGCGGGGGGGGGGGGAGGGGGGGCGGGGGGATACTTGTTCTCTTGTTCCCCTGAAATATTTCAGCATTTTCGCTTGTTCCCAAAAATCAAAATCTTAATTTTCTATGTTCCCTGCTCCCCAAAATTACATTTGTTCCCCTGTTCCCTTCATTTTTGGACTTGTGTTCTCCTGTTCCCCTAAAATAAATGACATTATTCCTCTGTTCCCCAGAACCCCTGGGAGGGCCTCAATAATAATCAGACATGTAACATAAAATGCTATAGAAGATTTTTAGGCATAGTGTTTTGTTCTAAGGTGGTGGTCCCGGTGTTAGTCTTACTCTTTGTTGCTTTGTAGTCTATTCTACGAGGCGATTTGTTGTATGTCTTTCCGTGTGTCATTTTGTTCTTGTGTTTTTCAGTCCTTTTAATATTGCGATTACCTCGCTTGGGAAGAGAGAGCTAATCTTAGTGCTTTTCGTACGTTTGTTCGGTTTGTGCTTGTTTAGATTTGTCGGTTCCCTCTTCCTCTTGGGGTCTGGGAAGGGCTGCGGTTTGTGATTGTGGCACTCCCTGGACTTTTCTCTAACCTTTTTTCAGATATCTGTTTTAGAAACCGTTGTCGTCTGCGATTGGTAATGTCTAAAACTGAACGACTTATTTCAAGCTAATATGTCTTTGATATTCTTTTAAAATTGAATATGTCTAGATAATCTGGTCTCAGTGGTTTAGGCATGAAACACTTCCTCGTTTGGAGAGTAGTTCTGAATCCATTACTCTATGTTGAGCCTCTTAATGGAAAACGGCTATTTTCGTACTTCTTGGGGAAATCCCAAATCACACCAATTAATGCAAGTCGCGAAAAGGTGAAACAAAAGCGCTCCCATATAATTATAGACCTTGTATCATCACTTAGTCGAGTGGACTGGAAAAACACGTCTTTATGACAATATCATATTTACGCTAAGTATTGCAGTAGATTTGAATAAATAGTTTAGGCCTTGATCAGACGCTGAAAAATATTCAATCTCAGACTCCTTGGCAAGAAACACATTCAGTATAAGCAAGATCTTATCTTGTCTTCATATGCTTCAAGAAAACCATCGAAAAGGTGTGCATGAAGACTTCTGAGCAAATTAAGTCGGTCACATCTCACGTTTCTTTGGCATGGCAAAGACAGCTCTACAAGGCACAGCTAACGGATCAAGGTAGAAAAAGGCAAAAGCAGAAGAAAAGATGGGGGAAGACAACACCAAGGGCTGGACCGGTCTAGGTTCGCAAGCTCGCAACCCAGCTAGCATTCTACGTAAATCTACATCGGGCCGTCATCGGCCCGTCAGCTACCCTGACGGGCCGATGACGGCCCGATATAGATTTACGTAGAATGCTGACTGGGAAAGGGCAGTTGAAGACAAAATCAAGAACAAAATGGAGAGAATTAATCTCAAAGTTATCAGTGATGCCACAACCACCGACAAAGTTTCGGGACAGAAGTGAAATGACATTTCTCCACATAAGTGATATATCCCCATATGGGCTGTCGGCTGACAAAAAAGCCCTTTGGGCATATACAAATTGCGAAGCACAGCCCACACGTCGGGTCAAGATCTTCGCTATTAGTCCTATATCTTCAACAAGGGTCCTATATTGGTGCTGGCGAACAGCGAAGATCCTGACCAGGCTGCGCGATCGCGCAGTCTGGTCTGGATCTTCGCTGTTCGCATATGTTCTAAGGTCCCTTTTCTCAGCCACTTGCTCATATATTCTTGGTACGCATTCAGAAACGCCTATGCAAGTTGTTTCTTATGAGTACCCATATGTTTTTTTTTTGTGGAGAAAAATATCATTTTTTTGTTGTTGAAACAATCCCTTATGTAGAGCTATGACGTACTCATATACATTTTACATATAGGTATATTGACTTAATGTAAACCAAAACGTGTCATGATGGCCACAATAATTTAAGGATGGATATATTTTCCCCCGATTTTCAGAAATTTTTGACAATGGAGACAAGTTTTATGACTTTCTGTTTGCTTTCTTTTACACCCCACCTTCTGAAAAGGGGTCTACACTAAAAGGAAAGGATTTACTCTCAGTGGGAGCGAATTCTTTGCCCTTTGAGTAGACCTTTATTCAGAAGGGAGCAAAAATAACTTCGACATAGTTGTCTCCCATGAAATTGTACTTTCTGACCCTTTTTTTAGAAGGGAACACAACAAATTTGACAGTTGCCTTCCTAGAAACTGTATTTTTAATTCTCCTTATATTACACACGCTTAACAGTTAAAAAATACAGCTACTGAACGTTCTGTCAAACAGCTAAATAAAAAAATAAATAAATAAATGAATTATACATACCAGACTTTACAACCGCCACTCTCTTATACCACTTCATATTGGCCGATTTGTTTTTATTTCTGGAATCATTTCAGATCTCAATCCTTTATTTAAAAATTTAACATGGTGTCATAGGTAAATGGAATAGCTAACTTCCTTCTTGTCCTGTCCAAATGAGGTGTTCATATACTATCGTATCGACTTTCTGTATTGTAAAACCACACCAAAAGTTCAACATTTGTTTCTTTTTAACCTTTAAGACGCCAAGCAAAATTTGTAGCAGACGACTACTTTTTTTTTTGAGAGAAAATAAGTCTTATCATTTCATTTGAATCGTCTGCAATTTTTCAGAGAAAATATGTGTTGACATTTCATGTAAAACTCTTGACAGACATTTGGATTCATGCTCAGCTTAGAGAGAAAAAGAAAACAAAACTATTTCATAATATCTGCTGCAGTTTTGACTGACGCTTTAAGGTTAATATTTACACATTTATGTTTGAACACAAGCGGCGGTTCACATGAAATGTCAAAACTTTACTTTCTTAGAAAAAAAAAAAAAAAAGATGAAATATGCCGTCTGCTGCTGTTGTGATAGGTGCTTTAATGGTTTATATTTACACATCAGAGCGTATTTACCACAAGTTGTGTCACCCGTATTATCTAGCATTTCTTTATCACTTTAGGACAGGAGAACTATACTTTATGTAGTTTGTTAAAATTTACACACGGGTAGATTTTATTTGTGAGCTGTAAATTTAACATATGGGAGAGAATGAACACCATAAAGCTTTAAACTTGTTTATAATTTACATAGGTATAAAGTTACGAGGACTGAGGTTGTTTATTAGTAGTTGCGTAATTCCTAGAAACAGAAAATCTTTATTTTTCTTAATTAACTTTTCTGATTTATAACAGGATCCTCAGGGTGGGTGAGTGTGTGCATGGGGGTGGGGGTGCGAGGTGGTGTGTGTGTGTGGGGGGGGGGGGGGGGGGGAGGGGGGGGGGGTAAATATGGGTAAATAAAAAAACATTAAAGCGCCGATTTTTCTTGATTGGTATATGAAAGGCCCCACTTTTTCTGACATCCCGGTATATGCACATATTTTTCATTCAGAGATTTTTGAGGCTGCTTGTTCTCTTTTTATTCAATGAATTAGCAGCAATATTTGCCTAACTACCAGCAATAAATGGGTAAAAAAAATCCAAGGGCAGTATATGAATCAGTCAACATTTCAGATGATCTAGTTTATGACCGGATTAGTTTTTTTCAATGGCTAGGTATATGAATGGGGTAGGTTTGAAATACTAGCTCGCACACACCCGTACCAAAATTATCCCCAAGTTACCACCCCACCCCCATCCTAGACAGGATCCGAGCTCATAGAATTTTATTTCACTTGATCAGATACTTGTTTTGTTTGCTTTTTGAAAATTGAAAAACTGTCAGTGGCATATCATCTGTCATTAGGTATTCAACACATTAACCTTAACCATTCTCAGGGCAATTTCAGAGGACGACACATATATTTTATTTTTCCCAGAAAAATAGGGTTTAATATTTCATGCAATTTGTCTCCTAGACGATTTCCATGAAATGCCATAGCCTGTTTTCTGGACAAAAACAGAAAACTATTTAGAAATGTCGTTGGCTGATAATTTTACCCAGCATGCTAAGCTTTAAAAGGGAATTAAAGGGAAAGGCAAGTCATTTCGACAAATCCACGGGGTATAACCATATTCGGTGTTTTGTACTTAGGTACTTGAAAATAAGTATGTTTGTTGTTCCTGATTTCTAAAGTGATTCAGTGTAAAACGAGAAAAACAGTTTTAGCTTCTGTGGATATTTTACTACACTTCCGAATTTTTTCTTAAACATGAGTGATACCTGGAAAACTAAAAGCATACAACGGGCGTAGACACCTATTGGGCACACGCAGTTTTCAAGGAATCACCGACCTCAGAGGCGGAACTCAAAGATGCAGTAGAGCGTTTACAATGGCTGAATTGTTTATCCACATTTTACTAATGGTGACAAAATACACCTGGCAGATTTTCCGCCATTTTAACAAGAAAAAATAATTTCCTATTGGGTCCCTTCACACCAAACCCTTCTGAAAAGGGGAAACTCTAAAAGGAAAGAATTAGCTCCCAAGGAGAGCAAATTCTTTCCTTTTAGAGTGGTACCTTTCAGAAGGGAGACAAAACAATTTTGACAGAGTTGTCTCCCTTGAAAGTGCATTCATTTCTCTTAAGTACAATAACAGATTATGAGGATGTTGCGCTAACATCCTGTAATTACTTTTACGAACTCAAAAATAGCTGACTACAAAACACTATATATTTTGCAGCACCTGGAACAATGCCTGTGATAAAATCATTTTTATCAAAATCGGATGTAAGTGAGAAAGTTTGTAACGTTCAGATTTCAAAACAGTTGTCAAACTCACCCCCATTTACAGTATTCAATAAGATTTTCAAAGATCTGAAAGTATTAAGGAGAATGGGTACGCATTTAAGGGTGAGTCAACTATGTCAAAGGTGTTTGTTTTACCGCCCTTCTGAAAAGAGGTCTGCTCTAAAAGAAGGGAGCAAATTCTTTTCTTTTAGCGTAGACCTCTTTTCTTTTCTGTAGTGGGTTAGTGCGCAGAAAAGTTAAAAGAAACTCAAAAAAGTTGTCTCCCTTGCAAAAACTGGCGAAAAATGTACTAAAAGTGTCTAGTTCCCTTAATAGAAATAGTCTTTTTTTATTGAAAAATAATCATAACCATACAAACTGGAGGGTGCTTCCGAATTTATTTGGGGCGGTTGCAAAACCACTAGATTTCACATTTCGACAATCCGTTTTCTTGTTACTACAAACCTAATAACTACCTAACAAATAATTCCCTGCCAAAGCTGATAACGCTAACTTCTGCATTCAAACATATTAGACTTATAGATCCTGGTGCTTATGAATAGTGAATAAATAAACAAAACCAAAGAAAACTTCACACCTGTGAAGAAATGAGATCTTAATCATATTGAGTACAATATCGGTGGACGAATATGAATAGCCCAGAAAAATGCGCAAACTCTACAGCGTTGGGTAAAATGTTTAACCCTAACCGCTGTCCTACTAAACACCGAAAAGGACCTTTTCCACCGAAACTCGAAAAGGCCTTTATAAATATGATATTATAATTTACATATGACGTTTGACACTGAAAAGATTTTTCAGGCAACCGCCCCATCAGCACTATAGTGCTTTGATTTATGGCCCTGGCACTATACCTCAATACAGTGAAGCCTGTGTAAGAGAGCCACCTTAGAGAGTGACCTTAGTGGTTGACATGGAAAGGTGGCTGTCTTATAAAGGTACATGTCATGTAATTTTGCTAGCAAAATTAATGACATGTACCTTTATAAGACATACACATTTTCCACATCAACCACTATTTAAAGTCAGTCTCAAAGGTGGCTCTCTTACACAGGTTTCACTGTACCTCAAAAGTTGAAAGCTGACTGTTGAAGTGCAGGGTCTTCGCAAGCACTGTAAATCAACCCAAGGAAAATCAATAAATGTCTACAGATGAAGTGCACATACATCAGGAGAACACTGCAGCTGTAAATATAGTTGTATTTAACGCTTGGCACTTTGGGTAAAAATTTCAACAGACGACATATTGTAAAACTTGCTGCAAACGACATTTTGAACTATTTTTCCTTATTACAGAAAATAGATTTTGACATTTCCTTCAAATTTTGTCCTTAGGAGACAATTTCCATGAGATGTCAAATCCTATTTCTGGGAAAATAAGAAAATAATGTTATCAGTTTGTCGTCTGCTGAATTTGCCAAGAGAGTGATAATAGTTAATTAACTTGGCTGCACATGCAAACACATGCAATATTATATGTAACACTGATGCATATATGTTCCCCCCCTTTCCCCCCACCCAGCCCCATTTGTTTATGTGGTGTTGTAGTTTTAACTTGCGCTTTTGTACGTTTACATCGATACTTGAAATTGATTGCAACCTAAATCTGCACTGTTTGTTTGAATGCGTATTTTTGTTATTGAGACATAGTTCCATAAATCCATTTAAGCTGGCATCCCATAAAAGGGACATAGGCAAACAGTATAGACCCAGATCAGACGCCGCAAAACGCGGATTCTGATCAGGGTCTACACTGTTTGCATTAAATTCAGAAATGTCTACAAAACATGATAATAATAAAAACTAACCAGACACTCCTTATATAGGAAATGGACTTGTCCAAAGACTTGAGGTAGAAAACTCCACTCGGCACAAATGGGTATTCAGAGAGTCATAGTAACATGGACCGCAACATGCGTAAACGTGTCTTCCGTCATATGCGCACAGCGAAGACCTAGATCAGCTTGCGCATTTGTGCAGTCTGATCAGGGCCTTCACTGTCCGCTAACAGACTCATTGGATACTACAGAATGTATGAATGGAGAGCAAAGGCCCGAATGATACTTTATGCATGTGCAGGATGATCTGAATCTGCGTATTATGCGCATGTACGAAGACACTTTTTCGCTTAAAGCAGCCCAGTCATACAGCCTTCTGTTCATAACTGTTGTTATTAAAAACTATATTTATAATGATCCTTCAAAATATATTTTCACAGTATTTGTATCTGTACGAACTAATGTATACTTTCTGAAATAAAATACGTTTAAACCAGTTACGGTTGTGGGACATCATACGTCACATTACATATTCAAAATGGCGACAACAATAAATGAATTCAATTTTTTTTTTCAAATGTTGATAATACTTAATTTTCATCCGATTTTTGATTAATCGATTTCAGAATACATGTTTTGTAAAGATCTTACATGATATGTAAATAAGGTGCGACAAAAGCCCCGGACTAGTTTGGAACGACGATAGTGTTCGTGCGTCTCCGTTTTCTATCATGTGATCACCATCTTTAGACACGTGACCGACTGCCACATCACCTCAGATTTATTTCTGGCGACAAAGAATTTGGGCGTATTTTCGCTTTCTTATTTTTTTCTTTTCAAGTGGTTTTTCCTGCAAGATTGCATGTGCGCCCAGCGAAGACTTAGATCAGCCTGTGCATCTGCGCAGTCTGATCAGTCTTGGCAGGGCACTCTGTGGGTAACCAAGTGTCTAAAGCTTCTTCTGGCGGACAGTGAAGCCTCTGATTAGTCTGTGCGGATGCACAGGCTGATCTGAGTCTTCGATGGGCGCACAGGCAATCTTGTAGGAAATGCTGTGCCCCGGCTCATTTCGTGAGATAAAGCTGTTTGCGCACGCACCACACTGCAATTGGCTTAGACAGAGAAAACAACCGTGTGTATAAAGTTGACAAATATGAAAGGTTCTAGTTCTTTCACATCGTGGCAAAGATGCCGGACTTTCACAGTTTGTAGGATAAACTTTACTTTAGAATACAGAAAATATGTACTACTTTGAACGGTCAGATTGACAAATTTCTTTAAATTGCATAACGGGTCCAATAGCAGGCGCGTGGGGCGTGGGGGCGGGGTGGGGGGTGGGGGGGTGACAACAAATATATATCCGGATAATGACCCCTCGGTTTGCATACACCACAAGAAACACGGGGCTGGACGCCTAAAGTGTGCGTGGACCCCTAATTTCTCTAGACAACCGTCTCGATACAGAGGTTTAGAACAAATAGCCATGTTTTAAACAATGACACTATGTCGATACAATCTGGGCAAAGAGAAGGTCAGGGGACTGAGCTTATGCCACCATCAGAGGGCAGCATTAAATTTTATGGGTATTTTTTTTTTTTTTTTTTTCAAATCGGGAGGCCTTTGTCAGACAGAGCAGGTAAAAATCTCCCGATTTTAAGAATATACACTAGTTCTTGTGTGAGAAAGAGAATCAGCCTCTTACACCAGATTGGTTAACAGAAATGTTTGGAGAGGACAGACAGGTGAACAGCTCCAACAATATGACATGATTTTCCACGTTTGTGACTTCCTGATTGTTTTTTTTTTTCTGCGCATTATGCCTCTTCTAAAAGGAGTCTTCTTCAAACGGAAAGAATTTGCTCCCAGTGGGAGCAAATTCTTTCCTTTTAAAGAAGGCTCCTTATTTGAAGTGATAAAAACAATTTTGACTAGGTTGTCTCCCTTTAAAGTGTATTATTTCCCCCCTTAAGTCTCGATAACTTATAGGATGATTTGTTGAACAATACTTGACAGTGTCAAGTGCCATATAAACTTCCAGTGTACAAAGAAAAAGCTGTAAATATTTTTTTTCCGATTCTCTCAAGAAAAAGCTCTCAAGAAATACTGAGAGCCCTCAGCTTGGGTGATTTGTCTTGGACGTTTCGAGTTAGAAAGCACGACAGAAAAAATAACCTTTGGTTATAGTCAGGTCTTATTCTCCCAACCGTATATTAAGAAATTGAGAAAACTGCATACCAAGGTCAAATGGCAGCCCTTATGAAAATTCTTCCAGTTTGTTATACACAGCAAGCTTTGGTTTGATTGTTTAAACTGTTGAACAATCAAGCTAACGTCTACATTCCTGTCAAAATCTCCGGTGACAGGGATGAGACAGACAAAGTTGTTGCAAGAAAATGTGTTTTGTCTGAAACTAAACACGAATGTACTAACGACGGACACATAGAAAGCATGGTTTTGGAAGATTTTTGGAATATTAACAAAATTGAATACCTGTTATTCGGGCTGACAGGCCTGAGCAAACTGTGTAGACCCAGATGAGACGCAGCAGAAAGCGGCGTCTCATCAGGGTCTACGCTGTTTGCCACTCATCCAGCAACTTTTAGACCTAACAAATAGGTAGTAAATTGCGCATTTTCAAATTTTAGAACAAGTAGGTGAGGAGTTGTGTCCGAATACTTAGGGTAAATACGGTAGGAGATATCTAGGAAGAACCACAGCCTAACAATGGCACTGGGAGGAAGAGCAAAGAAACCAAAGAAAAATAAAGCAACCTGTCCCCGTCTCGCCAAAAGTGGTGGTCACAACCCAGCTAGCATTCTTTATAAATCTATAGCGGGCCGTTATCGGGTACCTGACGGGCCGATAACGGCCCGCTATAGATTTATAAAGAATGCTTACTGGGAATGCCTGACAGGATACAACAACAACAAACTGGACAATACGTGAAGAAACCCCAACAGCTAGCAGCCATGCACAATGCCACACAAAGGACAAACAGCATTAGAACCGAATCCCCGCCTTTGAACCTGTTCGGACAAAAAAGTATGGAACATTTTTATTGCTTAGAGCTGAAGGTAGTCGTTTTGGTAGTCAGGAATTTCTTGATTGATAGTATTCATCCAAAATAATTTCAGTTAAATAAAACTAATACTTCTGATATCGAAGCATCGTTTCTGGATTTAAATTTATCAATATCTAATGGCAAAATCTCTACTAAAATTTATGATAAACGGGGTGATTTTGATTTTGCTATTGTAAATTTTCCATTATTGGATAGAAATTCCCCTCCTGCTACATCCTATGACATATATTTGTTTTCTTAGTTGAGCTGGTTTGCTGGAGCATCTACTCAAGTCAGTAACTTGGATAATCGAAATAAAATTTTAATTGCTAAACTTCATAAGCAAGGGGGTATACCGTTATCATAATAAATAGGAAGGAGGGCAATGATCAGGAATCGATTCAATTACCTAACACCTTCTGTCCAAGACACCAAAGGGAAAGAAGGATCCACTTAAAGCAACGGCACAACAATCAAAACACTACAAGCAGAAACCCGTACGTAAAAGATTTCCTAAGTGTTATCGCCGACACATTTTTCTACACGATTGCATGTGCGCCCAGCGAAGTCTCAGATATTTGCTCTGCGCATGAAGACGTTTTGGATACTTGGCTACCCACAGAGTGTCAAGCGAAGAGATCAGACTATCAAGAAAGCAGGCCAGTTTACCATCCCTACACTCGCCGAGCGACGTCGAATGTCCCACCTTGCTCAACAAGACAATTGAAGGCATCAAGTAGGAGATGTGCACGACAGCGACCACCCATGAACGAAGACAAATGCCCCAAACTAGAGGAAACATTACGAAAACATGCCTATTCAAATATATAGAAAATTGTACCTCCAAAAACAGAAAATTTTCAGATAAAAAAACTCAGATATTTTTCATATTTCTGCTCAAAACATAGATTGTGGGTACTCGTTAGAACCGCCTCGGCGAGGCGGTTCTAACGAGTACCCACAATCTATGTTTTTGAGCAGAAATAAGAAAAATAATGTTTACCCCTGTAAACCCCAGTTTTACTATATAAAAGTGGGGTTTAAGGGGGTCAAAATTATAAAGGTATGTTTTCGTGATGAGATCAACACCTTACACGAAACGTTAATCTTAGCAAATGAAACCATCGGGGACTTAAATCCACTAGCAGAGGTCTCGAGCCAATGGCTGTGAAACAAAAGAAGCCATACCAAATTTAGTGTGCCCAGATATGCACATTTTTGAGTTTATTTTCGTCAGTGTCCCTTAACCGCAAAAGCTGAAAGTGAAACAAATGTTGAAGTACAAAGGTTGGCAAGCACTATACATCCCTAACCAAGCTCACGCCTATCTGGCATGATCTAAAACAACACTGCATTTGCAGACACTTGGCAAGATGGTGTCTGCGCAAGAGATTACACACTTTTCAAATAGTTTACAGTTTCATATTTAATAGCAGATAGTAATTTTCCGGGGAGGATTTGGGGTTGGTGTGTATGTGTGTGTGTGTGAAGAGGGGGAGGGGTTGGGTGGGTGGGGGGGGGGGGGAGGCAGTTTTCCTGGAACCAAATTTTCATGCTCAGCTATGTTTAGCAAAAGAAAATTGCAATTGATAGTATTGAGATTTATTAGCAGAAAAAGTAAGAGAAAAGTCCAGAAGTCCAGGGAATGTCACAATCACAAACCGCAGCCCATCCTAGACACGAAAAGGAAGAGGAAACAGACAAAACCAAACAAGCGCAAATCGAACAAACGCACGAAAAGCACTAAGATTAGCTCCCTCTTCCCCAAGCGAGGTAATCGTAATGCTAAAAGGGTTGAAAAATACAAGAACAAAATAACACAAGGCAAGACAAAACAAATCGCCTCGTAGAATAAACCATAAAGCAACAAAGATTTGACTAACACCGCGACCACCGCCTTAGAACAGTCAATAGAATAAACCACCGTGGGGTATAAAGCACTTTTACGGCCGGCCAACTTCATCCTGGGTCCTGATGCTACGCTTAATACAAAAATACATAACAAGGCTCCCGACTCAGTCAATGCATCAAAGTGAAACATAAAAAATAAAATTAATCACTATGATAAACAAAGACGAGTAATTCATGGTAATTTTACTGTGTGCCAGAGTAAATGAAAATCAATTAAACCATGGCGGGCCAAGCCAAAGACATATCGTCAAACCCAACCCACTGGTTAAAGTTTTACGAAGAGGCCCTCATTGGGTCTGAGGTCCGAACCGCCGTCGTGCAATTAAAGAGTGAAGCATAGTCATCAATAATGATTGGGTTGGTAACTGGGCATGCAGTCTGTCGCATAATAACCAGGCTATACCCAATTCTTTTATAACTGTTAATTAGTTTTCTGAGTTGCTCCGAAAAGATAGATTTTCCCACAATTTTTCTAAATCTGTACACTAAGTCACCGTAAAATTCTGATTCCGATATGACAAATTTCATGCTCAGCTGAGTAGAGCTTGAAAAATGTTTTATAACCTCGGAGCCTGGAAGAGACAAAATCACAGAACATAGCCTAATAGACCAAGACGAAGAGAAAGCATACCTCGACGGACAGATCAAAACACAGAAAGGCAAAGCAACCAGGGGCCCATTTGTTCAAAATGTCGTTAGCTTAACGAGCTCGTTAAGGGTCAAAATATTAACTATTCTATTAACTAAAATATCTAATTCACATGTATTTTTGCTGAAAAAAATGTGAGTAGCTTTTGCAAATGCAAAAGCTACTCACATTTTTAAGCAAAAATATTAGCATATTTTGCATATTTAATGATCAAAGTTTTAACGATACGTTAACTAACGACATCGTTAGTTTTTGAACAACTGGGCCCAGCTCGCTCCCTTTTTCCTGACAAGGTGATTGCAATGTCAGACAGGAATCACCAAACACAATAACAGGACAACAAAGAAGACAACAAACAAGAGAAAACGCGAAAAAAAAGCTCGTAAAACGCACGAGAAAAGTAAAGCTTACTTTTGAAAAAATATTCTTTAATATATACAAGTAAAGTAGAATATATCGAAATATCGTATGGTCCATGCATTCATTTTGTTCAGAAACACTGTTGTTTACTTTGAAAAAACGTAAACATAAAATTCCATAAAAGTCCATGGCTTTGCATAGTGTCTAACAAGCGAACAATCATAATGGTACTCGTGGAACCCTATTAAAAACTAAACGTTATTAAATCTAAAAAAAAAAAAAAAAAAAAAAAAAAAAAAAATAAAGTTTCGACAGTTTGAGACCCAGTCCGACCATTTTACTTCCTCCCCGTCAATTTTGCAAGTAGGCTATATATATTTCCTAATCGTTGGTCGTGTAGAC
The DNA here is from genome assembly GCA_964016985.1 of Anodontia alba. NCBI lineage: Eukaryota > Metazoa > Mollusca > Bivalvia > Lucinida > Lucinidae > Anodontia > Anodontia alba. The sequence continues at coordinate 3,595,934 of OZ024828.1, read as the reverse complement.
GAAAACGCCCTTAGATTATAAACTACTAGTTTTTTCTAACATATGCCTTACCTTTCAATCCCGTTTTTTTTTTCATATGGTATCTAAGATACTGCTTAACTCATTTATGTATCTAAGATACTGCTTAACTCATTTATGCTTAGCGTCCCATAAAAGGAAATTGGTAAACAGTGTAGAGCCAGATCAGACGCCGCATAATGCGGCGTCTGATCTGGCTCTACACTGTTTGCATTAACTACTGGAATTTCTATAAAACATGGAAAAAATCAAATTTAGCCACATACCCTTTCTATTGGAAATGGATCAGTCCAAAGAGTTCAGTCAGAAGATTCCACTCGTCATAAATGGGTTAATTTTGTGCCGCCGATTGTTATGCGAGTAACATCGATTTAATGTAGGTCTGCAAGAGCAAGTTTATGTTCGAAAGTACAATTATAAATCTGAAATTCTGACTGCATATTTTAAAAGCGAACAAACACAAGTTGTTACATTTTTTTGTAAAGGGTTCTTATGCTATAATTTATATATCATCTAAAGTTCCCTCCATAAAATCATTGTGTGATTGGTAATAAATATAGACAGACTAGTGAGTATTTAAACAGTAAAGTCATCCGAAGAGAGGCCTTACGAGGAATGCCCTTTAATCACTATGTCCGTCCATCCGTTATCAGTTTGTGAAAATCGCTATAACTTTTAAACCTCTTAGAATATTTTGATAATTTTGGCATGCAGATACATATTGACAAGATCTAACCAACGGAAAATGTCAGACTTCTTTATAAATAGCCTCGCCGAGGCATGTGGGTCCGTAATTAACTTTTGAAAGTCGCTATAACTTTTAAACCGCTTGGAAAATTTCGATAATTTTTGGCATGCAGATACATATTAAGACCTAACCGAATTGTCAAATGCCAGGACTCAGTTGTTCAAAGCATCGTAAGCTTAGCGAGCTCGTTAGTAATCAAAAAGTTGACTGTTCTAGTAAGTACAATAACAAATTCACAGGTATTTTTGCTGAAAAAATTGAGTAGCTTTTGTAAAAGCTACTCACATATTTCAGCAAAAATATTAGCATATATGCCATATTTAATGATCAAAGTGGGGACATTGGCAACAGAATAAATCCTGATCAGACGCTGCGTACTGTTGCGTCTGATCTGGGTTTATTCTGTTGCCAATGTCCCCTTTACGGGACGCCAGGCTTAAATGGGTTAAAATTCCACTACGAAATGATAAAAAAATAAAACCGTTCCGGGATGGGGAAGTGGCTCTTAAACCACATTTTATGGATATCCGGCCAAAGCCTTTCATCCTGATATACGTACAGTGAACCTTCGTTACAAAGACAGCGTTTGTTCCCGAAGATGTGGCCGTTAAAATGAACTTGCTGTTGTAAAGCCTCCTTAATGAGCAGGGCCCAGTTGTTCAAAGCGTCGTTAGCTTAACGAGCTCGTTAAGGGTCATTTCGTTAACTGTTTTAGCGGATTCAATACACAATATTTTAATATTTTTTCAAATATCAAAACATTTGCGTATGACTTGATGTAAATTTTAACGATACGTTAACTAACGACATCGTTAGTTTCCAACAACTGGGCCCTGAATAGCATATTAGAAATGCCTTGTTTTACGTACTTAATTCCTCACAGAACATTTTTTTTGGATATATCATATGACTGAGGCGATTCTAACAAATATCAATAGCATGTGTTTCTTGAAGTATAAACTGCAATGTTCTTGCATGATTTCTGATTAACTCTCACCTCTTGAGCGAAGGTTGCGTATCAGTCAAATGATCGTTATAACAAATTTTATCCTTGCACCGAGGGCCGGTATTAAGAGGGTTGACTGTAGTTTTGTTCGGTATATTTGCTTACCACAGAGAACCGGCAAAATAGGTAAGAAAGTAACACATTTTTTCTTAGTCCTGTCTAAATCAGAATTGCAGAGTACGGGCCCTAGATTAACCAGGCCCCGGGGTTATAAAACTTTTTTCATGCTAAAATCAGCTGAGCATGAAATTATTCATGCTAATAAATCTCAAATTACTAACAATGCCAAATTCTTTCTTGCTAAATATAGCTGAGCATGAGCACGAAAAACGTTTTATAACCTCGGGGCCAGTAAACCAGATTACAGCGGGAACGATTATACCAAAATTGTCTGCCAAACTTCTGAAAAGAGCTCTACTCTAAAAGGAAGGAATTTGCTCCCAAAGGAGGACTGCACAGAAAATGAAATTTTGAGGGACGATAATTGGATCCGACGTCTGAACATACTCCATATGGTATCAACAAGGGCGACCAGTAGAGGGAATCATCGTTCCTCAGTCAGGGAATGCGACAGCTTATGTGGAACGTTTTGTTCATGTGATTTTCCGAAATCACAGCGTAAGTTTGGCCCATTTGCCTTAAGTATTGGTGAGAAACACTCAGTTTGGCGTATATCCCGCTTATGTGCATTCTATACATTGCGTAATGGGCACAGTGGTGTTGAGGAAAGATAAGTTTTGCTTTTTTTTCTTTTTGCACGTTGTGTTTACGCGTAATGTTTACAATTTACATATATCCAAACAGAACAGTTATCAAGTCGCAGCGGGCTAGATAACATGGGCCCGAAAAGGGCATAATCTGTTTTCCAACTGTTTCAACTCATGTAACTTTTATTTGCAAATTTAACATTTTATATTTCTTTTTTTTTTCTTTAAATAGAAAACATCTGAAGAAGGCGAAAGCCGAAAGGTCTCAAGTAAACAAATCATTTGCACTGTTAATGATTAACTCTCAACATGTAGTTTAATGCCTATCATTTCAGCATCCTTTCTGAATCCAGTGCTACCAAAAGACTTTTTTAGATGTTATGCTCCTTCTCCCAACTTGTATATATGTATATAGTAAAATTCCTCTATCAAGACCACTTTTGGGACTGTCCAAAAATTCGTCTTATTAGTGGGGTGGTCCTAATATTGAATATAGAATACAGTAAATGTCCTAAAATTTCGAACATTTTTCATTGAATACTTTTTTTGGCCAAACGTTTGCTTTTATGCAGTTGTTTCTTAAAATACTTAGTGGAATGACAAACAGTATAGACCCTGATCAGACTGCTCCTAAGGAGCAGTCTGATCTGGGTTTACACAGTTGGCATATGCCGTTTTGTCAGAAACCTGACTGACAAAGGCTGGTCTTAATAGTGGAGTAGTCTTAATGTAGTGGAATTTAACTGTATTATGTTTTTTTTGTGTTGCTCCTCTGAGCATTACGAAAACATGCCTATTCAAATATATAGAAATTTTCACCTAAAAAAACTGAAAATTTTCAGATAAAAAACTCTCATATTTTTCGTATTTCTGCTCAAAACAGAGATTATGGGTACTCGTTAGAACCGCCTCGGCGAGGCGGTTCTAACGAGTACCCACAATCTATGTTTTTGAGCAGAAATAAAGAAAATAATGCACACCCCTGTAAACCCCAGTTTTACTATACAAAAGTGAGGTTTAAGGGGATCAAAATTATATAGGCATGTTTTCGTGATGGGAGTCAGGGAAGCCCTACGCGAATTGAACCGTTATATGTTGCAGGGTAAAGAGCGGTGTTGGATGTCCGTAAAACCACGTTTAAGCACACCACCAACCCCAGTTTTACTGTGAAACAGTCCAAGGTCAAGAAGCTGGTAATTTTGTTATAGTTACTGTTCCTTTTACCGTTCTATCTTCGTTTGTTCAGTCTGTTTTTGACGACGTTCTGTTCTGTGTAGTAATTTCATGTAATTTCCTTATCTGCTGCCTTGAGAGGGTTGTTTTCCCTGACTGTGGCATTTCCTGGTTATTCCCATCATATTTAACCCCTTTATGTCGAGTGGACTCTTCTACCTCAACTCTTTGGACAAATCCATCAACAACAGAAGGGGTATCTGGTTAACTTTTATTTCTACCATGTTTTATTTGAAAATCCTATATTTAATGCAAACTGCGTGGACCCAGATCAGACGTCGCATTGGCGGCGTCTGATCTGGACCTACGCTGTTTGCCAATGTCGCTTTTGGGGGACGCAAGGTAGTAGGCATGAATGGGTTAATTTCTATCTCGAACCCTAATTCAATATCCAGTTAAATTGTGACATGATTTTCTACCTTTCAATTGTGTATATTCTTATTGATTTCATACGATTTTCTCAGAAATGTAATATTACTCTTAATTGCTATCGATCAATATGGGAACCACGCCGTATGAAAAAAAGCCTTTTAGCAAAGTTTCGGATCAGCTTGCGCGTCCGCAACATCGACACAGTCTGATCTGGGCTCTGTCTGTCAGTTTAAGGGAGAACTGATACATTTTCAGATAAAGCAGGTCTGGCAAAATTGATTTTGTCACTTTTGAAAAAGAGTCTACTTTAAAACGTTCCCCTGTTCAGAGGGTTCAGATTATCCGTGCGTCCATTCATCCACTCAGTAAGAACCAGGGGTGAGTTGCATAAGGGAAGTGCTTTCATGTAGCGCTCTGTAGCGATTTGTCCTTGCTATGCAACGGTCTGTTTGTTTGGAGCGCTTTTTAAAATGTCTGCCAAAATGACACGATTTTCAAACTAGGAATTTCTCGTAAAAAACTTGCTTCAACGATTGGTTTTGTGTTCTATGGTCATTTCTGCACAATGCACGTCGTCTAAGGACAATAAAATAAATTAGAAACATTTCATCTCTTAAAACGGACACTGACTACGTCGAGCGCCGCCATATTGTTTTGTCTTGTTGCCATGCAACAGTCTGTTTCAGATAGCGAGTCAGCTCCGAACTCAGTTACAAAGCGCTACGAAGCGCTTTTTGGTAACGTACCGTTGCATTGCGAAGCGCTACAAAGCGCTCTGTAACGTTCGCCTTACGCAACTCGTCCCAGGACTTGCTTTGTCGGATTTAAGGGAGAGGTGATATATTTTCACGGGAGGCAACTCTGTCAAAATGGATTTTTACCCCTGAAAAAGGGTCTAATCTAAAATGAACGAATTTGCTCCCTAAATTCTTTCCTTTTAGAGCAGACTAATTTTCAGAAGAGGATTGGTGTACAGTTAAGCAAACAAAAAGTCACACAAATTTTCTCCCTTGACAAATCATAGCACTGACAGCACTGGTGGGTAGATTGTCTCTGTGTGTAAGCTAGGAAAATTGTCCCTAACGGGGACTTAAAATTTTATCATTTAACCCTTACCTTCCTGTAATTTAAGCTAACAGTGCAGACCCTGATCAGACGCCACGTTCCGTGGCGTTCTGATCTGGGTCTGCACTGTTTGCCAATGTCCCAGTTCAGGTTTACAAATAATCCTCTTTTCACGGCACTCCGACGTCACAGTGACAAGAAAAGCGCGGCTACAAATAACCGTTACGGGATTACGTACAAACGCGTGGTTGATTTCATTGGTCAATGATTATCACGTGAACAACAACCTTAAGGAAATTTTGGTGAATGTATACTATGGCTAGATTGTAAACAATCGACCCGTAAACAATCGAACCAAAATGGCGGAAAATCTACCACGTGTATCCAGTCACCTTAAGTACTCACTTGATACAGTAGAATGTATTGAAGTATCAATGTATCCATGAACAAAGGCCCGGATAAGATGTGCGCATACGCAGACGGATCAGAATATTCTCGAAAACACATTCCTACTTGACGAGACATACAGGATTTCAGAGAAGTATTATTATTATTATTATTATTATTACTATTTTAGGTCTTAAAGCGCCAATCACAGATACAGCAGACGGCATTCAAATTATTTAAAATTATTTTCAGATAAATTAAGCCTTGACCTTTCGTGTGAATCGTCTGTCTAGCAGACGACTCACATGAACTGTCAAAGCTTATTTTCTCTGAAAATGATTTAATAAATAGACTGTTGTCTGCTACGTCCAATATTCCCTGTTAGCGCCGTCATTAAAGTCTTGAGAAAATAGCATATAATTGGCTCATCAATGGGAAAAAGTGCTTTTGGCCATCAACATGCTAGAAGACAGGAAGATACTTTTGGTCCTGTTTTGACAATTATCATTAATGTGCTTCAGCATACCACAAATTGTTGATATTTTTCATAGAAAACAGACCAAGATATCCTTTGGAGATAATTTTCTGGCAAAAATAAGAAAAAAAGAGCACACACACACACACACACACACACACACACACACACACAAAACTGCTGCAAAATGTCGTTTCCTGGAATTTTTACCCAGCATGCTTAGCGTTAAATATTTAAAAAAAAGTATCTGTGTTACAAATACATGCATTAAGTATTAATGCTTAAGTATAATATAACCTTGTCTGGTGACCTGTGACTTCATGTTTCAATTTTTAATTTGACGGAATACAGCAGGGAACCGGACTCCTTAGATCACCGGACAAGGTAATGTTTTTATAAAAGGTTATATTTTTACCTTTAATAGTTCAAATAATCACAATAAAAGCACAAGATCCCAACTATGTAGGAAATAAACATGTTTTGTCTTGCAGTAACAGTCTACAGGTAGCGGAAAATGTGTTGGAACCGTTTACAACCTTTCTCGGGACCCAGTGACTGTTAACCCTTTCACCCCTGAGTTTCTGAGGTAGACTCTTCCATCATTGAATTTGGTTATGTCCATTGACGCAAATAAGGGTTTCAGTCTAAAACGAAAAACACAAAATGCAAACAGTGCAGATCCTGATGAAACGGCTCGTTAAGAGCCGTCTCATCTGGATCTACATTGTTTGCACAGACATCTGTCTCGGTCTGCAGGGCCGAGAGGATTATTGCACGAAAAATCATGATCGCCGCTCTTGCATAAATGTATTTTGTTTACAAAAGCAAAATACATGTAAGAAGAAATTACAAAAATCACAGTGTCATTCCCACTTTGAAAATTCGACCAAACTATGCATCTAAATATGCTTTTCTGAAGAATGATATGAATGAAGTTACCCAGGAAATGTCACAATCGGACAAAGCCAAACCTTCCCAATGCTCCAAAAGAAGAAGAGATGAGGAATGTACAAAGACCAAACGACACAACACATTTATTATAACCGACAAAAGGGCAAATAAAATAAATAATGCGCAACGCACTCCGATGAAATGATGTAAGCCTCCTTGAACTCATAAGTCATTTCCTTCCCCCATTGCAATGATGTAAGCGCTCTTGCAATACTGAGGCAGTTCCATCCTCCAAATGAAATGAAATCAGCGTGTAGTTGTGGTCATGGTACCCAAGCCGTAATCCAAACTCATAAATCCGTAAACGAATGACGAATCAGAATGTTCAGACCAACAGACATGGACCCAAGAATAAAGGATGTAATCAGGCGTTCGCGGATAGCAAGCATTACTTGATAAGCAAGCTTCGCCCACAATACCCATAGGCCTGAACGAAGAAATCATGTAGGTAGAAGCGTATGTCCGGGATTTTGGAAGTCTACTTATGGCTCGTCATTGGCAAAAACATCAGAAACAATTATGGAAACTGCCACATTGTAGAGATTGATCAGATCACGATGTCTCCCATAGAACTTCTTAAGTGTTGCTACCAGTTTGGTTTTTTGATACTGATAACCCTGGCTCAACAACCTTGTAGTGAGCACTTTCCCACGTTCCATGAAGTCCTAATAATTTGAACAGGCTCTGGCATAACAGATTAACTGTGAAACGTAAACGCCGTATGCTGGTGCAGAAAGGATAGTACTGCTAAGGAATGGAAAGTTACAATAGGAAAAATAAAATCATCCCGTTTGTCGTAAAGCCTAGTAGTAAGCTTTCCATTGTCAATGTAGAGATAACAATCCAAGTATTTGGAGGAGGCTGCAGTCTCCGTTGTTTCCTTTATTTCAAGTTCACGTGGATAGATGAATTCCAAATATTCTGCAAACTTTGTATTTTTCAGAGACAATACATCGTCGTTACATCTGTAGGTGAAATTGAATTGTTGTGCAAGGTGTTTCTTGCCTGCTTTGAGGAGACTATGTACAAACTCCGCCTCATACGAGTACAAGAACAAGTTGGCAAGCAACGGTGCACAGCGCGTACCCATCGGTATGCTGAAATATCCGTCCGCCGAACTCCACAAAAATATTGTCGATTAGATATTCCAGCATCTTTATGACATCTGCATCTGAGTATTTTTATGGCGCATCAGAGTGATCCCGAACGAAGTATGTTGCTTTGTAGCCAATTACATAATGAAATAAGGAAAGCATCCTTGAACTTTTGAGGCAGTTCCTTTCTCCAAACGAAATAAAGTAGGCAACCTAGAATTTAAAAGCACTTTCTTTCGCAAATGAAATAAGGTAAGCATACTTGAACTTTTGAGGCAGTTTCTTCCTCCAATTGAAATAAGGTAAGCATCCTAGAATTTTGAGGCAGTTCCTTTCTCCAAATGAAATAAGGTATGCATCCTTGAATCTTGAGCTTTCTCAAAATGAAATACGGTAAACATCCTTAACCCTTCTCTTTAGACATTTCTTTTCTCCAAATCAAATGCTGTAAGGATACATGAACTCTTGAGACATTTCCTTTCTCCAAAATGAAATGATGTAAGCATCATTGAACACTTGAGCAGTTCCTTTCTCGAGCAAAATGAAATAAGCATCCTTGAACGCTTAAGGCATTTCCTTCCTCCACTAAAATGATGTAAACATCTTTGAACGCTTGAGGCATTTCCTTTCTTCAAGGAAATGATATAAATATCCTTGAACTCTTGAGGCATTTTTTTTCTCCAATGAAAGGATCTCAATATCCATGAACTCTTGAGGCATTTATTTTTTTCAACGAAATGGTGTAAGTATCCTTGAATTCTTGAGGCATTTTCTTTCTCCAATGAAATGATGTAAGCATCCGTGAACGCTTGGGGCATTTTCTGATTCCACAGAAATGATGTAAATATCCACGAACTCTTGATGCATTTTCCTTCTCCAATGAAATGAAGTCAGTATCCGTGAACTCTTCAGACATTTATTTTCTCCAATAAATTGGTGTAAGTATCCTTGAATGCTTGAGGCTTTTCCTTTTTCCAATGAAACGTTGTAAATATCCATGAACTATTGAGAAATTTCCTTTCTACAATGAAATGGTGTAAATATCCATGAATTATTTAGACATTTTCTTTCTTAAATGAAATGGTGTAAGTATCCCTTAACCAATGGATGTTCCATTGTCTCTATGTAAATAAAACTAAGGTTAAATCTCAATAACCGAAAATTATACCATAGCTGGACCATGGGATAATTTTCAGATTTGAAAATTAACCCATGGTTTTATTTATAGATCTCACAGGTGTACTTTAGAATGACTGTCAACTCATCAGTGCGCCTTAACCTTTTTCACTCTCTAGGCTAATTCCGCAGGCGATGACAAGTTGATATTGTCCCCCCAAAAAAACAGGATTTTGTTTTCTGGGAAAAATAAGAAAAATATTTCAAAATGTTGTATGTTGAATTTTGTTTCAGCAGACAATTTGAACATTTTCGTATTTTTTCCTAGAAAACAGAATTTGACATTTCATGCAAATTGTCTCAAAATGTCAAATGTTTATTGGAAAAAAATAAACTGTCGCCAATATGTTGTCTGCTGAAAATGTCCAGAGTGCTAACCATAAATTTTCAGCAGATGACATTTTTTAAATAGTTTTCTTATTTTTTCTCAGGTAACTGGATTTGACATTTCATGTACATTGTCTCAACTAGAGACAGTTTGCATGAAATGTCAAATTCTGTTGGCTGGAAAAACTAAGAAAGTATCATCAAATATATTGTCTGCTGATATTATCCAGAGAGTGGTTAAGGTTAGAGGAACTTCAAATTTACTTCCGCACTGAGCAACTTTCTATTTAAAAATGACATTTTTTGTTGAATTAAACACATGAAACCAGACAGTCTGTCTGGAGTATATTATAATGACCAAAGCTACAGCTGACCAACCAGATTGCAACAAAGTTTGACCAAATTAAGATGCTGGTGTAATTTCTTGGGATTGACAAGATTGCAACCAATCAGATTTTAGCAGTAGTGCCTCAGTTAGTTTAATTCAAAAAAGGTGGGGTGTTTCATCCTTTTTAGTACACAAGGTCAAATGGTACAGCATTTCATCAGACTTCCTGTTACCACTTTACCATAAAAATATTAAAAAAGAGAAATAAAAGTAAAAAAGTAGAAAAAAATATACTAAATAAATAAAAGTGTAGTTTTTGTAAGAAAAAAAAACAACAACACAAAAACAGTCCCATACATTGGTTAAAACAGATAAACCATGTTATTGTCTCGGTTTTGGGAATACTGTAAATTATATCATAATTTGGTGACCTTTCACTGTCTGACCCAAACTCGGCTCCGCCTCGTTTGGGGTCAGACAGTGAAAGGTCACCAAACTATGGTATAATTTACAGTATACCCAAAACCTCGACAATAACCATGGTTTATCTATAACTTAACACTTGAGGCATTTGCTTTCCCCAATGAAATGATGTAAGCATTGTTGAACGCTTGAGGTATTCCTTACTCCAAGGAAATGATGTAAGTATCATTGAACGCTTGAGGCATTTCCTCTCTCTGGTGAATGATGTTAGCATATTTGAACTTCTCCGATAAAATGGAGCAAGCATCCTTGAAGTCTTGAGACATTTCTTTTCTCCAATAAAATGATGTAAGCATCCTTGAAGTCTTGAGACATTTCCTTTCGCCAATGAAATGATGTAAGCATCCTTGAAGTCTTGAGACATTTCCTTCTCCAATGAAATGCTGTAAGCATCCTTGAAGTCTTGAGGCATTTCCTTTCTCCAATGCAATGATGCAAGCATCCTTCGTGTCTTTAGACATTTCCTTTCTCCAATGAAATGATGCCAGCATCCTTGAAGTCGAAGCATTTCCTTTCTCCAATGCAATGATGCAAGCATCCTTGAAGCCTTGAGGTATTTCTTTCTCCAATGCTATGATGCAAGCATCCTTGAAGCCTTGAGGTATTTCTTTCTCCAATGCTATGATGCAAGCATCCTTTAAGTCCTGAGCCATGTCCTTTCTCCAATGAAATGATGCCAGCATCATTGGTCTTGAGACATTTCCTTTCTCCAATGAAATGATGTAAGCGTCTTTAAACTCTGGAGGCATTTCCTTTCTCCAATAAAATGGTATGAGCATCCTTGAAGTCTGGAGGCATTTCTTTTCTCTATTGAAATGTTGTAAGCATCCTTGATCACTTGAGACATTTCCTTTCTTCAATGAAATGCTGTAAGCATCCTTGAACACTTGAGACATTTCCTTTCTTCAATGAAATGCTGTAAGCATCCTTGAAGTCTTGAGACATTTCCTTTCCCCAATGAAATGCTGCAACAATCCTTAGTCTTGTGTCATTTCCTTTCCCCACTGAAATAATGTAAGCATCTTTGAGCTCTGGAAGCATTTCCTTTCTCCAATGAAATGCTGTAAGCATCCTTGAACACTTGAGACATTTCTTTTCTCCAGTGAAATGATGCCAGCATCTTTGGTCTTGAGATATTTCCTTTCTCCAATAAAATGATGTAAACATTTTTGAACTCTGGAGCAATTTCCTTCTTTCGTGGAGATTGATCATGAAATATTTTCTACGGTCATTCTCTCCCTTCCGCTGATTCAAGAAGGGCAGTTGTCAGTTTCTGGCGAAAGAATGTGCACAATACTGGTTAACCGCTTAGAGGACTAAGCCTGCCCAGTAAACGTGTGGTTAGGTAAACTGACCGCGCTCGACATGACCCCACTGGGTTGACTGGGCCGTAAAACCTCAACACAAACAAACAAAAGCAATTTCCTTTCTCCAATGAAATGCTGTAAGCATCCTTGAACACTTAAGGCGTTTCCTTTCTTCAATGAATGACGAAAGAAGTCTTAAACTATTGAGGCATTTTCTTTCTCCAATTAAAATATGTTAACGTTTTCTCACGTTGCGGCTCATATGTTTATTTTTTTTTTGCGCTTTAACCCATTTTATACTGAAAAGACTCCCCCTCACTATAGATTGGAAGAGTCCAATTTCAATTTTAGGTATGTCAGTCTTTGTAATTTAGACATTCCTAGGGGAAAATAATTAAACTATTTGCAAACAGTAGCGACCCTGATCAGACGCCGCGTTCTGCGGCGTCTGATCTGGGTCTGCACTGTTTGTCAGTTACCATTTTACTGGTATCCCGACTACAATGGGTTAAGGTATTAATATACGTAATGCACTGTCAATAGCGTATTAGGGAGGTTTCGAAATTGAAAGTTTGAAATTTCACTTGTCGCAGACATTTTAAAGCAGTTTTCTTATTTTGTTTTACAGAAAATAAGACTTAACATTTCAATCAAACCGACTCTGGAGGCACCGAAAGCACTTATCAGACCGCTTATGATCGGAGTCTGACCTCACGCAGTCATCTATACCTTGGCGTAGCTAAACAGTGAAAGCTTTGATCCCGATCAAAACGTGGATGCGCAGGCCGGTTTGCATATATTGAAAAGAAGGTACACATATAAGGGAATTAACCCTGACATAGAAATATTTACATCTTTTTCATCGTGGACAGAATTTACTCCCATTAGAATATCGTATTTACCATAAGTATTGGGACACCTTATCTATTCGCCATACTTTTAATATTTAAAATACTCTATTCTACTACCTTTTGATGCGTCTAAACTATTGCTGTATGTATGGCAAACAATATAGATCCTGATCAGACACCCGGTTCTGCGGCGTCTGATCTGGGTGTACGCTGTTTGCAAAGGCCTATATGTCCTAATACTTAGGGTTATTACGGTAGCTTCCATTTTTGAAGGTTTCAAACATTAGGAAGGCAACATCTTTTCTGCAAAAGGTGTCCTCTTTTGAAAAATGTCTAGATGTATCCATTTACCTTAGCAATTAGCATGCTGGGTAAATATTTCAACAGGCGACATTTTGATTTTTGTCTTATTTTTCCAAGAAAATGGGCTTTGACATTTCATGTACAATTTGCATAAATGTCAAAGCATATTTTCTGAAAAAGAAGAAAAAATAAACAAGATGTGTTTGTGAAACACGAACATGTCCTCGGGCCCAGTTCAATTTTTCTTTAAAGTAGGTCACAGGTCAAGGTCAAGGTCACAGGTCAATTCTTTTTGTGTGATTGGGAAGCCCTTGTCACAAGGAACCTACATGCCAAATATGAAGGCTCTATCTGAAAAGGTTCAAAAGCTATGACATATGTTATATTATCTTTAAGGTAGGTCACAGGCCAAGGTCAAGGTCACAGGTAAAACTTTTTTACATGATTGGAAAGCCCTTGTCACAAGAAACCTACATGCCAAATATGAAAGCTCTATCTGAAACGGTTCAAAAGTTATGACTATTGACATTTTTTTCTTTAAAATAGGTCACAGGTCAAGGCCAAGGTCAAAGGTCAAAATGTTTTTTTATGACTGGGGAGCTCGTGTCACAAGAAACCTACTTGCTAAAACTGAAGGCTCTATCTTAAACGGTTCAAAAGTTATGAACAATGATATTTTTCTTTAAAGTAGGTCACAGGTCAAGGTCATAGGTCAAATTTTTTTTTTGTATGAGTGGGAAGCTCTTGTCACAAAAAACCTACATGCCAAATATAAAGCTCTATCTTAAACGGTTCAACAGTTATGACCAATGTTAATGCTGTCCAAAACATCCTTTAAAGTAGGTCACAGGTCAAGGTCACAGGTCATTTTTTATATGAGTGGAAAGCCGTTGTCACAAAGAACCTACATGCTAAATATCAAGGCTCTATCTTAAAAGTTTCAAAAGTTATGACCAATGATAAAGTTGTTCAAAACAATATTTTAAGAAGGTCACGGGTCAAGGTCAGGGTCACAGGTCAAACTTTTTTGTACGAGTGGGAAGCACTTGTCACAAGGAACCTACATGCCAAATTTAAAGGCTCTCTCGCAAACGGTTCAAAAGTTATGACCAATGTTAAAGTTGTCCAACCAACAAACCAACAAACTAACAAACAGACAGGGCAAAAACAATATGTCCCTGCTTCGCTACCGGGGACATACAAAACAAAAAGAAGAAGAAAAAAAAGAGAAAAGTATCACCCATTTCTCGTCTGCGGAATTTGCTCAGATACGTGTGATTGTCAAGGTCCCTGAGAGCCACGACGTGAGAAAGTATACCTTTAGATATGTGCGCCCGGTGGAAGCTCAGATCAACCTGCGCATCCCAGAAGTCTCATCATATTCTCCTATAGGTGCTCTTTTGATCTACAGAATCCTTGGTTTCTTCCGGCGGGCAGCGAAGATTCTGAACAGAATGTGCGGATGCACAGGCTGATCTGAGTCCTCGCTGGTCGCACATGTCCGAAGGTAAGGTATTTCGAGTTGTGTCTCATTTATGGGCCGTGCAATGCGAAAACGTGTCTACGTATATGCGGACAGTATATGCGGACAGTGTATATGCGGACAGGTATATGCGGACAGTGAAGGCCCTGATCGGACTGCGCGATGCGCAGTCCGATCAAGGCCTTCACTGTCCGCTAACAATCATTTTTCCCTTGACTAGGCTCATATTGATGTTTAGCAATATGATCCTATTCTATATTATAAGAAATGAGTCAGATATTAAAGCTTTGCGCGCTGGGTAAAATTTTCAGCAGATGATATTTTGAATTTTTTTTTTTTATTATTTTTTCCAGAAACAGGTTTGACATTTCATGCCAATTGTCTCCAATGAAGACAAGTTGCATGAAATGTCGAATGCGGTTTTCTCGAAAAAAAAAAAAAAAAAAAAAAAAAAAAAAGAAATATATTTCAAAGTCGCTTTTGCTGAAAATTTTACCCAGATCGAAGCGTTGAAAACCAATTCTGTGGTCTAAGGCATGTGAGAGCTACAAAGAGCCAGCCGCTGAGCCGGGACACCTGCGGAGTTTGGTCACCTATGAGCTTTTTTTTTTAATTGCAACGCCACGGCTGCTTATCTCCACACGCGCAACACCGTGTTGTGAAAAGAAAATCGTAAGGGGCTCTCCGAGAGTCAGTTTAGGTAGCGTTGAAGATGGGTGTCATTGTCATTTAAAATAAGGCTGACATTTTGGCACGATCGCCGATATCGAAAATCGGCGATGTGAATCGACCTCTTATATAGTCACCCATATAATCAGACCGGAATTGAAGTCCTTTAATCGAATACAGAACAAAACTCATTTTCTCCCGATACAAGGCTGGTCAGATTTTGCCATTTTGGTGACAGACAAGCATGTAAAACTCCAGTTCTTGGAGAGATTACAAATCTCTTGTAAAACAGTGAAGGTTTAACATGTTACGGTGTGGCTCAAAAGAAAATATATCACATTCTTTTGCCGCTGCACGGAAACTTAGCACTTTATTGAAGGAAAAAAAAATAAGGAGAGCGGTGGTGAGTAAAGGGATATGTGGTGATTGAGAAGACCATGTTTTGTCAATAGCGTATTTCATACTACCGGTCGCGTTTTACGTATGATTTCTGATCCAATTACGGCAAACGTGATCCTGAAGCCTATATTTCAATCCTAGTGTCATTATTACCATTTTTCTTTCTTTCTTGATGAAAGGCCATGGTCTTCTCCTACTTTCTGTAAAATGGCAAAAGAATGCGATATATTTGAACTAGTCTTCTTCAATGCTACCTAAACTGACTTTCCGCAACTGCCTCCGGAAGATCTCCTTACTAGTTTCTTTTCACAACACGGTGTTATGTATGTGGAAATAAGCAGCCGTGAAAGCCCAAACCGTATGTATGCACCCAGTCAGCATTCTACGTAAATCTATATCGGGCCGTCATCGGCCCGTCAGGGTAGCTGACGGGCCGATGACGGCCCGATGTAGATTTACGTAGAATGCTAGCTGGGTATTGTTGTTTTTGCATGCGCCGACTGGACTGCTCAAGCGCGCAATATTTTCTTGCCATGCGTAGTTTGTAAATGCACACACAAGTGTGGAGCGGCTGGACTGCAATGCCATAAATGCAAACATCATAAGCAATCCAGCTGAAGAATCGATGCAACCTGCTCTGTAAAGAACCTTATTCCAATAACTCAGAATTTATTCACTCGTGTCACTGCGCACTGTAGTACGCAGCCACCGCATTTGTCGAGTACAGTGAGGTATCCAACTACAATTTCTAACCGAGCTATGGATAACAAAGCCACTCAAGCAATTAAGAATGGAGTCAATGCGAATGAGATAGCAAATAAATCTCCAACAGAGATACAAGTAATATGAATAACACATCCGCTCAAGCACTTAACAAAATCTACAGCGGAGACAGTACTCAGTCACTGCATTTGTCGAGTACAGGGATTCTTGAGCACGGTGAAGTAGTCACTCGAACAAATAAATCACCAAGAAAATTAATATGAATAACCTTGCCACTGAAGCACTTATCAAACGCTACAGCACTCAGTGCACAGTAACAGCATCTGTCGAGTACTGTAACACGTAGAAGTGGTCACTCGAGCGAATTACAAATCTCCAGCTAAGCTTCTATGAACAAGTTATATAACCACCCAAGTAATCTACAAATCTACAACGGAGTTTAGGGGGAATGGACGCACTTTCAGGAAGATAACTCTTGTTAAAACTGATTTGCCTACCTTCTTAAAAAGGGTCTACTCTAAAAGGCAATAATTTGCTACCCTTGGGAGCAAGTTCTTTTCGTTTAGAATAGACGCTGTTCAGAAGGGATATGATGGTGTAGGAAGGCAAACAGAAGTTATAAAATTTGCCTCCCTTGTAAAGAATGGTTGAAAATCTACCATGTGCATCCATCCTCCTTCGTGCGTATTAGGTAGGTACCCGAGCAGAACGACTTTACAACAGTATTAAAACTAATAAGTCTACTAACTCTATCGTCTTTATTCCTCGACCTATTAAACTGAATGAATTCAAATAACAAATCTCCAACAAACCTAATGTGAACAAACTAGGCACTCAAGCATTTAACAAATCCACAATTACGTTTAAGGGAAACTGATAAACTTACAGGGAGATAACTATATCAAAATTGGCTTGCCTCCCTATTAAACGAACAGTTAACGATCCTACAACAACAGTATAGAAACGAATAAAGTCTACCGTATTCACATCTAATTACCGCACATACCCCTATAAGCGCACAGTCGAGAAATTCCGTAGTCTTCGGATTACAGCCAATGTACTTTTTCTTTACTTCTTTATAAAGGCATATGTTGTGGGTACTCATTTGAATTGCATCGACTTGTCGATGCAATTCAGACGAGCACCCACAACATATGCCTTTATAAATAAAATTAGAAAAAAAAAAAAACAAAACAAAAACGCATAATTATCATCAAACAAGGCCTTTTCTGACTTTTTTTTAATAGTGTATCCTTAGCAGGTAGATACGTATTTTACCACAGCCGAGTGTTCCCTGTAATTTTGAAAAAACCTAAGCGCACAGTGCGATAATTAGGTCGAATACGGTATTTGCTCATACTCCATCGTCCTTATTCATCGGCCTTAATTGAATTCAAATAACAAATCTCCAAGAGAGCTAATACGAACAAGTGATATCTGTAAAAAATAGATACACGACGTAGGAACGAAAGTATACTTATAACAATGAAAAAAAGGGAACGGGACAGATTAATAATAATAATAATAATAATAATAATAATAATAATAAAAAAAAAAAAAAAAAAAAAATCATGGGTTTCGAACCCGAAACCTTCCCGTGGTAGGCGAACCCGCTCTCTCGCGACTGAACTATGGGGATTGTTTGCCACCCGAAAACTAATTATATATTGCTAAGCAGCTACTGTTTTCTACAGCTAAAAATAAACATAACTTCAATGGAAGGACAAAGAGTATATAGTATCGTTCGAAAAGATTTATAAGTATCCTGTTTTTATTTTTTAGTATTTTCCTGTTTAGGTTTGTTCTAACCTCGCAGTTTTACCGTGATCTTGAAAACACTTTTCAAAGCATAATGTACAATGACTAAGATGGCGTGCCCTTTTACGGCAATAACAGAAAAGGTCGTTGTGCAGATTCTTTTCGTTTGTATGGCATATTCGTGATTTCATACAGCTGCTCAAGACGATGAGCTTAAACGACTACGTCGAATAACATAGCCACTCAAGCATTTAACAAATCCACAACGGAGTTTAGTGGGAATGGGTATACTTTCAGGGAGATAACTCAGTCAAAATCGATTTGCCTCCCTTCCTAAAAGGCGTCTTCTCTAAAAGGAAAGAATTTGCTCCCGTGGGTGCAGACTATTCCCTTTTAGAATAGACCCTTTTTCAGAAGGGATCTGATTTGTCGCGGAAAGCAAACAGGAAGACACAATAAATGTCCCCCTTGTAAAAAATGGTTGAAAATCTACCACATATATCCATTTCCTTTTCCGGCTTTATTCTTCGACCTATTATACAGAAAGAAATCACATAACAAATCCCCAAAAGAGCTAATATGACTAAAATAGCCACTCAAGCAATTAACAAATCCACAATGGAGTTTAAGGGGAATGTATACAATTTCAGGGAGACAACTCTGTCAAAATGGATTTGCCTCCCTTCTTAAAAGAGGTCTACTCTTAAAGAAAAGAATTTGCTCCTCGTGGAAGCAAATTCTTTCCTTTTAGAATAGGCCATTTTTCAAAAGAGATTTGATGTGCAGGAAGGCAAACAGGAAGTCACAAAAGTTGTTCCCCCATGTAAATAATGGCTGATAATCTCCATCTGTATCCATTCTCTTTAATTCGAATGACGTAGCTACTCGAGCAGATAACGACACATTCAGGGTGTTGAAATGAATAAAGTCTACTTACGCTATGGTCTTTATTCCACGATCTCTTATATTGAATCAATTCAGTCCATATAATGTCAAGCATAATCTTGATATTAATTTCAAATTATATAACAGCTACTTTTCTTCACTCTGTAAAATGCAGAAGACAAAAATCAATAAGAAACCTCTGAAATCTCAAGATTTCTCGGGAAAAATATTGTCTTTTGGGTCATAGCTCGGAATATTTCAAATTTGTTATTATTTTCTGTCTAAGCTTTGTAATAAAAATCTTATGAGACATATAATGGGACTAAACCCAGAGACAGACAGCAGTAAATCCTTTGAAATAGATGTTTTATGATTTTAATGACAAAAAAGCAAGAGTAATTTCTTTCTTGTTGATTTACAGACAATATACAGAAAACGCTGAATTGAAACATTAGCAGACGGCATTTTGTAATGGATTAGAAAAGGACCCGTGCGGGTTAACAGTTTAATCCATCAGACAGATTTCATCCTGAAAAAAAAGAGAAAGTTCGAAGGTTTATTTTTATTTTATTCGGGTTTAACGTCGCTTTCAAGAGTTTTTCAGTCATGTTACGACGGTGTCTGGATGTGACAGGGTGCTCAATGATCATTTGTAGGGTGCTGCCTCACTGAAATACCACGCCCCAACCACATGACGTGACATTTCATGCAGTTACATTATACTGACACCTGGCCGACCAGTTCCGCTTTCTCAATGCTCTGGGCTAAACGAAAGAGCAGCTAGTGGCATTTCTAAAATCTTTGGCATGACTCGGCCGGGGTGAGGAGGGGGTGGGGGGTGGGTCGAACCCGTAACCTCCCGGACGCAAAGCGAACGCACCAGCAACCGTGCCACTGCACCATTAGGTTCGAAGCCGATTTCGGACGGTTTTACTATATCAGCCAGCGCATGACAAAACCAACAAAATGGCTGGGTGCCCAGGACGGAGTCAGATCAGCATGGATATCCGCACAGTCTGATCAGTACGTGCACTCAATGGGTTGCTTAGGACCCAAGATTTCTACGTGCAGACAGTGAAGACTGATCAGACTGGGCAGATGCCCAGGATGATCTGAATTTGCGCTGGTTTCACAGGTCATTTTGTTGACTTTTTCTTGCGGCGGCTCATTTATGCGGTGTTGCCGCTAGGACCAAAGTGATGTGGAGAGAGGGGTGGGGGGAGGGGGGGCATGTCTGATCCCATCTAGATACAACAGTGTATATGGGCATGGCGGATATCTTGATGACTTGGATCATTTAAACAACTGTTTGTTCCCCAATGCCTTTGAGGCCTAATATGAAATTAGGTTAGGACTGATCCAGCGGTTTCTGAGATATTCGAAGAGCGCGGACGATGGAGTCTGCCTATACTATAAGTTCACCTGTGAGCTATAAGACGTAAGAATATGCAAAAAAAAAAAAAAAAAAAAAAAAAAAAAAAAAAAAAAAAATTGAGACCGAATTTTGCAGCAGCCCATAAAAATATTTTCAGAAAAGCGGGCATCCTGAGAAATATATCAGTTTTGGGGGACATGTTTTTCTCTCACCTTTGCCTATATTAGGCTTTTTTGCCCATGTGAGAAACTTCTATCTAACATGATCATGTGATAGGCCCGCTGGTCCTAGGAACATTCTACTTAAAGAGGGGAGAAAAAGAATCCATCATGAGCCAGTCCATGCAGGATCGGGAAATCTCACCCTCGGAGTAGGAATTTCAACCAGTGACGCGGCAAGCCTCGTCCCTGGTTGAAATTATTAACCTCGGGTGAGGTTTTCGTATCCTGCATGGACACTCATGGTGGATTCTTATAGTCTCCCTCTCAGAGGCTAAATCTCACTTTTTTGGACGGTGGTGGGGGGTGGGGGGGAGGGAGGGATATTGGGTAGGAGACGGGGGGTGGGGGGATCAGGAAAGTCCTGGAGAAGGATGGACATTAGCAGCGACTCGAAACCCATAGTATTCAGGGTCGGGCCTGCTAAGTTTTGAGAGAAATGACTATTCGCAAATATAGAAATTACAAATGGCAATCTGGGCCCCATATATGATCAGAATTTGATCTCTTACCATTTTTCCTCTTGTTTTGCATTTTGTATATTATTGAATAGCATACGAAGTTAGGCTGTTTTTTTTCTTTTTCGTCTAAAATGCTTTTGAGAAAAAAAGTAGCATTTTCTGGAAATGTAAGATAACGCCGCCAAGATGAAATCTGATCCCCGCCTTCTTTGAACGGCGATATGCTTTCCAGTATGAGACAACCAGATAAATTACTTATCTCACTCAATTCTGCAAACATTTACCGTTACAGTTCTAGAATTATTTTCAGTTCTTGACGAAAGGTCTCTCTCTCTCTCTCTCTCTCTCTCTCTCTCTCTCTCTCTCTCTTTTTTTTCTTTCTTTCTTTCTTTCTTTCTTTCTTTCTTTCTTTCTTTCTTTCTTTCTCACTCTCTCTCTCTCTCTCTCTCTCTCTCTTTCTCTCTACCCCCCCCCCACCAAAAAAAAAAAAAAAAAAAAAAAAAAAAAAAAAAATGATCGAGGTCTCTTCTAATACAAAACCTTTCACCAATTTTCCGCGTATGAATACAAAACGTGCATTGGCTCCCGGCTTCGCTCAGTACAATCGTGATATTCCTGAAACGAAACATTCAGAGCATCGCTTGTTTCCGGGATATCACGGCAGTGCACAGCTAAGCCGGGAGCCCGTGCACGTGTAGCTTTAGGTAGAAAATTTGTGAAAGGCTTTAAATTAAAAAAAAATTAAAAGAAAGGCAAAGAAAATTCCACAAACCTCAAATCGGAATTATCAATAAGGACAATATGCTGACGAATCAGTGTTGAAAAGCCGCTTGTAATCTTTACCGTTATCTCGACAATCGGACAATCTATTTATTTAGCCATTATAGATTTGAGTTGCTCGGAAATGAAAACGTGTCTCTGGGGCATTTGTGTACAGTGTTGGTTAAGACCAGTCCGGGCCTCAGCGTAGCCTGATAATGGCATTCAATGTGCTCTTACTAAATAATTTAGACACTTATATCTGTTGATAGTGAAAACCCTTATTTCTGTGAAAAAGTACGCCTGCTACAACTTTGCTTGGCTCTTTAACCCTTGTCCTGCTGAATAAATTAAGATGCCATGCCCTTCTAATTTTCAGCCAATCAGGTTATTTGATCCAAATTGTTTTTACAAATTTGCATACTTGATGGCAAACAGTGCAGATCCAGATCAGTTGGCTTCTTCAGAATCTACACTGTTTGCAAAATAGGGTATATCCGGGTTCAGCAGGACAAAGGTTAAGGTTATTTATGTGCCTACTTCAGAAAAGCACAGATACTTGTCATTTCTGCCCTCTTGAGGATTTCTGTATCTGGGTTCCTGCCTTGCCACTTGATCTTTAGTAGCTCCCTCAGACAGATGTTGTGGAAGTGGCTATAAGCCTTCAAGCATATTGTTGATAGAATGCCCATGTTTGATAAGCAAACAGCAAAAGCAGAAGTACCACAGCTTTGTATACCTTCAGTTTTGTATCCAGTCATATTCCTGTTGCAATCTTTTAATGGATTCTGTCTTGAACATGCTACTCGAGTATTGTGAAAACTGTATGTACATTTAACTTTCAACTGGACTAGATACGTTGCCAACATTATTGTTAAAGTATCACTTAACCCATTTTAGGCTGAATGAACTACCCCACACTATATATTTGAAGAGTCCAATTTTAATTTTTTTTGTACGTCTGGCTGTTAGATTTAGATAATCCTAGAGAAAAAAGTTTAACTATTTACAATCAGTGGAGACCCTGATCAGACGCCGCATATTGCGGCGTTTGATCTGGGTCTGCAGTGTTTGCCAATTACCTGTTTAGGGTCTTCAGTCTACAATGGGTTTAAATTACAAGCGCAAGCACGATATTTCAACAATAAATAAAAAGACAAAACATTTAGGCCTAAGTATCGGCGCTTTTGTTCGTGTTTACATAGAGATGTGGGATAAGGGTATACTAAAGTTTAATAAATTATCAATGCAATAGGTAAAAAAGAACAACAATGTGATTATTTAATGTTTGCTTTTATTAAGCATTATGAAATTTCTTGATTGAAATGAAAATAAAATAGACATAAATCTGCTTATAACACAGTTTGTTTTAAGATTTTTTTATATTTGCCTGGATAGTCACAAACCGACGTCCCGGCAAATATAAAACGTTCTCAGTGAGCTAATCGAATAGTCTACCATATGTAAAAATCCAAAGCTATATTAAGAGACCAGTGCAATTCGCGTGCCGGTCAATTAGCTTTTATGCAACAGAAATGTTAGGAAAGGCGATAAATAATGAAACAGCTCATGGTTAACAGAACGTGACATTTCCAAAAAGATATGCTACCGGTATATACTATTCTTGACAACTAATAAAATGACAAAACCATAAGAAGTTACTTGGCTATGTTTACATGTTAATATTTAATAGATATACACTGTTTGCATAGGTATTTTGTTTTGTCTGTAGGACCGAAAGGGTTAATATTTGCATTTGACACTACGCAGATATTTTGTAATACTGGCTAAAACACTACATGTCTAAATTAACACCATAGTTTCTTATCTTGTGCCGGATTTCGATGCTTTTTCCCTTTTAGATATTAAAAAACGTAATAAACGATCCCATGGTAAGCGCAAAAATGGCAATTTTAAACGAAAACATAAAACTGTTTTATCTCTTTTTGATCTAAATATTCTCTTAAATTCTGGACGTCATCAAATGCTTTCTAAACTAGCTTCACTGTCTGTTTCTTCATTACGTAAGTTAGATGATGAGGCGAATAAATTTTATGATAGAAAACATTTGTCTGAAGCAGCTCTCCTTACTAGATGTTATACTCAACATGCTCTTCGTCCTTACATTGATTCTGAAATTAACCACATTAGACACTTCATCAAAATTCCATTCATTAATAAAGGTATTGAATTCATAGATTTACCTAGCAAATTTCGAGATAATAATGTTTTACCAGCTATACCTTCATATTTCGAAAACACGGAATCTCCTATTATTTGTTGTAAATATAATAAACCTATCCGTAATACTATACTTAATTTCAATAAATTAGTTTCTGATCTTGATATTGAAACTAGTTCCCCTGATTCTTGAGATTGTAAAGATTCTAAATTTTGTTATCAACCAGGGGTCATATTGTCACTGGTAACTTGAAGATTATAACTGATTCACGAATACGTTCAGTTATTTCAAAAGGACCTAAATATTGATTCCCAGCCCACATTGATTTCAATAAATGTCGGGAAACAATTGTCAGTGCTTTAAATGATTATTATACGCGTTGGTGTAAACGAGAGCATGTTGAGTCTAATGCTTTAAATAATTGGAAATTAAAGATTTTTAAGATCATTGATGAACGTGTGTTATTTTACTCTAATAACCTTGATCTTCTCCCTCCTAAGCCTAAATTATCTTTTCGATATTTGAAACAAGGTATCCAAGAATTTCGTAGGAAGTATGTTTTGGCTCCAGCTGATAAAGCTGCTAATAATGGTGTTGTTGTGTGACGACTTTGTTATATCAATACTCTAAAACAAGAACTTGGTAGTACCAAAACATATGAACGGATTTCTACTGACGAGAGATCTATTGTCAATACCCATTCGATCGATATTACTGCTAAGTTTGCGGTGAGTATTTAAGAAAAGCAAGACAGACTTCCTACGTTATATTGGTTACCGGAACTTCATAAACGACCTTATAAAGCACGTTTCATTGCTAATTCTAGTTCTTGTAGGACTACTGTTTTGTCCAAACTGCTAACTTCATGCCTTACTGCTGTTAAAAAAACATTGGATTAGATACTATGATACTGTTTACGAAAGGGACGGAATTAACTATTTTTGGTCAAATAAAAACTCTAATGATGTTCTCAATAAATTTAGATCTAAAAACTTTCAGGCTTCTAAATTGTCTACATATGATTTTTCTACACTGTATACTACGTTACCTCATCATCTTATAAAAGATAAACTTATTGATTTAATTAACCGAACGTTTATTCGGGAGAATACCCAATATTTGGCTTGCATATACACTGCATATGCCAGAAGTGGTGTTAATCAGATGTGGATCCTGAAAAACTCCAGAGCTCTTAGAAAACCTAAAGGCACAATCTCTTCATTCCGTCAACAGTATAAAATCTTTCGATTTCTCTACTCTTTACACTACTATTCCTCATGATAAATTGAAATCTAAATTAAAGGCAATTATCAACCAGTGTTTCTTCCACAAGAATGGTAACCGTCGATTTCAGTATGTTGTCATTGGCTACAAAGACACATACTTCATTCGGGATCACTCTGATGCACCACAAAAATACTCAGATGCAGATGTCATTAAGATGCTGGAATATCTAATCGACAATATTTTTGTGGAGTTCGGCGGTCGGATATTTCAACAAACAATCGGTATACCGATGGGTACTAATTGTGCACCGTTACTTGCCGACTTGTTTTTATTCTCGTATGAGGCGGAGTTTGTACAAAGTCTCCTCCAAGCAGGCAAGAAACACCTCGCACAACAATTCAATTTCACCTACAGATATATAGATGATGTATTGTCTCTGAAAAACACAAAATTTGCAGAGTATTTAGAATTCATCTACCCACGTGAACTTGAAATAAAGGAAACAACGGAGACTTCAGCCTCCTCCTCATACTTGGATTGTTATCTCTACATCGACAATGGAAAGCTTACTACTAGGCTTTACGACAAACGGGATGACTTCAATTTTCCCATCGTTAACTTTCCTTTCCTGAGCAGTAATATCCCTTCTGCACCAGCATACGGCGTTTACGTTTCACAGTTAATCCGTTATGCCAGAACTTGTTCAAATTATCAGGACTTCATGGAGCGTGGGAAAGTGCTCACTCAAAAGTTGTTGAGCCAGGGGTATCAAAAAACCAAACTGGTAGCAACACTTAAGAAGTTCTATGGGAGACATCATGATCTAGTCAATCCCTACAATGTGGCAGTTTCCAGAATTGTTTCTGATGTTTTTGCCAGTGACGCGCCATAAGTAGACTTCCCAAATCCCGGACATACGCTTCTACCGATATTTCCTTCGTTCAGGCCCATGGGCATGGTGGGCGAAGCTTGCTTACCAAATAATGCTTACTATCCGCGGACGCCTGATTACACCCTTTGTTCTGGGGTCCATGTCTGTTGGTCTGAACATTCTGATTCGTCATTCGTTTATGGATTTATGATTTTGGATTACGGCTTTGGTACCATGACCGCAACTACTTGCAACGAAGAAAGTGCTTTTTTCACTTCTGATGTATATAATAATCACAATTTATGGTCGTGTCAAAAAGTCTGTGATGCCCTTGTTTATCTTTTGGATAATATTTTTATTAGATTTGGAACTAAACTTTATAGACAATCTATTGGTATTCCGATGGGAACTAATTGTGCTCCTCTTGTTGCAGATTTGTTTCTTTTTTGTTATGAGAGAGATTTTATGAAGTCTCTCTCACGTGAAAGTCAGGCTGACATTATTGAGGCTTTCAATTCAACTTCAAGATACCTTGATGATTTAATTATTAAATATTGACAATATTTACTTTGATCAAATGGTAGACCGGATATACCCTACAGAACTCCAATTAAATAGAGCAAATTCTTCCGATATCGAGGCACCTTTTTTGGATTTGAATCTATGTATATCTAATGGTACAGTTTCCACCAAAATTCATGATAAACGGGACGATTATGATTTTGATATAGTCAATTTCCCTTTTCTGGATGGCAATGTCCCCCGGCGTACCTCATATGGGGTATACATATCTCAGCTTATAAGATTCGCCAGAGCTTCTTCAAATCTTAATAACTTTAACTAACGTAATAAAGCCCTTACTGCCAAACTTCTTAGGCAGGGCTATCATTATTTTAAAATTCGTAAGGCGTTTTCGAAATTTTATCGCAGACACAGTGCCTTGTTAGAAAAATATAGCGTCAGTCTGAAAACACTTCTGCAACAAGGTATATCGGAACCCGAATTTTACGGTGACTTAGTTTATAGATTTAGAAAAATTGTAGGTAAATCTAACTTTTCGGAGCAATTCAGAAAACTTATTAACCGTTATAAAAGAATTGGCTATAGCCAGGATATTATGCGGCAGACTGCATGCCTAGTTGTCAACCCAATCATTGTTGTTGGCTTTGCTTCACTCTTTAATTGCACGACGGCGGTTCGGGCCTCAGACTCAATGACGGCCTCTTCGTAAAACTTTAACCAGTGGGTTGGGACTTGGCGATATGTCTTTGGCTTGGCCCGCCGTGGTTCAACTATTGGTTTTCATTTACTCTGGCATACAGTAGAATTAGCCATGAGTACTCGTCTTTGTTTATTATAGTGATTAATTTGATTTTAATGTTTTCGCTTTGATGCATTGACTCAGTTGGGAGCCTTTATGCGAACCGAATTTTTATGTATTTCTGTATTAAGAGTAGCATCGGGACCCACGGTGAAGTTAGCTAGCTGTAAAAGTGCTTTAAACCCCTCGGTGGTTTGCTCTACCGACCGTTCTGAGGC
Source organism: Anodontia alba (assembly GCA_964016985.1). Taxonomy (NCBI): domain Eukaryota; kingdom Metazoa; phylum Mollusca; class Bivalvia; order Lucinida; family Lucinidae; genus Anodontia; species Anodontia alba. The sequence goes on along the minus strand of OZ024828.1, from coordinate 3,568,554 downwards.
GGTGGTCTCGGTGTTAGTCTTACTCTTTGTTGCTTTGTGGTTTATTCTACGAGGCGATTTGTTGTATCCGTGTGTCATTTTGTTATTGTGTTTTTCAGTCCTTTTAGTATTGCGATTACCTCGCTTGGGGAAGAGAGAGCTAATCTTAGTGCTTTTCGTACGTTTGTTCGGTTTGTGCTTGTTTAGATTTGTCGGTTTCCTCTTCCTCTTGGAGTCTGGGAAGGGCTACGGTTTGTGATTGTGGCACTCCCTGGACTTTTCTCTTACCTTTTTTTACTAGATACTGAGCTGGTATCACTGAGGTATGCCTTGTGTTTCTGGTGTTTCTCTTCAAGGTGTGTCTGGATTTCTTTGTAATTCTCATCAAAAAAAAGGTAAGAGAAAAGTCCAGGGAGTGCCAAAATCACAAACTGCAGCCCTTCCCAGACACCAAACCACTCTCAACAGCTGCCCATTTTGCTTTCTGTTTTACTAGTTGTGATTAAGGGTGGCATCGGGACCCACGGTGAGGTTCTCTAGCTGTAAAAGTGCTTTAACGCCCTCCCCCTCCCCCCTCGCACCCTAGTGTTCCACTGCATCTAGACGGCAGTAGATATCATTGACGAATGCTTGCCTCTAGCTGTCTTGTTTCAGCTTCGAGACATCAAGTCTCTTTGACACTTTCTTGCCTTGTGGTCGTCGTGTATGCTAAATGCGGAGGTTGAGTTTGCAAGCCTGTGATCTGTCCAACAGTCTGCACCACACATAGTCTTTGTCACTTTGACACTTTGACATCCTGTCTGTCCTTCCTTCGCACTAAGATACAGTCAATGAGATGCAAGTGTTTGGAGCGGGGTGCATCCATGATGTCTTTTTGCGAGTTTGTAGACGGAAGACTGTGTTGGTGATCAGTGGTTCATGCTCTGCACACTTCCTTAAAAGAAGGAGGTCATTGCTGTTGCATTTCCCTACTACTTCAGTTCCAATCACTCCTTCCCAAGTTTGGTGGTCTGTGCCTACTCTGGCACTGAAGTCTCCGAGAAGGATGAGTTTGTCTGTCCGGGGTGTTGCAGAAATCATAGATTTCAGATCATCATAGAACTTGCCTTTAGTTTCACTGGTCATTGTGGGTGCATAGGCAGTTACAATTGTTACATGCCTCTTGCCAGATAAGCCTTTTTGGAAGTCCTAAGATATTGCTGACAAGGTGTGACTTGATGGCGAATCCTACTCGCTTCACGCCGCTCTTTTTTCTTGCGTCTACTCCAGAAGAAAGTGTAACCAGCAACAAAGTCTTTTAAAAGCCATTCCTCTGCAAGGCGAGTCTCACTCAGAGATGCAATCTCGTCTTTGTATCTGTCAAGTTCTCTTCCAACTAGAACTGTTCTTCGCTGAGGTCTATCAGAACCAGCACTGTCCATAAGAGCGTGCACATTCCATGCGCCGATGGTTAAAGGTATCACCTTCGTCTTATTTTTATTTGTTCGACCGCTAAGTGGTATCCCCGCTGATCGCGGTTAACCAGCCGAGAGTTTTGAAGTTGACATTCGTTGAGGGCACCTTTTCTAGCCCCTTCCCCATGCTTAGTGGGTGAGCAGTGCGATCCCAAAAACAGTGTGTGGAATCCACGTGACCAAATGACGAATTTGTTATTATTTTTAGCTCCGCATACAGTAGGATATTTAGAATATCTCTATTCATACCAAATAGAATTTGTTCAAAAAAAGCAACAAAATCTTTTAAAAGCCATTCCTCTGCAAGGCGAGTCTCACTTAGAGATGCAATCTCGTCTTTGTATCTGTCAAGTTCTCTTCCAACTAGAACTGTTCTTTGCTGAGGTCTATCAGAACCAGCACTGTCCATAAGAGTGTACACATTCCATGCGCCGATGGTTAAAGGTATCACCTTCGTCTTATTTTTATTTGTTCGACCGCTAAGTGGGATCCCCGCTGATCGCGGTTAACCAGCCAAGAGTTTTGAAGTTGACATTCGTTTAGGGCACCTTTTCTAGCCCCTTCCCCATGCTTAGTGGGTGAGCAGTGCGATCCCAAAAACAGTGTGTGGAATCCACGTGACCAAATGACGAATTTGTTACTATTTTTAGCTCCGCATAAAGTAGGATTTTTTAGAATATCTCTGTTCATACCAAATGGAATTTGTTCAAATAAAGTACAGAGTACGCGGAAAATCAAGCTCTTTTTGATGATATATGCGCTATTCTGCGATCTGGTCTAATTCTCGAGAACTTTCAAATGTTCTGCTTTCAATCTGGGCTACCAGGCCAATGTTCATGAATCAGACCAGATTGCACAGTAGCGCTTACACCACCAGAAAGAGCTTGATTTTCCGCGTACTCTGCGCTTTATTTGAACAAATTCCATCAGATATAAACTGACATATTCTAAAATATCCTACCTGATGCGGAGCTAAAAAAATTGTAACACACTGTGCACCTAGTCATTTGGTCTCGTGGATTCCCCACACTGAAAAAGGTCTGCTCAGTCGCTCAGTCGCTCAGTTCGGCTGCCGAATTCACACTACTGCTTCGTTCTTAAGGAAAGCGACCATATAGAACCAAACCGCCTGTGTGCAGGTCAGCAACTAAGCTTCTAGTGTTTCCTCACCTGCTGCTTCGCCGCTCGCCCATCGCCACAGGGTTTTTTGTATGATTTGCATATGTGTGCTTGCTGTGACTTCATGTTGCTGATTAAGATGACATGCGCTGTGAATTGGATTATAATGAGGGAGAGGCGCGCAGAGTCAACCTCACTTTCTCATCCTGACCTAGCTGGATCCAGAGGTGACAGTGTCAGGACATCTGGAGCTAAGCCCGGATGCAGTGGATGACCATGACTTCTGTTGTGCCTTGTCATGCTCTCCATGCTTCACAACATGCTGCTGCATCGCCGTTTGGGCCGTTGAATCATAGTAATGATTTCATCCGCTACACCGCACCAGCTGCCGAAGCAGACTTTACATAACTGGAACAGGCAAATCCAGATATGCAGGTTTTTGTTTGGAGTTGCCAACTCCTAGATATTGCTACACAGATCCAGTTAACAGCTATAGAGAAGCAGTAACTTGAGTGTCTTATGTAGCTGTCTATCGAAGCAAGCTGCCGCGCGCGCAAAGAAAAACCCGTACGGCGGTGAAATAATATATTAGTTCGTATCCAGCGTTAAATAGAGTGGGGTGTGACTTTGACAAGGAAACTGTCAAAGTTTCGGGTGTAAAATGGGCTTCGTTTTAAGAACCTCTACTATAGTATTGAAAAAAAAAAAAAAAAAAAAAAAAAAAAAAATAATAATGCCAAAAATTATCTGCTATTCTTCGTCGCCTATCTTCTTTTTTGAAGATGCTTCTTGTTTGTCTGTTAGCTTTACTTGTAAAGTAAATAGTGTTGATCAATTTACCTGTACACGTTTACATGTTATTATCACAAGTATGGACTCTCGACTGGACTGAATACTTATGTACTTTCATTTTCGAATTCTTGTTAATTTCGGGGCATTTGCTAAATTGAAAGTACTGGCCGATATTTCTAACCAGAACACTCAAATAATGAGTACCCACAAGATAGTTTTATGGAGAATTAGAGAAAATTATGCCAGCATTATCATCAAACAAGTCCTTTGAGCTGAACCTTTGAGCACCTTGGATATTCATACATATTTATCTTCCGTTTCTTCTTTCGTTTTTGAACTTCATAAACGTTTTGACAACAGCGGCGCCGATACGACTAAATGGCTTCAGCTGATCCAGAACTTTGTTCCATTTGTGCTGGAAGTTACAATAATCCTAGAAAGTTGCCCGGCTGTATTCATTCCTTTTGTGCACGTTGTATATTAAATTACATTGGAAATTTAAAAGATGAAGGAAAGTTGGGACACGAGTTTGAATGCCCTGTGTGTACACTACCGAGTGAGGTTCCAGAGGCAAATGCCGTTACGCTTGAATGGATACACGGGATGGACATAGATAAAGAGCTTGAACGGAAACTGGAGGGACAAAAGAACTTGCTGAATTCTGATTGGTGCAGTCAGTGCTTGTATCTGGATAAATCAATCCAGTCCAAATATTACTGTATGGATTGTCAAGACAGTTATTGCGAAAAATGTTCCGATATGCTTCATTCATTTAAACGACATAAAGATCATGTTCTTATTTGTGTTGATGAAAACTCTGGGAGGTTTCAGAATGAAGCTGTAAAAATACTTGACAGGCTTTTGAACTGTCCTAATCACCCTCAAACAGCTGTTGAATTTTATTGTGAGTATGACGAGACGGCATTTTGTAGTTACTGTGTTACTGCTACCCACAGGTCATGCACAAATGTGAAACACATAAGTGATATTCCAAAACAAGAATTAAAATCAAATTCAACACAATTATTAGAATCGGCTAAAGAATTATCCAGCTTTGTTCAAGCAGTTATTGGAATCATAAAAACAAACGAGCTTGAAGTTAAAAAGCAGTCTTCTGAAGTAATGACCGAATTTCAAAATCTGAAACAAAAAGTTGTGAGACTGTTAGATGTTATGGAAGATAATTTGAACCAGCAATGCAGAGCGGTTACAAAAGAGATATCAATTAAAAACCTTGACGATACGCAAACTTTTCAGTCTTTTACATCAAAATTGTCAACAGTTACCTATTTGATTGAGAACCTCTTGGGCAAGGTTACACCTGAACGTATATTTATATGTGTACAGGGGCTGAAGAAAATCATGGAAGGAATTGAGGGACAGCTACTAGAACTAGGTCCAATACGAAAAACAGAAGGAGTTGCCTTGAAAATTGAAGATATTTTCAACACTATCATCAACCTGGGACCAAATGAAACTGGCAAGTTAGTATCCATTGATCGAACGAATACCGACATTACTCTACCAGATTACTCAAAAGGATTCTACTTAAAACATGTCCCGCCAAGGGCCAGCAGTTCAAGAAAGGACACAAGGTCCACGGACAGTAAAGAGAACCCAAATAAAATACACATTCAAAAAAAAAAACAACAAAAAAAAAACAACAAAATGGTGATTCAATACTATTCCCTCCTGTCTGACTCAGATGAGGACGATTGTTAGTTGTAGATAACATATACTCTTAAAATGTAATTAATGTACATAATAGTTTAACTGTAAATAGTGCATATATATAAAGTGGTTATGACGGAATAAATCGAAGTTCAGAAGTGAGATTATTTCCAGCCAAATGTCAACCAGTCGACACTGATGTTTTGAATGTGCTGTTTCAGGGCCTCGAAGGTGAAGGTCAATAACTTTATGAATTTTATCTTAAAAAATGTCGTCAGTTAAATCCTACGAATTTATATGTGCCGCGGCTTAGATAATAGGATATTGCCATATAGGCACAAATATATAGTCGAACTGTAGTAAAATGTTCACCAGCTTCATTCAAGGCCTATCTGTACGTAAAGCGTTTTTTTCTGTTAGCTTATACTTGTAAAGTAAATAGTGTTGATCAATTTACCCATACACCGATTAAAATAAAAGTAAAAAAAGGATTGACTTTGGATAAAAAAAAAAAAAAACAAAAAAAAAAAAAAACACACACAAAATCATGAAAATCGGAGACACGGTTTGATAGATTCTCTTCATATGCAACACTACAGTTATCGTCACAAGTGCAATGATTTTACATTGGACTAGATTTACTGATTTACTTTCGTTTTCGATTTCTCGTTAATTTCGGACGGATTTGTTAATTGAAAGTTTGTTAATTGAAAGTACTGGCCGATATTTCTATCGAGAACACTCAAATTTTCAACAACAACAACAAAAAAAAAACAACAACAACAACAAAAAAAAAAAACACAAAAAAAACAACAACAAAAAAAAAACAAAAAAAAAAAAAAACAACGAAATACTCATATGAACTGTGTAAGAAGCACCAATGGAATTATTAAAGTGGAGTATTTGATGACAATTTGGTTTTTTTTTTCTTATAGCTCCATAAAACATGTTTTATTGTGGGTTCTCTTTAGAGGTGCCTCGCCGAGGCGCTTCTAATGAGTACCCACAAGATATTTTATGAAGAATTGGAGAAAATTATGCCAACATTATCATCAACCAAGATTTTTCATCAAGTCGTGTATATTCAATATATTTATCTACGTTTCTTCTTTCGTTTTTGACTTTCATAAATATCTTGACTGCAACGGCACCGATAGGGCAAAAATGCCTTCGGCTGATTCGGAGAAAACTCTACTTTGTTCAGTTTGTGTTGGAAGTTACAATTATCCTAGAAAGTTGTCGGGGTGTATTCATTCCTTTTGTGCACGCTGTATATTAAATTATATTGGAAATGTGACAGGTGATGAAGAAAAGTTGGGACACAAGTTTTAATGCCCTGTGTGTACACTACCGAATAAGGTTCCAAAAAAGGTAAGAGAAAAGTCCAGGGAGTGCCACAATCACAAACCGCAGCCCTTGCCAGACACCAAGAGGAAGAGGAAACAGACAAATCCAAACAAGCACAAATCGAACAAACGTACGAAAAGCACTAAGATTAGCTCTCTCTTCCCCAAGCGAGGTAATCGCAATGCTAAAAGGACTGAAAAACATAAGAACAAAATGACATAAAACAAATCGCCTCGTAGAATAAACCACAAAGCAACAAAGAGTGAGACTAACACCGGGACCAGCGCCTTAGAACGGTCAGTAGAGTAAACCACCGGGGGCGTTAAAGCACTTTTACAGCTAGCCAACTTCACCCTGGGTCCCGATGCTACTCTTAATATAGAAATAAAAAGGCAAATGCCGTAACGCTTGAATGGATACACGGAATAGACGTGGATAAAGAGCTTTAACGGAAACTGGAGGGACAAAAGAGATCGCCGAACTCTGATTGGTGCAGTCAGTGCTTGTATTTGGATAAACCAATCAAGTCCAAATATTACTGTACGAACTGACAAGACAGTCACTGTGAAAAATGCTCCCACATGCTTCATTTATTTAAACGACATAAAGATCATGTTCTTTTTTGTGTTGGAGGTTTCAGAATGAAGCTGTTAAAATACTTGACAGGCTTTTGAACTGTCCTAATTACCCTCAAACAGCTGTTGAATTTTATTGAGAGTAAGACGAAACTGCCTTTTGTAGTTACTGTGTTGCTGCTTCCCACAGGTCATGCACAAATATGTAACACATTAAGTAATGTTCCAAAACAAAATTTAGAATTAAATTCAACACAGTTATAAGAATCGGCTAAAGAATTATCCAGCTTTGTTCAGGCAGTTATTGGAATCATAAAAACAAACGAGCTTGAAGTTAAAAAGCAGTCTTCTGAAGTAATGACCGAATTTCAAAATCTGAATCAAAACGTTGTGAGACTGTTAGATATTATGGAAGATAATTTAAACCAGCAATGCAGAGCGGTTACAAAAGAGCTATCAATTAAAAACCTTGACGAGACGCAAACTTTCCAGTCTTTTACATCAAATTTTTCCACAGATACTTGGGCAAGGTTACACCTGAACGTATATTTATATGTGTACAGGGTCTGAAGAAAATCATTAAAGCAACTGAGGGGCAGCTAACAGAACTAGGTCCAATACGAAAAACAGAAGGAGTTGCCTTGAAAATTGAAAATGTTTTCAACACTGTCGTCAGCCTGGGACCAAGTGAAACTAATAAGTTAGTATGCATTGATCGAACGAAGACCCAGATTACTCTTCCAAATTTCCCAAAAGGATTCTCCTTAAAACATGACCAAATCATGAAAATGGATTGTAAACGCGTTATAATAAAAAACAACCCAAATGGGAGAAATCCGGTGTACTCTGGTTTATTTTATTTGCCAGATAATTGTCTACTTCTAGCCGATTCTTTCAATGAGTATTATTGCATAAAAAGCAGTGTCGCACGTTATTAACAGCCATGCATTAACCTGCGAAAAGTCGTGTATTAACAAGGCAATTCACGCGCTGTTAATGCACGGCTACGCAACTTTCAGTATGATCGTACCGGGGCCACAGATTTGCTGCCGTTACGAGATGTGTACTGCCCGGCCCTAGAACGAGTATAATCCGTGGAAACTGTGTTCGCGAGACATCGGTGAAAAGGCGAAACAAAAAAAATGAAAGAAAGATGGCGAAATGTAGCAAATGTTTTCAATTTTTATGCAATAATAGCGATCGAACATGGTATTTCAATGCATTAACATTCGCCAGGTCCCTAAGGAGGTGTTGCAAACCGCGGCCTCCGGTCTCATTTTTCAACACCTCCCTCGGGACCTGGCGAATGTTAATGCATGAAAAACCGTGTTTGACCCCTATATTGCTGTTTGACTGATAAACAGTGCATACCAGTTGCAGCATTTAAAGTGGATGACACCAAATCCAGAATTTCTCATGCTTCAAATTTCTGTTGTGCTGCATACATGAAAAACGGTCTTATTGCAATAAGCGTACCTATAAAAATGATGATTTATTTTGTGAACCCGGGCGGGGACACGAGTATTTCAAATGCATTATTTTGCGAGTACAGGCCAAATGCAATTCATGCAATGTCAAACGGTGAAATAGCACTAATGTTGGATGATCCTATTGCTTCGGACTTAATAACAATTAAGCAAAACACTTACAGTGAAAATGTGTATTTCATAACGACAAAGCAGGTCGAAAACTGAAGTCATTCAGGCATATGGCGATAGACGAAAAGCGAAGACATGTAATTCAATCGTGTGACGTTGACAAGGCCGTGTATTGTTTTGATTTCGATGGAGCTCCAGTTTTCAAGTATACAAGTGGAGAACTTATGAACCCAAGAGGTGTGGCCGTAGATAGAGAAGGAAATATATGTGTTTGCGAGTACAAACTGGGTTGCATACATGTGATCTCGCCTTCAGGTGTGATAATCAGTCATCAAGGAAGGATGCCCACCACACCCTATTGCAATTACCATAAACAGGACAGGCAGTGGTTTTGCTGTCACGCAAGCAAAGGAGTGGAACGAAGTGTGTTTCTATTCCTTCATAAAGGAATAAAGTATGCCATGTTTGGCTGAACCAAGCAAGAAGTGTGATTTTGGACATATGTGGACAGCGCAGGTCAAGATTAGCCTGCGTATCCGCACGGTCTGCTGTTGACGTTTACTGTCCGCTTACAAATTATTGTATACTGTAGGATGTATTAACGGACAGCAAAGCCCCTGATGAGACTAGCGCATGTGCAGGTTAATCTGAATCTCGCATTACGCATATATAAGAAGACACGATTTCTGTATTTGAACTAAGTATTCGGACAGACAGGCTTATGCAAACAGAGAAGACCCAGACCAGACGCCGCAGAACGCGGCGTCTGATCAGGGTCTACACTGTTTGCCACTCATCCAGCAATATTGCAAACACATCAATAGGTAGCGAAATAGGACAAGTATTGTAGAGCGTTAAAGTGGTTCAAATACTTCTTGTAAAGAGATGTGTTGCCCGAATGTTTAAATAGAGAAATACGTTGTGTGAATAGAATAGATAGGTGAAGAGATAAAGGTGTACGAGTACTTAAGCTAGAGAGATAAGCTGTCCGAATACTTCTGGGCTGCGTCCAGAACGAATGTTTTGTTCAGGATCCCTGTACCTAATAACTTGTGTCAATAGGAACAGGGATCCAGGACAAAGCACACGCAAGTAGCTTGCACATTTGAACGCAGCCTTGGTAAACAGATATGGTGTCCGAATACATGTACATGCATTTAGGGTAGAGATATAACTATTCCCCGCATCACAGTTAATAAAAAACGTATGTCACTTAAGCCAAAGTACTATAACATACAAGTAAAATGAGTTATGGTTACAATGTACTTTGTTAATGGAAAACACAAGTTGGTGAAGAATGTATCTTGAAAAATTATGCATTCTGTTGTAAATTTGATCAAATCGGATAAAAACCAAAGAAGATAAAGTTGTTTAAAGATTTCAAAACCATTATCAGGAATGTCGCCATTTTGAATATTTGATGATGTTCTAAACATTTCAAATTATTAAACAAAATCTTCTTTCTGATAGAAGTTCATGTACTTATTAAGCAAACTCCATGAATTCCTATAGATAATAAGCTATATATACAAATATGTAGGTTGAAAAGTGTTGTAACTCTTACTTACTTAGGTACTGCATATTTAATTAAAACTTTATGACGTCATAAAGCCTCATTAAATATTCAAAGTGGCGGCGCTCATAAAAACAATTGTTATATTCAAATCTTGATAACTTATTTATTTTTTTTATCCAATTTTGATCAAATTTGCATCAAAATGCACAGTTTGGGAAGATCTTGCATCCCAGATACATTCTTCTTCACTAACATTGCTTTTCCCTTCAGTTTTGTTAATGACTGGAAATCATCTCAGACGAGACACCACAGAATGCACTATGTGACCAGGGTCTACACTGTTTGCATTTTATACAGGAACTTCTATCAACCTTGGAATGATATTAAAAAAGAACTAAGACATCGCTACCTTTGGAAATACACCTATCCAAACCTGTGAGGTAGAAGAGTCCACTCAGTATAAATCGGTTAATGATTGCGAGGCCACATCTGCGCAGTCTGATCAGAGTCCTCGCAGGGCACTGCGGGTTGCCAAGGATCCAAAGCGTCTTAAGGCGGACAGTGATGGCTCTGTTCAATCTGCGAGGATGCGCATCAGCCTGCGGGAATGTGCAGGTTGATCTATGTCTTCGCTGGACGCACATGAATGCTGTGCCCCGTCCCGATGTTGTCGCTATTTTGACCTTATAGGAATCGTTTTCTCGCTAATGTATCACTGTACATTGAGAATAAATAAATATAACATACCTGTACTTTGATTCTGTAAAAAAATGCCGTTTCAGTTACAAGGATTTATACAAAGCTGTTTTAGAGCGCAACGTATTTATCCTAAGTATTCTGAAGACATTAGTGAGCAGACTGTAGACGCAGATCATACGCGAAAGAACGCGTCGTCTTGTCAGGGTCTACACTGTTTGCCACTTATAGTTTTTTTGACACATCAACAGGTAATAAAAAGAGGATTAACCCGTTCCCATTTCTGCTTTGCGTCCCATAAAACTGCCATTGGCAAACAGTGTAGACTCAGATTATACGTCTGATCAGGGTTTTCACTGTTTGCATTAAACATAGGAATTTCTATAAAACATGATAATAATAAAAACTAACCAGACATCTCTAATATAGAAAATGGACTTGTCCAAAGACTTGAGGAGAAGAGTCCCTTCGGCATAAATGGGTTAACCCTTAAGGCGCCAGTCACAACTATTGTCGTCTGCTTTGTCGTCTGCTTGTGATTTTAAAAGTCATTTTTGCAAACGGTAGGAGCAGTCTGATCAGGGTCCACACTGTTTGCCTGTATGCAAAAAAGGTTCCACACTGTTTGCCTGTATGCAAAAAAGGTTTATAAAGTCTGCAAGAATATTCAGCAGACGACATAAACAGACAACATTTTCAGATGCAGTTTTTCTTGGCGCTTTAAGGGTTAAGGTATCCGAATATTTAGGCCTTAAGCTAAAATTTTAAAATTGATGCGCCACGTGGGAAAATGTCTTTACGCAACGTGCGAAGGTCCAGATAAGCCTGCGCATTCGTGCAGTGTAATCCGAACATTCTCTGTTCGTCAACTTATGCTACAATATCTATTAAATCTGTCGGTCAGTGAAAGCTCTGATCAGCCTGTCCATTTGCGCTGGCTGATCAGAGCCTTCATTGACTGCAAACTGCATAAGGGCGCTTTGCGTGCGTTACGCATCATATGTTCTCAAAATAAGCCGGCAGCGGTGAAATATTTTCTACGATCATCCTCTCCCTTCCACTGATTCAGGAAGGGCAGTTCGAAGTTTCTTGAGAAAGAATTTACACAAGTACTGGTTAAACAATTAGAGAGCTAATTCTGCACATGAAAAGCGTGGTTGTGTAAACTGACCGGCTCGACATGACCTTAACAGTATGGCTGGGCTGTTAAGCTTCAAACCAAATTTCAAATTAACATTTCGAGCGAGTCAGACATTGTTGTATTATGATATTTATAGATTTCGAATTTGGAAACGCAAGGCTGATGGGTAATGCATCTTAAATGAAAGATCTTGACAAATCGTGCATTTTGATATAAATTTGATTAAAATCAGATAAAAATTTAGGAAGTTAAAGAATTTTACACATTCCAATGATATTATGATGTGCGCTGCCATTTTGAATATTTAATGAAGTTCTTAAAATTTTAAAATATTAAATAAAACCATCTTCCTGGTAATAAGCAATGTAGTTTTCAAATTAAATTAATAAATATTTAGAGATGACGCTATATACACAACTACAGAGGTTGAATATAATTGCAAGTCATTTAGTTAAGTTTTACATATTTAATTAAGGCTTTATGGCGTCATAAATTCTCATTAAATATTGAAAATGGCGGCGCCCATGATATCCTCAAACCTTAATAACTTCCTCATGTTTCAGTCGATTTTGATCAAAATTGCATCAAACTGCACGGTTTGTCAAGATCTTGCATCTCAGATACATTCTATACCAACACTGATTTTTCTTTTTAAAGAATTTAAGGGAAATTGGAACACTTTCAAGAGAGGCAACCCTGTAAAAACTATTTTTGCCTATCGTCTGAAAAAGGGTCGGCTTTTCAAGGAAAGACTTTTCTCCCCTTATAAAACAAGATATATCTGCATAACGCAAATAACAAACATGCAAATTGAAAGATACATTTATTTCAAATTTCATACCATTGTTTTTCGTCTTACATGTACAATCGAACTTCAGTGGCTCGAACAGCTTTTGGCTCCATGAAAAGTTGTTTCAGACATGGGTAGTTTGAGTCACTGAGGGTTAATCATAGCGCCAGGTGCGGGAAAATAGGGATAATTTGCAGATATCAGTCAAAATAATGTTATGTTGAGTGTAGTCATCAGAATCGCCTCGATGATGCGATTCTCTAATGATGCCCAGAGGCGATTCTAAGGAGGGCGCACGACATACATTTTTATGCTAAAATATGAAAATTTCCCTAAAATATCCCTTAAAATATTTGCTTTCTTGAGCTGTTGGAAGAATTTCCTAGGGACTCAAAAACAATCCATCGAAGTTCGAATCATTGAAGGTTTACTTTATATTTGAAAGGTTTGTACATTTTGAAAGTTTAACCCTTAAAGCGCCAAGAAAACTGCATCTGAAAATGTCGTCTGTTTATGTCGTCTGCTGAATATTCTAGCAAACTTTTCAAATCTATAATTGCATACAGGCGAACAGTGTGGACCCAGATCAGACTGCTCCTAAAGGAGCAGTCTGATCTGGGTCCACACTGTTTGCAAAAATGACTGTTAAAATCACAAGCAGGTGACAAAGCAGACGACAATAGTTGTGACTGGCGCTTTAAGGCTTAATACAGTTAAAGGTTTTATGTTCTTGTTGTGTACGCACTTACCCTCAGTATCAGCCATTGCCCCACTCCGCCCTCACCCCCTTACACACCCAAATTTCTAAACAGATTACTCTCTTGTTTCTTCGTTTCTTCAACCATTACTATCGTAATCAACTATCGCTAAGGTGCACGGCCCACCTCATTGCTGTACCTCTACTTAGTCCCGCCCGAGCTTTTGGTGATTCCTTTGGCTATACAACATTTTATCAAAATATTCAATATTATTGAAGACCTACGGCGATTTCTATATTTTGCACCCCCACGGCGTTGCCTCGGTCAGTGAAAGTTAGCATTTGGCAAGCCTAATGGCTAGATCTTGTCGGTATCAATCTGTGAGCGAAAAATTATCAAAGTATTCCTAAGGTTTAAGGAGTTCTGTGTATTTTCGCTAATTGTCACAGTTTGGCCCCGGTTATGCTTCGGTCAAGGAAAAGTTGCATTTGGTATTAAATTACTTTGTCTTGACCATGTTACTATTTTGTATACAAAATTTTATCACAATATCCCATATTGTTGGAGACCTACGGCGATTTTCCTGTTTTCAAATTTTTGCTTTGGCGTTGCATTGGTCATATGGCAAGCGCATTGGTTAGATCGTCGGTATTTATCGAGTTGCCAAAAAATTATCAAAATATTCCCAACGGTTTAAGCGCTATAGCCATTTTTTTTTTGTTTGCTCACTGACCACGGGCAGACAGACGGACACATAAGGTGCTTATGGAGCATGGGGCACTCTTCGAAAGTTAGCCTTTCAATCACTTGACTTTTCTGCAGGTCGCGCAATTATGCAGAAATCGGTAATGTAGGTAAATCGGAGGCAGGTTTTCAACAGGTTCGTTCCATTTATTCAAATTTTCTGAAATTTTCACAATATTGCCATGATGCATCAATAATTAAAATCAGTGAAGAAATGTAAAAGTATATCTCAGATAAAAACAACAACAACAAAACAAACTTCACTATAGAAGTTACATTAGCCAGGCAAATGTTTAAATTTAGGGTAAATATTAGCGAATAAAACATAGAAACAGAAAAGGCGAACGGTTTCTGGTACGAAATAGTCAAAACTAAACATTTTCATTTAAAGTTAAACGCCGCGTAAAAAAAAGCGTATCCAAAGGACAGCAGGGGGTAACTGTTGGGTCTAAAAATTATTTAATAGCGTTTCGCTGCTCGTGCTGGGCTTCGGAATGTCACCCTAAATTGTTATCATAAGGACCTTCGTAGTAGGTTTTGATAAATAATACTTCACTGTGACAAACCACAACAGGCAAAATATATTTGAGTTGGTAAAAAAGAAACAAAACGTATTCTTATTAACCCTTTACAATATCTGGGGCTAATTTGGCATACGATAAACTGATGATATTTTTCCTTTTTTTTTCAGAAAAAGAGGTTTGGTATTTCATGCAAATTGTCTCCAAATTTGCTGAAATTTTAAACCCAATTTTCTTGGGGAAAAATTAAGAAAATATTTGAAAATGTCGTCTGCTGAAAGTATTAAACTTATGGTGCGTATTAAAAGCAAGTAACATTTCTAATATGTAGCCAATATACTACTCTTTTAGACATATCAGACAATCATAATTGTTTTTATGGTACAAGTAGACATTATAGGTCATTTAAGGATATCTTAGTAAACAGTCTGCCATTTCTTATGAGGGAGTCAACTTTTGTGACTTCGTGTTTGCCTTCCTGCATATCTGGCAACCCCCTTTCTAAAATGGGTTTACTACAAAAGGAATGAATTTGCTCCCAGTGGGAGCAAATTCTTTCCTTTTGTAGTAAACCTCTTTTTCAAAATGGGAACAAAAATAATTTTGAGTTGTCTTCCTTGAAAATGTGTGTCAATTCTTCACAGAGACAGATGAAAGAATGTCGTCTTCTGAGACAAATTCAGAAGAATGAATCCTTTACAAGTCATTAATAATGATGAGCCGGTTTCATATGTGCGAAATTAAAGGAAAAGGCAATGTAAAATGAATGTATGTCTAACAGGATAGAAATTTACAAGCCAACCATTTTGATACAAGTTTTGTCAAAATAGACCAGCAAAGCTATTAGAGTTTAAATATTTGAAAGCTATTGGAGTTTAAATATTTGAAATCAAACCGCCATGTTTAGGTTCTGTGACGTCATACAGCCCTAATTAAATATGCATAATCAAAATAAAAGGTATATAGATGGGGATATTTTATCTTAATTTTTCTGAAAGTGTTTTCCTAAAGCGGTAAGCAACTTAGTTTCTAAACATAGATGCTCTGGTGATAAAAATAACGAAAAATGTTAAGTTTTAAAATTCTTGAAATGTTATAAGTTATTCAAAATGGCGGCGCGAATGTTGACCATGTTAAAATCTTCAAACATTAATAACTTTGTTATTCCTTGACCGATTTTGATCAAACTTGTATCAAAGTTTTATGGTTTGTGAAACTCTTCATTGTGAAACAATTTTGTGAAGCTCTTTATTGTGAAACAATTTTATATTAGGGTTGCGTTTCCCTTTAAGCATAAACGTACACAAGGGAAATAAACTAGTTTTACTTGCGCAAAACCTCAACCTTAATTCCGATGCAGCTCCAAATTAAAAACATATGTTCGGTCCGCAATGGGGGTTCTCAACCCTAGTAGTGAAAAACTTTTATATTTCATCCAGCACTCATGGTAGAGTTGTAGTTATGTAATACAGGCAATCGTTCAAGAGTACAATATGGATTAAGCCATTGTAGTCTGGAGACCCCAAAGGATAATTGGCAAACAGTGTAGACGTAGATCAGACACCGCAGAACGCAGCGTCTGATCAGGGTCTCCACTGTTTGTAAATAGTTCAACCATTTTTTTATTCTGTAGGAATGTCTAAATCACATAGTCTGACATGCCTAAAATCGAAATTAGAATCGTCCAATAAATAGTGTAGAAGAATTTATTCAGTCTACAATGGGTAAATAAGCAAAAATGAAAGTTGTAAGAAGTACTTATCCAACAATTCTTTCCATTCGCTTCAGAGTACACAAGAGAGATGGCAAGGAGTTTGTGCGATAAACCTTTTTTTTTGTTCGATAAATGGTTAATTCCCTTAGTCCGCAGACTAGCCAGCATTTAACTGACACTCGTGAAGTGTATTGTACGAGGGCGTGCCAATAAATAACCAGCCTATCCTATTTCCGATGGACCGAGACGGTCACGATTTTCACGCTTTGTTTCAATATATGTTTTATACATGGGTACAAAATTGCACACGTATGGAGTCAATCTTTAATAAGATATTGAAAGTCAAACATGGTTAGTGATGCAAAGGCATGCTTTTCATCTAAAGTTGAGTACCGTGCTGTAATTCAGTACTTGTATTTAAAAGGTAAAACTGGCAAGGAAATACACGGCGAGTCAACCGATGTTCAATGGTCTTCTGCACCATCTTATGCTCAGGTTAAATTCTGGGTAGGGGAATTCAAACGCGGTGGAACGTCTTTGGAAGATGAAAAAAAGGTAAGACAAAAGTCCAGGGAGTGCCACAATCACAAACCGCAGCCCTTCCCAGACCCCAAGAGGAAGAGGAAACCGACAAATCTAAACAAGCACAAACCGAACAAACGTACGAAAAGCACTAAGATTAGCTCTCTCTTCCCCAATCGAGGTAATCGCACTACTAAAAAGACTGAAAAATACCAGAACAAAATGACACACGGAAAGACACAACAAATCGCCTCGTAGAATAAACCACAAAGCAATAAAGAGTAAGACTAACACCGGGAGCCAGGTCTGGACGCCCACTGGATGCCACCGAAGAAATGTGTAAGAAAGTTCGGGATCTGGTATACTCTGATAGGCGAATTCAGGTGGAAGAAATAGCGCAGGCATTAGGCATTTCACATGGTAGCGTTTCAACAATCTTACATGATCGCTTAGGTATGCGCAAGCTAACAGCCCGTTGGGTCCCCAAATCCCTTAGCGATGAGCAAATGGCAACCAGAGCATCAGTATGCAGCGCCTTTTTGAAGCGTTTTAGGTCAAAAGATGATTTTCTTTTGCGTCTGGTGACTGTAGATGAGACTTGGGTTCATTATTATGAGCCAGAGAATAAAGCCCAGAGTCGTCAGTGGGTAATGCCTGGGCCCCCGAGGCCAAAGAAGTTCGACGCAACCATCTGCTGGCAAGGTGATGGCCACAGTATTTTGGGACGCAAAAGGCGTTATTATGTTCGACTTTTTACCCAAGAGAAGTACAATAACTGGAGTGTACTATGCAAACTTGTTAGACCAGCTGAAAACCGCCATCCGTGAAAAATGCCGAGGTAAACTCTCTAAAGGTGTTTTGCTGCAACAGGACAACGCGAGAGTCCACACTTGCAAAGTTGCAATGGATGCTGTACAGCGAAACTGGTATGAATTAATACCACATCCTGCCTATTCGCCTGACCTAGCTCCTGGCGACTTCTTCCTATTCCCAAACTTGAAAAAGGATATCCGTGGACTTCATTTCCGGTCTGATGAAGAAGTCGTGACGGCAGTTGAGGAGTGGGTCAATGGAAAGGAGCCTGACTTTTTCAGTTCTGGGCTGATAGCACTTGAACACCGTTGGTCTAAGTACATCACACTAGAGGGCAATAACATCGAAAAAGAAGAGGTGGATCTCAACCGGAAATAAGTTAGGCTGATTACTTATTGATTCACTCTCGTATATACTTTGGACAAAATAACTCTGAAAAGTTTTGTGGCATTTTGGCAGAAAATGAGAAAAGTAGCTCTTTCATTTGAGAGGTTGTGGTAATAGGCAAACATATATAAATTTGCCTATAGAATATGAGTACAAATTGTATATTAAAACAATAAATAAATAACAAAAAAAAAAAAAAAAAAAAAAAAAAAAAAATACTTTGTAAGAACAAAGAAGGACCGTATGTACTGTTTCATCTTTTTAGTGCATAAACAAAACATGAACAAAACAGAGCCGTATGGATTCCATGACAGTTGCTCACAAGACAATTGCTCACAAGACAGTTGCCCACAAGACAATTGCTCACAGGACAACTGCCCACAACCTTAATGGTAAACAGGACAATTGCTCACAACACATTTTTTTCATGATTTTATTTTTATTTTGAAAGTCTTTTATTTATATTATCTACGAGTATATTTTATGGGGACTATTTTCCCTCAAAGCATTATGTAGCAGTTGATCAGCTGATTTCAACTAATTAGTTATAATTAAAACATCAGTAGTTGGATGAAATGATAGCCAACTAATCGCTTAACTTTGAACATTAGTCAGCTTAATTTATCAATGTTAAGTATATTAAAATTGTTAAATGTTAAATATACTAATCAACTTGATAAATATAATCATTATTAATTGTAATTAACCATTAATTTATTTTTTTTGTTTTTGTTTTCAAAATTTCATAAGAGTTCATAACATTTGATCTCTTTAATCAATTAAGTGTGAGCTTTTAACATTAATCAACTTAAATTTGTGAAATGATTAATTAAAGACAGTAATCAGCTTTAATTCAGTTAGAATCTTGCAGTAGCTTTCTAATTAAATTGTCATTAATTATGATTAATCATTTATTAATCTCCTTAATATTTTAGTCCGAGCTTTAAACATTATTCACAAAAATTAGTGATGATTGGTTCATTAATTAAAGACATTAATTCAAGACATGGCTTGTGGTGTAATAATATGGGTGATATATTATTCGTGTGTTTGAATTTCACTTCATGTGCTATTGAGATTACTTGTTTCTGCTTAAACACATAGATAAATAAAATAAACAAATATCTTGTGAGCAATTGTCTTATTTTCCTATAAGGTTATGGGCAATTGTCTTGTGAGCAATTGTCTTGTGAGCAACTGTCTTGTGAGCAATTGTCTTGTGAGCAAATGTCTGCGCACCAGCCGTATGTGCTGTTTCAGCTTTTCGCGCATTTTTAACATTTATTTATTTTATATGATTTTTACTTTATATTAAAGCTAACAAAATTTACTTTCTTTAAGGACGTTAAATGTAAAACAACATCGGCAATAACGGTTTAAACATCGCGAAAACATGCCCATATAATGTTGACCCTCGTAACCCCCACTTTTATGTAGTAAAACTGGAGTTTACAGGAGTATACATAAGTTTTCTTATTTCTGATCAAAAACATAGATTGTGAGTACTCGTTAGAACCACCTCGGCGATATGGTTCTAACGACTACCCACAATCTATGTTTTGAGCAGAAATATGAAAAATATCAGATTTTTTTTTTATCTGAAAATGTTCAGATTTGGCTGGTGAATTTTCAGTATATTTGAATAGGCGTGTTTTCGTAATGGATGGATGTCCTGTACATTGTACAGCTGCTTAGCCGCTACTTTAAGAGGGTCTGGTGATCGAGAAAACAATGATTGGAATTTGTTTCCTACGAAGAAAATATATGCCGGATATGGAATTGAAGACAGAGCTACAACCCGGCAGACACAATAGTAATAACAATGTCGTTCTGCTATCGCTACGACGTTTTGACATACGAGCAACAATGGAATGACGTTGTTACAATGTTTGTGTGTTGGTCGAGATATATATCCCACAACAACCATGATTTTTGCTAGTTAGTCCATAATTTAGCAATTAGCGAAACATTAAAATAAAACAAGACTAGGACTCTCATTTTCCGGACAAACACATACAGAATTAAAATAATAAGCGAAAACTTGACAATTGTGCCTTTTCTCCGTCGAGCCAACCAGACTTGCAAAAGCTGGTATAATGTTTTCATAACAATACTCCTTGGAACATGGTATGGTACCATATTAGGATCACTTCGCCGACATGAAATTTAATGAACGTATATTTTGTGAAAAATAAAAATGCTGTTCATTTATAGCCTATAGAGATCTTTTAAGGGGACTGGGTACAAATGGTGGATTTTCCGTAATATGATTAACGGAGACACCTGTTTGGACTTCCTGTTTGCATTCAAACCCCATCTGAAGAGTGTACTCTAAAAGGAAAGAATTTGCTCGCAAATTCTTTCCTTTTAGAGCAGACTCATTTTCATAAGGGAAGCAAAACAATTTTGACAGCATTACCTCCCCTGAATCCATATTTATATTACCCAACTAGTCACAAAGCGTTGAAAGAACATCGTTTCACTGTTTATTCAAAACACTGAATAGACATTGAATCAATATCGAAATCACGTTGTTTCAACGCTGTGTGTCTGTTTTTCCGGAAAATATCAAAATGTCGTCTGCTGAATTTTTTGCCCAGAGTGCTAAGCGTTAATGTTTCCGAAATATAAGTCTTAGTTATACCATAATTCGTGCGCATATACGATGCGATAATGCACGAGCATGAGCGAGTGCATTATTGCACGTAAATGCGCACGAACCATGGTATAACTGATTTATCACATTTGCATGTATGTAGACCATCTACATCGCGAGATACTTCATGCTGAATGTTGGATGCCACTATGTGATAACTAATATAGGACTATTGGACCAAAACATCTTCATTTATTTCCCTTCACATAACACAGGCTGGTAACGTGTTCGCAATACCGTATTTACCGTATCTAGCCAAGTCTATCCTTACCAAACCTCCTAACGTTTGAACAAGGCCATTTGACTGCTTACTGATGTATCTAAAATGCTGGATGAACGACAGTGTATTCTCTGATCAGACACCACGTCTTCTTTAAAACAGGGATGTGATGCCAGCTTTAAGTAGTAGTGGTCATTGTACCCAAGCAGTAATCCAAACTCATAAACCTGTAAACGAATGACGAATCAGAATGTTCAGACCAACAGACATGGAACCCAGAATAAAGGGTGTAATCAGTCATCCTCGCATAGTAAGCATAACTTGATAAGCAATCTTCGCCCACCATGTCCATAGGCCTGAACGAAGGAAATATAGGTAGAGGTGTATGTCCGGGATTTTGGAAGTCTACTTATGGCTCGTCATTGGCAAAGACATCAGAAACAATTCTGGAAACTGCCACATTGTAGGGACTGGCCTGATCATGATGTCTCCCACAGAACTTCTTAAGTGTTGCTACCAGTTTTTTTTTTTTTTTTTTTTTTTTTTTTTTTTTTTTGATACCCTTGGCTCAATAACCTTGAAGTGAGCACTTACCTACGCTCCATGAAGTCCTGATAATTTGATCAGGCTCTGGCATAACGGATTAACTGTGAAACGTAAACGCCGTATGCTGGTGCAGAAGGGATATTACAGCTCAGGAATGGAAAGTTAACAATGGGAAAATTGAAGTCATCCCGTTTGTCGTAAAGCCTAGTAGTAAGCTTTCCAGTGTCAATGTAGAGATAGCAATCCAAGTATGAGGATGAGGCTGCAGTCTTTAAATGACTCGATCATATGTGACCATTGCGTCTTTATGTCATCTGTATCAAAACGAGTAATTGTCACTTCAATTCAGATTCAGAACTTTAACTGGTTACACGTCTAATGACATTCATTCACCAGAACTTGTGATATGGGCAGCAAGTCCCTAGCTCTCACCAGAGAGGTAAACCAAGCCACACCATCCTCTGCATCTTCAGCAGCGCTTATAATCGAATCTGGAAAGGTATTCCAATTTCTTATTGTTTTGAGGAAAGAATATGCCCTTGTTAATGTAAATTATTGCAGTGGGGGTCTGTAAAGTAAGTGAGTAATGATTTCTAATGCGCTAATATGGGGCGGGGGAGGGGGGGAGGGGAAGGGGGGAGGGGCGGAGTATAAGGTAATCTGTTGGAATGCTGGCAGCACCTTTTAGACCTTTGTACAGAATAATCAGTCTAATGTCTCTCCCCCTTTCTTGAGAGACTACCATTTTAGTTTTTCAAGTATTCCAGTCACACTCCCAGTTTGAAAGCAGTAATTGCTAGTTACAAACCTAGCAGCCCTATTCAGAACTTTTTCGATTTCTTGTTGAAGAACAGCACTTTCGGGCTTTGCCATATTCCAAAACGGGGCGAACAAGTCCTTTATATGCTGCCTCTTTTACGTCTTAAAGGTATAAATATAAACTTTTTTTCGGAATGACTCGGGATTGTTTTGGGGTGTTTCAATGAAATGGACCGTATTTCCGTAACTATTCGGGAATTTTCGTTGGTTGTTGTTGGTGGTGCGGTACGGGGTTTTAGTGAGGATCCCATTCTTTGATTGGACGAGCCGTTATATGCTAATTAGAGCCGCCATTTTCAACTGTTGTGTTTCCGATAAATTGTTATAATCTGTTTGTTATGTGTTTATTTAGCGATTAAGATAAGATATATAGTTACTGAAATGGGAGACGAGAACTTTTTAAGGTGAGCGATATTTCTAAATATCTGAAAATATTACCTTTTCAATTTCAGTGCAAAACATCGCAGTATACTACTTTCGTAGGCTATCATTCTGTTGCAGCTTGCAGTTTGAGTTTCAGCTTTTATTTAGCTTGTTATTTCATGTAATTTGTATTTGATAAAGTATTTTTGTTCGCAGTCCCACAAATATCTATTTAAAAGGGTGATTTGCTGTGTATTTTTGTTTAAAGCTACACAAAATATCGACTTCGTAAGGGTCGAAGGAACAATGATTTTGCTGCTGATGGGCCATTTCAACTGTCAATGAATAAACATATTCAACTGGTGGTCTAATGTCAATAAACATATTCAGCTGGTACTCTTATAAGTGTTGTAAGCCATTGTCTGAATTTCTTTTTTTTCTTTTATATGGTGGCTACTGCGTGATCAAAAATGTTAAAATTTTATGTCAAATTTTTAAGACCTTATATTTTCTAAATCCTCTGATGGCTTTAGTTTATATTTGGTATAATTATAGATGTTGGTCCAAAATTTTATTGAGCCCTATCCACACCCCTGCTTATGACCTAGAGGTCAAGGTCACAGATTTACAAATTTAGTTAAAGTTTTGCTTTTAATGTTTTTAAAATCTGTTCATTTCTGAATCCTTGCATGAATTTACTTCCTGTTTGGCATGATTGTAGATATTGATCCAAAATTTTATTCAACACTATCCCAACCCTATAACCTTCAGACCAAGGTAACAGACTTCGAAAATTTTATGTAAAAGTTTTACCGCAAAGTTCTTAAGATCTTTTATTTACTCAGCTCCTTTTCAAATCATGCTATTTATATTTGGTATACAGATAGCAGCTATGGAAGATGTTCCTCTAAAATTATATCCAGGGTCTGAGACAGTTCACCGATACGACAGTTCACCGACATATTTGAAGACAGTTCACGGACAAAATAATATTTGTGACTATCAATAATAAAGAAAGAATAATAGATATTTATAATGCCAAAATCCATAACAGAGGATTGTGACATGTTTTGACGGATGTGAAGATGTTCTCATGTGGAAACATCTTTTTTGTCTGTGCAGTCTGGACAAAACATATGCTTGGAAGATACTGCTTTCTGCATATGAATGTTGGTAATTAATTGAAAGTTATACTGAACATTTTCTATTACTTCATTGATCAAATGCTCTTACATGTACATGTATTTGAAATTTAGAAAATTCTAGACCAGTTTGTACATAATTAGTTGTCCCAGTAGTTAATGGTCATGTCTGTTTTCGTTATCGCCAAAACCTCGAAAGGTGAATGACAAAAAAAAAAAAAAAAATAAAAAAAATAATTTCAGACATTTATTTTCATCTCGTTTTCATGAACCTCTTGCTGATTTGTCTCTAATAACCATTGCTGTCTACATCAGAACATATATGGAATAACATGTTTATTGGTTAATGTCTTCAAATATGTCGGTGGACTGTCTCCAATTTTGTCGATGGACTGTCTCCAAAATATGTGCCGGTGAACTGTCTCAGTCCCATATCCAGTACCATGTTTTCCTCTGTAATTTTGCTAAATTTCTCTGAAAAAAAGTATAGTCTTTACCGGAGTAGGAGTCCAGGACTCCATATTTGATGTTAAAGAGAACCCTAGTTCTGGCTTAAATTACGAGTTAAATACTACATATGTATATTCCACATTTTTCCCTTTAATTTTAATAATTTCTAATAAATTTATCCTGCTGTTTCACATTTCATGTATACCGTAATATACGTAAGTATTGGGACAGGAAAAAATAATTAAATTTCTAGCTGTCCCAATACTTAGAAACACGAAAATTAATTATTTTATTAGGTGTCCCAATACTTACGTCTCGTAGTTGAAAATGGCACCGATTAATGATGAAAATGTGTCATATTTGTGTTCATTGTTTTGTGTATTTTCGGACCACTGTCTCGTTAACCTAATCTATTGTTAATATTGAATAAACAGATTAGCACTTATTGTTTTGATTTAAAATCCCCTCGTTTATCTATCATGTGTTGAAAGCGTCCAAGTGAAAAAAAATAATCATATACTGCTTTCCCGCTTTGTTGCTTAATTGCGCATAACCGATACCGCAAATGCGGGGAACAATCTACCTGTTCGGATGACGTTATTATTGGGGTTCGTCTCAACGATGTTTTGGGGTTCATCTCAACAGTGTTTTAGTATTCCGCATTAAAGCGTTATCGGTAAACAATTCTGTCGAATTTCTTTTTATTATTATTACCGGTATTTATTCATAGTTTTTTTTGTTGTGTTTGTTTGTTTGTTTTTTTTTTTGTAGAACTTTATTGATGCACTCGAGTTGCAAATTAAAACGTGACGTGTCACGTGACAACCACAAAATGGCGACGCATCCAGACTGATGCAAACGCATGTGCGTTTTTGTTTTTGCAGATTTCTTGAATAAATTTCATATTAATATTCTCAAAGAAAGGTTTTACTTATTTTCTACTTTCTAACCAGCCTGCCGAAGGAAACCCCCTGTTGTATGCTTAGACGTAAAATATTGCGTGACATCGCTTGTAAACAAAACAAAACACAAACGGAGAAAACAGTTTTACCCTGTTAAATAGATCATTTTTTTCACCCAAATGCACTGTCCCAATTCATATGGTACAAAAAATTACTGAAATTTTTAGCGATTTTTGATATGTCCCAATTCTTAGGGTGACGAAAAATAATTATTTTTACGAATTGTAAGGGTGTCCCAATACTTTAGGTGTCCCAATACTTAGGTATATTACGGTATGTATATATATTTTTTTTTCAGATCACCAAATGTTGCCAAAATTGCAGCCCAAAAGAACACAAGACGTCATTCTATCATAGGACTATTTCCAGATTTGCCAGGATTGGTATGGGTTTTTGGTATTTTTATCCCCAGACCGATAGGTTCGGGGGTATATAGCGATCAGCATGGCGTCTGTCTGTCCGTAGATGCATCCTAGTGTGCTCCATAACTTGGATACCCTTAGACATATTTCGATAATATTAGGTAGGAATGTAGAGGAGGACCACTAGGCATGTTGCATGCAATAGAAACGACTCTCACTGTCTTCATTATGTAGTTATCTCCCTTGAAGCTGAAACCTTGTGCAAGCCATAACTCCCATACTGTGAGATAATTTGATAATATTTTGTAGGGGTAAAGAGGATGACCAGTAGGTGTGTCGCGTGCAAGAGAGACAACCCTCACTTTATTTGTTATGTAGTTCTCTCCCTTGAAGCAGAAATTAAACTCATCCTTGTGCATTCCATAACTTTGATAACCTTAGACATATTTTGGTAATATTTGGTAGGAATGAAGAGGAGGACCAGTAGGCATGTCACATGCTAGAGAGACAACTCTCACTATCTTTGTTGTTACCTCCCCTTAAGCTGAAATCTTGTGCAGGCAATAAATCCAATACTGTTTGAGGTAATGTGATAATATTTGATAGAAATGAAGAGGAGGACCAATAGGCGTGTCATGTGCAGGAGACACAACTCTCTCACATTCTTCATTATCTATCCTGAAGCCAAAATCTTGTGCACTCCATAACTTTGATACCCTTAGACATATGTTGATAATATTTGGTAGAAATAAAGAGGACCTGGTAGGCATGTCGTGTGCAAGAGAGACAACTCCCACTTTCTTCCTTATATCTTCCCTGAAGACAAAAATCTTGTGCAGGCCATAATTCTCATACTATTTGAGATAATATGAGAAATGGAGAGGAGGATCAGTAAGCAAGAGTATGCAAGAAAGACAACTCTCACTTTCTTCTCTATGTAGTATTTCCCCTGAAGCCAAAATCTTGTGCGCTCCATAACTTTGATACCCTTAGACATATTTTGATAATGTTTGGTAGAGGCATTGGTAATTACCAGTAGGTGTGCCACATGCAAGAGAGACAGTCTCTGCTGTGGTTGTTTTCTAGTTACCTCCCCTGAATGAATTTCTAAGCCAAATTCTTGAGTATGTGGTTTGCAGAGATCATTTTCCGCCGCGCCATTGCGCCATAGTTGCAAGCATTTTATGTATGGCACTTTTAAAATAAGCCCCACGCCATTTTGGTCCATAGTCTTTCTGTATGGCGCGGTATTTCTACCTGGGTGCGCCACAAAAGGAGGTAAACCGAATTAAAAGAATAAAAGCGGTAGTTCACAAACGAGCACAGTCGGATGTGCAATCTGATTGGATGATATATCTGTATTGGTCAGACGCTTTATTTCTGCCGTAATTGTCGGTGTTTTTACTGGAGACCGCTTCTATGACACTGATTGGCGAAATGGCAATATGGCTACTAAACGGTTAAAAACAGTTGACAGTGGAAAATAACTGATCTTGCATTCGGCAAACCCGAATCGGCCCAGCCAAACACCACGTCAAGGCCCCAGGATATCTGCCACTGCGCAAGCTTAGCAGTGTGGCACTAAGAGTCCTTGCCTTATGGGATGAAACAACAAAGCAACATGCTGTTCACTTAAAGTCTTGTTAACCTTTTCAGGGCCTGACAAATCCAAATTTCAGCCACTTGCCCAGCATTCCACAGCATCTTGAAAATGGCTTCGAATTACAATATTCCCTATATATTCTATACATTTTTCTGGGCAAGTGAAATAAAAAATCATTTGCCCAGCCAAAATTTGGACTTGTCCTGGGCAGCTTGGCAATGGATTTGTCAGGCCCTGCTTTTGCTTCAGCAATAATTATCTTTCTGAAACAAAAGATAAACAGAGACTTTTAAGAAGTTTGTATCTGTTCAATGATTATAATACAAATCTATTAGGTCACAGCTATTGATTGTAAAGCTTTTGAAATGTTTCCAGACAGCAGGGAGGTGTCCTAGACTTGATTCAGAATATGTCACAATAGTAGCCAGTTGGAAAATTGGAAGAAATGAGGTGTTAACAAGTTGAGGTGCACAATTGATTCCTCCGTCAGAAGGCTATAACCACGCCAATACGTAAATCCTTAGACAAACAATATCGTGATACCTGTATTTGTCAATGAAAACTGCATGCGTACCTGTATTTATCAATGAAAAAGTACATAGGTAATATTGTTTGTCTAAGCAATAACATTAACCGTTTACTAGTAAGCTATTTTGGTTGGTCAGGTTTTAGTGTCATTTACTGGTCAGTTGATTTCACGGAGGACTCAATTTATTGATATTCTTCCTCAAAACTGCAGTCTCAGATAGCAGCAACAGCTTCCAGGAGAGGTCATTTTTTTGAGCTCAGAAATGCTTAAGTTCGTTTTGGGCCAGGGGGCTTTGTCCCCCCCCCCCAACACACACACACAAACACACAGGGGCATTGCCCCTGGACCCCAATGGGGGCCTCGGCTGCCCCCATACCCCCGACCAGTTTATGGCCCCTGGAATGAGTTGATGGGCCTTCAGCCCATCAACCCAAATTTCCAGAATAATCCCTGGTTTGTTAATGTTTGGTAGAGGCATAGATGAGGACCAGTAGGCATGTCGTGTTCAAGGGTACTCTCACTTTCTCCATTATGTACTTATCTCCCCTGATGCCGAAATCTTGTGCAGGCCATAACTCCCATACTGTTTGAAATAATTTTTGGTACTAAGGTACATATATCAGGTCAAGGAGTGTAGCATGCAAGGACAACTTTTACTGGATGTTGATTTTTTTACCCCAATAATCATACAGCAAGTTCCTTTCAGCCAGATTAATGAAATTTTGTTGGAGTTATGGCCCTTTGCAATTTTTGGCCATTTGTTGCTTTAATGTGCATAGCATATGTTTAGAATCATGTATGCTAATATTTTGAAATTTCAAAAATGGATTCCTCATGAAAATATAGGTGACTCATGTTTTTTTTTCTTATCCGAATTATCACCCATTTTAGAGTTATTTCCCTTTTAATATAATAACACTGAAATCTCGTATACTTGTACTGTTATTACTGTCCTGGCCAAGCAGTGTTAGAGCCAGGCAGTGTTGGGGGCATAGTGTTTTACAAACACCAGCTCTAGTTTCTTATTTACAAAAAAACATATATCATGTATATTGTGGTATTCAATAGAAATACCTTGCAGAGGTGTTTCTAATGAGTACTCACAACATGTGTTTTTGTGGAGAAATAAGATATATATTATATGGATGCCCTCTTAACTAAAGCTATATATGCATATATGTGATGAGTAGTCGAAGACCCTTTACAAACAATGTGGCTCATTTTTTTTTTTTTTTCAGAGAAAACGAAAAAGAAAGTTAGAGGATGATGATGATACTATAAGCTTAAGGAGTTTTGATTCAACTGGCAAGGTAGGTACTGATTTCAGTCATCCTAGCTGAGACAAGAGGCCATGATGTTCAAAGCATCGTTAGCTTGAGCTCATTAGTGGTCAAAAGCTTAACTGTTCTAGTAAGTACAATTTCTAGTCCACAGGCATTTTTGCTGAAAAAATGTGAGTAGGTTTTGCAAATGAAAAAGCTACTCACATTTTTTTTTTTTCAGCAAAAATATTAGCATATATGTCATATTTAATGATCAAAGTCTTAACGATACTTTACTTATGGCATTGTTTGTTTTGAACGAATGGGCCCAGGAGCATAACTTCTAAAAGGTTAAAATTTTGAGAAGATTTATAGCTTGGTAAAGTTAAAATTCAAATATGAAGTAACCTACCTTCCAAAGTAAAAATTGTCTACAAAACACATGTATCTATGGTACTCAATAGAAGCGCCTCGCCATTTGTAAAGACGATTTACATGTTACATAAATTCCTATTATCAAGCATCTGAATGGTATTTTTAAAGTACCTTCCAGTTTTTGCAAAATCTTTCCAACAGATGCAGAACAGCTTTCAGACAAACCGAAATTTTTGGCAGGACAAAATAAAGTTTTGCAGGACAGGAGGCTTGTCTGTTAACAAATTACTATCTCTTTTTGCCAGAAATCACAGGACATTTGTCAGATAAGCTGAAATTTTCTGCAGGACAGAATGAAAATTTGCCGGTTTTGTCAGGCAGTCCTGCACTTTTTGCAAAGACTGACCTTGAAGAAGAAGAAATGGACATATTGATGGAAATGATGATAAAATTCGAAATTTTAAGTTCAGCTGATCAGCTGTACTTCCAGACAAAAATGCAAAGGAGTCCATGTAGTTCCTGTTTTTGAATGACAGTGCACGAGCTGTGACATTATGTGGAGTGCTGCTAATGAACAGAATGTAATTGGTGCTGATGCAGCTGTCTGGCTTTGTCCTTCTTTTTATCTGTAGCATACTGATGGCAACCCTAGTAGATGGCAAATGTATGATATTTTTCTTTATTTCTCCTTGAAACACGGAGCTTAACCCTTGTCCTGCTGAACCTGGATATGCCCTGCCTTTGCAAACCGTGTAGATCCAAATCAGTTGACTTCTGAAGAAGCCAGCTAATCTGGATCTGCACTGTTTGCCATTAAGTATTTGAATTTATAGCAACAATCCAGATCAAGTAATCTGATTGGCTGAAAATTAGAAAGTGGCATGGCATCTTAATTTACTCAGCAGGACAAGGATTAAGCATTTCTTGGATTATGTCTGAAGGGACTTCACCTTATTTGCCTTAAGTATTTGGACATCTTAACCCCAAATCATACTTTTCCTAAAATTCGAAAAAAAAAAAAAAAAAGCCTTTTTTCTTCCTGTTTATGTGTCTAAACTAGTATTGCCACTGATGATTGGTTATAATCGATCATCAGTCACTTTTGCCTCTTGTGATTGATGTACTGAAATAATTTTAAGTCGACTAATAAGAAAGTTCTATTTTCAGACACATATTGTTCTCACATTTTATTTGTACAGGCAAGTTATAAAGAAATGAAATTCAAAACTGTCTATTTGGGTCATTCAAGTTTGAAGTCAGTCAAAGTGGAAAAAAATAAATATAAAATAGCTTTGAATAATTCAGCCCAAAAGTACTAATATTTTCCTTTTTCTTCATGAAAACATGTTTAGGGTACTCATTAGAAGGGCCTTGCGGAATCATATGTTTTATGTAGAAATAAGAAAAATATTATCTGGCTACCCCTCTTATTAATCTGGAGCAATGAATAAATACCTGGAAGAGGGCTAAATTAAGAGTGAATATATTTTCTACAAGTTGATTATTAATTGATGATCAGTTGGTTTTATAAAACCGATGATCGACTGAAATTCTGGCCGATTCCCAACATTAAACACAGTTGGCTGATTCTGGCGTGTCTGATCCTATGCCTTTTGCCTAATTTAGAGTCATAGTTAGTTAATACAAACACTGGAGCTATATCTACATTAACCCTTAAAGCGCCAAGAAAATCTGCATCTGAAAATGTCGTCTGCTGAATATTCTTGCAAACTTTTCAAACCTATTTTTGCATACAGGCAAACAGTTTGGGCCCAGATCAGACTGTTCCTAAAGGAGCAGTCTGATCTGGGTCCACACTGTTTGCAGTGTCTGCATTAACCCTTAAAGCGCCAAGAAAATCTGCATCTGAAAATGTTGTCTGCTGAATATGCTTGCAAACTTTTCAAACCTATTTTTGCATACAGGCAAAAGTTTGGGCCCAGATCAGACTGCTCCTAAAGGAGCAGTCTGATCTGGGTCCACACTGTTTGCAAAAATGACTTTTAAAATCACAAGCAGATGACAAAGCAGACGACTGTATGTCTCCTCATTGCACATGACCTTTCTTTATCATCCTTCCATCATCTTGATATGATTTAAATAAATAATATATTAACCCTTGTCCTGCTGAATAAGAAGATGCCATGCCCATTTCCAATTTTCAGCCAATCAGATTACTTATCCGGATTGCTGCTATAAGTTCACAATTTTAATGACAAACAGTGCAGATCCAGATCATTTGGCTTCTTCAGAAGCCAACTGATCTGGATCTACACTGTTGGCAAAGGCAAGGTATATCCAGTTTCAGTATGACAAGGGTTAATGTTGAAAGGGATGTAAAACACATTATCATCAGCAACATTAGAAAAAAAAAACAACTAAGGTTTGATGTATACTTTATGCAAATTGTTTCCTTTTCACACAGTTTTCATTAAAAGGTCAAGTCCTATTTTCTGGAAAAATATATATGTAGTAAAAAACTCCAAAATGTCATCTGCTAAAATTTTTACTAGAGCTTGCAAAGATTGATAAATCAGGATTTGTGAATAAGTAAATGATGGTTCTGGGATCATTTTTTCCAATTCTCCATAAAAAATATGTTGTGGGTATTCATTAGAAGGTGCTTCTAATGAGTACTGTTACGGCCTAGCACTCCTACTTTCGATTATCTGCCTTGGCAGATTATGCATAGCTTCTAAGTATATATACAATCTCTGACAACTGCGTCAGGGAGTCGACTCTTTGGCTCAGTGGTTAGAGCATTGGATTTTTAACCTGGAGGACCGGGTTCGATTCCCAGGAAAGACGGAATATTTTTTCAGCTATGCTTCATTCCTTTGTTACGGCTTTCATGTCGTAAGAGTACCCACAACATACGTTTTTCTGAAGAAATAAGAACAAGTTTCCCGAAATTATGACCAAAATCTTCTCCTTAAGTCCTAGATGTAAATTGATCTGAATTATTCAGAGATGTAGATAAGTGGGGTATTCAGATGAGTATTTTATTTCAGCGCATATTGACATTTACAAGCATATGTTTTGAGTACTTGTGGTAAGTGCCACACCAAGTTGATTTGTATGAGTAACCATAATCTGCATTTTCAATGAGATACAAAAGTATCATAATTTTGGTTTGAAAAAAGCATCTCCTCTTAAGCTATGTCTGATGACTGTTAACCTTTACTACTCTCTGGGCAAATTCAGCAGACGACAAAACAATTGATGATATTTTTCTTACGTTTTTCCAAAAAGTAGGCTTTAGCATTTCATGCCAATTGTCTCCAGAGGAGGCAATTTGCATTAAATGCCGAAGCCTAGTTTCTGGAAAAAAATAAGAAAAATATTTCAAAATGTCGTCTGCTGATATTTTTACCCAGCATGCTCAGCCTTAATTATAGCATCTAGCAGAGATCACACACTATAAGGTATGCTGAAGTGGAATGGTGATTTATGAATGTAGGCTATTGACGTCACGGCTGCCATATTAAGTGTGTCTTTTTAAAACAAATTCGGAAAGTTGATCCTTGTTTATGAATATAGTAATTATGAGTGTGACAGGCTGACAACATTTCAAGGATTACTCTACTTTTAGACCTTGCATAATGGGGCTCGTCTTAGAAGTTTACATCTCGGGCTCAAAATCAGGGCCCAGTTGTTCAAAGCATCGTTAGCTTAACGAGCTCATTAAGGATCATTTCGTTAACTGTTTTGGCGGATTCAATATACCATATTCTGATAATTTTTGCTGACAGAATGTGAGTAGCTTTTGCAATGCAAAAGCTACTCACATTTTTTCAGCAAAAAATTTCAGCATGTTTGCGTATCATTCAATGTAAATTTTAACGAATCGTTAACTAACGACATCCTTAGTTTTGAACAACTGGGCCCTGTTATATTTTTTTCCTAAAGTTGCATTAAATCCGTTTCTGTCATATCATAGCTCTTGATAAGCAGAGGTGTCTGCATAAATATTTCTCTTGTTTCTTCATGAAAACATAAGTTGTGAGGCACTTCTAATGAGTACCCACAACTTATGTTTTTATGAAGAAATAAGAGAAATATCAATCATTTTCTTTTCTTTTTTTTTTTTTTTTTTTTTGGAAAAAGGTGCCTTATCTGGAGCTGTGAGAGGTTGTTGGCTTTGTAGTGGAATTCAGTCACCAATAAATTACAGCTTTTTTTTTTCTTCTTTAAAAAGAGGCTTCCAAGCTAGTAGAAAAAAATGCTTTAAACCTGGTCCTACTGAACCCGGATATGCACTGCTTTGCAAACAGTAAAGAAACAGATCAGTTGGCTTTGGCTTATTAAGAAGTCAACTGATTAAGAAGCCAACTGATCTGTTACTGTAGTTTGTCATTTTGTATGTGGCTTTGTAGCAACAACCTTGATCAAGCAAACTGATTGGCTAAAAGCTAGAAGTGGGCATGGCATCTTAATTTATTCAGCTTGACAAGGCTTAAGACATACTTTACCTTATTTACATTGTACTCAAAGTATTAGGACACCTTTACCATGTTAACCATAGATCTGGGTAAGGTTTTTCTCCTCATCATCCCCTGTATCTCTCTTTCCTCTGCTTTCTTTTTGTCCCCCGCCTTTTCGAAGAAAAGTGGAGGGACACTGTTTTTGGTTTTCCGTGGTGCGTGGCGCGTGGTGCGTGGTTCCGAGTTTTTAGTGGGTACTTTGTCCCCTTAACTCCTCCCACAGTTTCTGTCCAATCCTTTTGAAACTTTACAGGTGTTTTAAGGATGGTATGAAGATATGCATGTGGTTTTTTCAGAATCCTGAAATAATTTTTTATCGCTTTTTCTGCATTTTTAACTTAGACATTTTTTGAGTTCTAATATTACAGAAGTCTATAGGGAGTAGGTACCTTGTCCCCTTAACTCCTCCCACAGTTTTTGGCCGATCGTTTTGAAACTTTACATGGGCTTTTAGGATGGCCTGAAGATATGCATGTGGTTTTTTCAGAATCCTGAAATAATTTTTTATCACTTTTTCCGCATTTTTAACTTAGACATTTTTTGAGTTCTAATACTACAGAAGTGTATAGGGAGTAGGTACCTTGTCCCCTTAACTCATCCCACAGTTTTTGGCCGATCCTTTTGAAACTTTACATGGGCTTTTAGGATGGCCTGAAGATATGCATGTGGTTTTTTCAGAATCCTGAAATTATTTTTTATTACTTTTTCCGCATTTTTAACTTAGACTTTTTTTGAGTTCTAATTTTACAGAAGTCTATAGGGAGTAGGTACCTTGTCCCCTTAACTCCTCCCACAGTTTTTGGCCGATTCTTTTGAAACTTTACAGGTGTTTTAAGGATAGCCTGAAGATATGCATGTGGTTTTTTCAGAATCCTGAAATAATTTTTTATTACTTTTTCCGCATTTTTAACTTAGTCATTTTTCGATTTCTAATACTACAGAAGTGTATAGGGAGTAGGTACCTTGTCCCCTTAACTCCTCCCACAGTTTTTGGCCGATCCTTTTGAAACTTTACATGGGCTTTCAGGATGGCCTGAAGATATGCATGTGGTTTTTTCAGAATCCTGAAATAATTTTTTATTACTTTTTCTGCATTTTTAACTTAGACATTTTTTGAGTTCTAATACTACAGGAGTATATAGGGAGCAGGTACCTTGTCCCCTTAACTCCTCCCACAGTTTTTTGCCGATCGTTTTGAAACTTTACATCGGCTTTTAGGATGGCCTGAAGATATGCATGTGGTTTTTTCAGAATCCTGAAATTATTTTTTATTACTTTTTCCGCATTTTTAACTTAGACTTTTTTTGAGTTCTAATTTTACAGAAGTCTATAGGGAGTAGGTACCTTGTCCCCTTAACTCCTCCCACAGTTTTTGGCCGATTCTTTTGAAACTTTACAGGTGTTTTAAGGATAGCCTGAAGATATGCATGTGGTTTATTCAGAATCCTGAAATAATTTTTTATTACTTTTTCCGCATTTTTAACTTAGTCATTTTTCGATTTCTAATACTACAGAAGTGTATAGGGAGTAGGTACCTTGTCCCCTTAACTCCTCCCACAGTTTTTGGCCGATCCTTTTGAAACTTTACATGGGCTTTCAGGATGGCCTGAAGATATGCATGTGGTTTTTTCAGAATCCTGAAATAATTTTTTTATTACTTTTTCTGCATTTTTAACTTAGACATTTTTTGAGTTCTAATACTACAGGAGTATATAGGGAGCAGGTACCTTGTCCCCTTAACTCCTCCCACAGTTTTTGGCCGATCCTTTTGAAACTGTACAGGTGCTTTAAGGATGGTCTGAAGATATGCATGTGGTTTATTCAGAATCCTGAAATTATTTTTTATCACTTTTTACACGTTTTGAACTTAGACATTTTTTGAGTTCTAATTTTACAGAAGTCTATAGGGAGTAGGTACCTTGTCCCCTTAACTCCTCCCACAGTTTTTGGCCGATCCTTTTGAAACTTTACATGGGCTTTCAGGATGGCCTGAAGATATGCATGTGGTTTTTTCAGAATCCTGAAATAATTTTTTATTACTTTTTCCGCATTTTTTACTTAGACATTTTTTGAGTTCTAATACTACAGGAGTATATAGAGAGCAGGTACCTTGTCCCCTTAACACCTCCCACAGTTTTTGGCTGATCCTTTTGAAACTGTACAGGTGCTTTAAGGATGGTCTTAAGATATGCATGTGGTTTATTCAGAATCCTGAAATTATTTTTTATCACTTTTTACACGTTTTGAACTTAGACATTTTTTGAGTTCTAATTTTACAGAAGTCTATAGGGAGTAGGTACCTTGTCCCCTTTACTCCTCCCACAGTTTTTGGCCGATCCTTTTGAAACTTTACGTGGGCTTTTAGGATGGCCTGAAAATATGCAGGTGGATTTTTCAGAATCCTGAAATATTTTTTTATTACTTTTTCTGCATTTTTAACTTAGACATTTTTTGAGTTCTAATATTGCAGAAGTATATAGGGTGCAGGCACGTTGTCCCCTTAACTCCTCCCACAGTTTTTGTCCGATCCTTTTGAAACTTTACAAGGGCTTTTAGGATGGCCTGAAGATATGCATGTGGTTTTTTTCAGAATCCTGAAATAATTTTTTACCACTTTTTCTGCATTTTTAACTTAGACATTTTTTGAGTTCTAATACTACAGAAGCGTATAGGGAGTAGGTACCTTGACCCCATAACTCCTACCACAGTTTTAAGCCGATCCTTTGAAACTTTACAGGTGCTTTAAGGATGGTCTGAAGATATGCATGTGGTTTTTTTCAGAATCTTGAAATTATTTTTTATCACTGGTTTCCTGCTTCAATACTTAGGTATTTGATACAGGACCAGTGGTCCTCTGGTTAACTTTACCATTTTTAACACCTCAAATAAAAATTAGGCGGGGGACATAAATTCCCCATGGAATTTGCTTGTTTTTTCTCTTTCTCTGGGAAACAACACAAAATGACCCATAAGGGTTGACATATCATTAAACAAGAACTTAACCCTTGTCCTTCTGAATAAATTAAGATGCCACACCCATATCTAATTTTCAGCCTATCAAATTACTTGATCCAGGTTGTTGATACAAATAAACATCCTGAATGACAAATAGTGCAGATCCAGATCAGTTGGCTTCAACTGATCTGGATCTACACTGTTTGCAAAGGCAGGATATATTCGAGTTCAGCAGGACATGGGTTAAGGTCAAACTTACCTGCATGCCACATGTCCGTATTTTCCTTTCAGGACAATAACTTAAGTAAATGTCAATGGATTACCATCAAACTTGGTATGTGCATTAATATTACAGAGATCTAATTTGGGATTGGTAATGGGCAAATTTAGTTAATTTTTTAGTTATCTGCCCACTTTTGTTTCCTGATAATAACTTGAGTAACTACATGTACCTATGGATTTTCACCAAACTTGGTATGTGCTTTGATATTGTGGAGATCTGAGTTGGGATTGGTAATGGGGAGATTTAGTCAATATTTGACAGAGTTGTCTGCCCGCCACAAGTGGTAAGGTATAATCGTTTCATGTCTGGCTGGAAGTAGCTCATTATGAAACTTGCCCTTATATTAGGTACTTGTCTGAAGTTCTTTGCTGTAAAATCCCAACCCACATGAGTGACCTTGAGGTCAAGGTCATGGAGTTAGGAAAAAAAAAATTTAAGTTTTTAGAGGCAAAGCATGATTCAGGCAAGTTACTCTGTCCTGCAACAGCTCTTATTATTTTAGGCCTTGGGGTCAGTAATGTTTGCTAACATAACTTTGTAAATAACAGCATCTTGTCATATAATTCATCTCTGATTCTGATGGCAGTCATAACATTGTATTATAGACCATTTTCATGATCAAATGATTTTTCCTGATCAGCTTAGACTGCAGAGATTTATGCATCTAATGCAAGATAATATGTCTCTGGCCTTCAAAACAGCTTATTCATTCTTAACCCTTGTCCTGCTGAATAAATTATGATGCCATGCCCACTTATGATTTTTAGCCAATCAAATTTTTGCTATAAAATATCACATACTTGGGTTCAGCAGGACTAGGGTTACCATTGGTCCTGCTGAACCTGGATATACCCTGCCTTTGCAAACAGTGTAGATCCAGATCAGTTGGCTGCTGTAGAAGCAAACTGATCTGGATCTGCACTATTTGATAATAGTATGTGAATTTATATCAACAACCTAGATCAAGCAATTTCATTGGCTGACAGTTAGAAATGGGCGTGGAATCTTTTATTCAGCATGATAAGGATTAAGGGGAATGGATACACTATCAGGAATGGCAACTCTGTCAAAATTTTTCTTTCTTCCCTTCTAAAAAGGGACCTACTTTAAAAGGAAAGAATTTATTCCCCTCCTGTTAAAACAGAGTCTACTTTAAACACTGTTAAAAGGACTGAAGATTTTCACCCAGAAATTAGACTGTGACATTCCAATCAAACTTTGCCATGTGCTGAATTTGCCCAGAGTCGTAATGGTTATTAACCCTTGTCCTGCTGAATAAATTAAGATGCCACACCCATTTTTAGTTTACAGCCAATCAGGTTACTTGATCCAGATTTTGATATAAATTCACATACTTAATGGCAAACAGTGCAGATCCAGATCAGTTGGCTTTTTCAAGCCTGTGCGAACCCTGTAGAAGTGCCTTGCTAAAGCCTTTTTAACAAGTACTCACAACATAATTTATGGCTTCATGACGAAACAGAACAATATTTATCTTCATATTTCTCTTACCTAGAGTCTTGACATTTCATGTGAACTGCCTGCCAAGCAGACAATTCACATGAAATGTCAAGACTTGTTTTCTATGAAAAAAAAAAAATACCATATTCGATTTAATTACCGCTTAGGTTTTTCAAAATTACTGGAAAACCTTTTAGAAAATATGTACCTTAAAAGGGCACACTTTAAAGAAAGATTAGCAGATGACTTCATGACAGCTTTATTAACGATGCTTATGCAATATTTGTTTCTGATTGTCTTTATAAAAGCATATGCTGTGGGTACTCATTTGAATTGCCTCAACTTGTTGAGGCAATTCAAATGAGTATGCACAACATATGCTTTTATAAAATAGTAGATACAAATAAATGGGCTGTAACCTAAAGACTACGAATGTGCGCTTATAGGGGTATGTGCAGTTATTAGGATGAATACAGTATATCGAAATATCATCTACTGCAGTTGTGATAAGCACTTTAATGCTTAGCATACTTGGTAAAAATTTCAGCAGACAGCAATTTGAAATATTTTCTTATTTTGCTCTGAAAATAGACTGACATTCCATTCATAAAATGTCATAGTCTATTTTCTGGGAAAAACAAAGAAAAATATCATCATTTTGTTGTCTGCTGAATTTGTCCGATAATGGTTATTAAGTCCCCTCACCATCCGGGAGGGGGACATATTGTTTTTGGTGCGGATGCTGTTGGCTCTGGCGTGACACTTTTTTGTCTGCACAATATCTTGAGAACCAGTTGTTGAATTCTTACCAAATGTTTTTGGCTATATACCGATAATTGGGACATAACAAAGAACTGATTTTGATGACATTGACCTAATTTTCATAGCAGTAGAAAAACTGAAAATTCAGGGTAGGGGGACATCTGTTTTCTCTGAAAACTTTTGAAAAAAAGTGCTTTTTTCTTCGAAAACTGTTACTAGTTGCTTTAAAGTGCCAATCACAGCTGCAGCAGACAACATTTTTAATTTTTTTTTTTTTTTATAATTTTGTCTTCAAAGAAAGTAAGTCTTGACATTTCATGTGAATCACCTGCCAAGTAGACAGTTCACATGAAATTTCGATATTTTCTATGAAAAAATAAAAAGAAATTAGAATGTTGCCTGCTATAAATTTTGCTTGGTGCTTTAAGAGTTAATGGTTAATTTTCCCAGATTGCTAATGTTAATTGACTACTTATCAAAGTACAGCACAGCCAGTATTGAATAATTGATTCCCATTTGTGGAACTGTGATGATTATGGAAAGTTTGTCAGGGCGCTTTATAACAGTTAACCTTTACCACTCTCTAGGCAAATACAGCAGACAACAAATTAGTGAAATTTTTTTTTCTTATTTTTCCAGAAAATAGGCTTTGGCCCTACATGCAAATTGTCTCCAAAGGAGACAATTTGCATGAACTGTCAAAGCCTATTTTCTTGAAAAAAATATGAAAAATATTTCAAAATGTTGTCTGCTGAAATTTTTACCCAGAGAGCTAAGCGTTAAGTGATGGGGTTTGTTGTCATTTACATCAAGTTTCTAGAAGACACAAGTTTGTTGCTGTCGTCAGGGAAGCATCTTAGTGAGTCATCTTGGCGACCAGTATCAAAGAATAATTCTTAGATGTAGATAAGAGGGGTATCGGGATAATTATTTATCATATTTCTCCACGAAAACTTATGTTGTGGGACTTATTGGAAGTAGCTCACTGAGAGGTGGTTAAAATGAATATCCATAATGTATGATTTTATGGAGAAGTAAGCAAAAATATAAATTTGTATATTTTTGATTGAAAAAAAAAGTCTTTATCTATAGCTGTGGAATATATAGAGATGTTTTAGTTGGACAGAAAGTTGACGGAAGTGGTTAGCAACAGGACACAATATTGAAACTTTAAAAGTGCTGTATCCAGAAACCAGTGAACAGTTCTAATTGCGAAGATTGGACTGGTGTTAATTCTAAGAAATTTAGATTAGTGAATGTTTTAAAGTGCCATGCAAATTTTTGCAGATCACATTTTATTATTTAATTTTTTATTTTTCTGAGAAAATGAGGCTTGACATCTTTATGTAAATTGCGAGTTAGAACTATTTTGTCACAAACTAGAATTTAGAAAGAAATGTGTGAAAAAGTAAAATTGTTTAAAATTACAAATAATATTCAAAAGATATTATTAATTTGTAGAACTGATTATTTAATGGTGTTAATTATAGGCCCAAATATGTGATTTTGGAAAATATCAAACTAAACTTTCTGTTGGACTTAAATTCTTTCTTGTTTAAACTTTTTGATGTTCAGGATGAATAGGTACAAAATGTATGTGGAGTGAACTTTAGAAAAGGAAAAGAGCATAACATTTTTGTAGGGAAATAATGCATAAACAATGTAGAACAGTTTGTTAGTTTGTCATTGGGACAGTTCTGTGTATGGATCATCTAGTCTTCTCGAGTTTTAATACATGTATGAACTGTAGTATTAATATATGTCTACTTGATGTCGATAAACAATTTTGTTGGCCTTCACAGACTGATCTACAGGTATGCTCTTTCTATTCTTTTCATTTGTAGTCTTGTTAAGAATAAATATTTGTTTGTTTCTCTAGGAAAACATATGTTGTGGGAACTCATTAGACACTGAGGCAATTCTAATGACTACTTATAACATATGTTCTCCAGGAGTTATAATCAATGTTTTTGGTTGAAAAAAGTGCCTTATCTGCTTGGTTAATATTTTTTATAATGATATACTGTAGTTTACCCTAAATATAA
Source organism: Anodontia alba (assembly GCA_964016985.1). Classification (NCBI taxonomy): domain Eukaryota; kingdom Metazoa; phylum Mollusca; class Bivalvia; order Lucinida; family Lucinidae; genus Anodontia; species Anodontia alba. Next base: position 3,527,198 of record OZ024828.1, on the reverse strand, counting down.
TTATTGGGACACCTTATCTCATTACCATACTTTACCTAAATTTTGAGCTGGCCTCGGTGGCTGAGTTTGATGCGTGTCCAACTGGTGATCAAGAGGTCAGGGACAGTAAAGTGAAATTTCTTACAAGTTGGACAAGTCTGGCATGGTAATTCCACTGGGTAAACATTCTTTTTTGCTTTGATCTCCTCTACTATCTCTTCATTCTCCCTTTCTCTGGTAGACGACACAAAATGACCCACAAGGTTTGACGTGTCGTTAAATCCCAACACAATCAATTGTCATTTAGCCAGCACTTTTTGGACACATTACGGGAACTGGATACACTTTCAAGGGAGTTAACTCTATCTAAAGGTTTTTTGCCTTCCATCGGAAAAAGGGTAATCTCAAAGGAAAGAATGTTCTCCTCTTCAGGCATAGGCCTAGATAAGAGAGGGTATCAGGTTGATATTTTTCTGATTTCTCCACGAAAAGATATGTTGTGGTAGTCATTAGAAGCGCCTCAACGAGGCGCTTCTAATGAGTACCACAACATATCTTTTCGTGGAGAAATAAGAAAAATATAAATATTTCTGGATTGAAAAAAGCGCCTTAACTAGAGCTATGTTCAGAGCAAACTCTTTCCTTTTAGAGTAGACCCTTCTTCAGATGGGACACAGTGTGCAGGAAAGCAAACAGGAAGTCTCAAAAATTGTCTCCCATGTCAGAAAATCTACCAAGTGTAATCCCCCTTAACGCTTAGTAATACGGGTAAATTTTTCGGCAGGTGTCGTATTGAAATATTTTTAATTTTTCCCAGAAAACTGGTTTTGACATATCATACAAATTGGAAAATAAGAGAAATATCACCAATTTGTTGTCTATTGAATTAGCCAAGAGAGTGGTAAAGTTTAATTCTCCCGGCAGTCAAAAGGACTCCATCAGGTAATCAAATAGGCTTGTTCAAAATTTAGGATAACTATGGTAAGGAGTAAGAGTGTCCAAATTTTTAGGGTATGGCCAAAACAAATTAGGCCTAAAATAAGTGTGTGTTTCAGGTTACCCGGCTGTGCCTAATTTTTCACCACCAACCCTAAAGTTTTTTAAGGATTTTGTAGAGATTTCCCTGTTTGGCCATATTGTTTTCCTATTAACCCCATATAAAAACTTTTTAACAAAATAAATCCCTATTTTGAAATTCCATGTAACCTGAAACACACATTTTGGGGTTTTTTTTTTGGCCTTATATACATGTATGTGGTTCCTATTACATGCTTTTAGAAATAAGGGTAGATAGGTAGGAAAATTATTTATTTTATGAAAATATTTTTTTCTTTGCAAAATACATGATACATGAATATGTTAATTTTGTGATTTTTTGTATATTGTATGTTTGCATCAAATATATATGTAGATTGTTGTTCTTCAATGTTGGTATTGATATCTTGATAAAAAATGCTATTATATATTTATTTAACTGGCATGGTGCTGGCCCAGACAAAAAATAGGAAGACGTCATGTCTCCCTCGTAGGAAAATAGAGAGATGTCTTCCAGATAGAGGGATATGATAGTCCCAAACTACTTTACTTGCACAGCAAACACTGCCAAACTTTCAGTTTATTCAAATAAAGCATTTTTTGTAAATGCTTTTTAGCTTTTTATTTCAGTGGTAACAAACCTTATTTTATGTTTAACCCTTCTCTTGCTGGAAATAAAATGAATCAGGCCTGTAAGAGGGGGTACCTCTACTTGAGAAGTCATTACCCCCTGAATTTTACCTCAATTTTCATGAAATTTTCGCGTATAATTTGCCGATCCTAGGTGGCCATTTTACCAGAGAAAGGATGGTCACATGACTAGAAAGTCACGTGACAGTCATGTGTAAACCGGGAACCGTTTAAGACACTTAAAAAAAAAAAAAAATAAAAAAAAAAATTACAAGAGCCCAGCGCCTACTGTGTACTATTGCGAATGAAACGAGTGACATACATAGGTTCTACTGTTATTCCTACTTCTTCCTCACTGGAAATGATTCAGGTGTTATGGGCTTTTTTTTTCCAGAAAAGCCTGATCAATTTGTTGAAGTGAGTGCTGAAATTAATGGCAGCTTGAAATTTGGTATTCTTGGTCTTTTTTAGTGTGGGTAAAATCCACCACCTGACTATCTAATGAGAAGTGGCGTGTTTGTATGAAAGTAGGTTCACTCCTGTATGAGAATACTTGCTCTGAATGGTTGCATGTGGTATATTGTAAGTATGACAGGCTTTTGAGTAGGCAGACCCCCCCCCCCCCCCCCCCCCCCCCCACCACCACCACCACCACCACCACCACCCCTACCAGCGCGATTATTGTCGCGAGCGGCAAGATAAGGGTTAAGGTTTTCCTGCAGTTAATATCAGTACTTTTTGGTTGAAAAAAAGTGCCTTATCTGCTTTGATTAATATTTTAGGAGCACTCTGATCTGGGTCTGCAATGTTTGCATATGCCCTTTTGTCAGCAACTTTGCTGTTCGAAATTTTAGGACATTTACCTTATTCATTAATGTTTTTTTTTTGTTTTGTAATTCTGCTTGAAAACATTGATAGCACTCATTTGAATAATATTGCCCAATGAAAAATAATAGAACTCTTTGGTTGAAAAAAGGTGTCTTATTTGGACTAAAAGTAAATGCCCTAAATTTCATATGTCCACTCTTCTGACAAAATGGCATATAGAAGCAGCATGGACCCATATCATAAAGAATCTGCTGAAGGAATAGTTTGATCAGGATCCTCACTGTTTGTCATTCAGTCAAGTGATTTTTAAAATGTGCTTAAAAAGCTCAATTTTGATTAAAAATATGGGTATGATTGGATTGAAGTGTTTTGAATTTTTAGGATATTTAGTGCATGTTCTGTTACCCTTGACCACTCTCTGGGCTAATTCAGCAGATGACAAATTGATATATTTTTCATATTTTTTAAGTAAACAGGTCTCGACATTTCATGCAAATTGTCTCCGTTGGAGACAATTTGCATGAAATGGCAAAACCTGTTTTCTGGGAAAAATAAGAACAATATTTCAAAATATCTGCTGAAATTTTTACCCAGCATACTAAGTGCATAAAACCAGCAATACTCATTGTTTTCCTGTGATTTCAGAAAAAGAGCAGAAGAAAGACATTGTTAAGAGTTTCATCCCTGGCCAATCTGTTGTCACCTAAAGCCATAAAGAAAGCTGAAAACCTCCATGTAAGTACATATATGTAATACGATAAGCAGCATTCAAAAAGGACCCTTATGCTATATGTGGGTTTACTTTAGGCCTAGATCAGACTGGCATTTCCTCAGTCTGATCTGGGCCTTTGTTCCGTTTGTCAGCTTACAGAAAGGTGGCAGGGTATAGCCTGTGTTTGAGTATGGAAATGTTACTTTGTGTTGCCTCTGTAGTGCCTAAGCTATGATTTTATGCCAAAAACAACACCTATCAGGAATTCCAGTAGTGGGCACTGAGCAAAAGTTTTACCATCTGTTTGACCCAACAGTCAAGGGGGAGAACTCTGTTAAAATTGTTTTGCCTCCCTTCTGAAAAAGGGGGTTACTCTAAAAGGAAAGAATTTGCTTTGCTGCTTGGGAGCAAATTCATTCCTTTTAGAATAAACCACTTTTCAGAAGGGGCAAAAAAAGCAAAAAGGAAGTCACAAAAGTTTTCTCCCTTGTAAAAATTGACCGAAAATTTCACCAGGTGTATTTTACCAGGGCCCAGTTATTCAAAATTTTGTTAGTTAGATCATTAAATATGTTATATACTCTAATAATTTTGCTGAAAAAATGAGTACCTTTTGCATTTGCAAAAGCTACCCAACTTTTTTCAGAAAAATAACTGTGAATTAGATATTGTACGTATTAGAACAGTTAATATTTTGATCACTAACAAGCTGGTTAAGCTAAAGGATGCTTTGAACAACTGAGCCCAGGTGTTTACTTAATTTTACCATTAAATTAAGGCTCTGCTGGATCAAAGTTATTGGTCCACCAAAGGTGGAAGGGTGTGGGGAGGAAGCGGATTTGGGTTGGACACAATTGTGCTGAACCCTGTAGTTCATATTTCTGGGATGAAATACAGAATATCCAATGTCAAGTTCAGACCGTCATATATTCTGCTATCAAAATTAGTCTTTTTCTGACTTTTAACCCTTGTCCCGCTGAATAAATTAAGATGCCACGCCTTCTTCTAATTTTCAGCCAATCAGATTCTTTGATCCAAATTGTTGCTATAAATTCACAAACTTAATGGCAAACAGTGCAGATCCAGATCAGTTGGCTTCTTCTGAAGCCAACTGATCTGGATCTACACTGTTTGCAAAGGCAGGGTATATCTGGGCTCAGCAGGGCAAAGGTTGAAGAAATATTGTCAATAAGATGTTTTTGCAAAATGCTGTAAAAATCAAATAACTGTTATACCCAAAAGTATGTATACTCAAATACTCCCTTATTTGGTAAAATAACTGTAAGAAGATATACCATTGACTGCAAGATAATAGAGTATCCAGATAATATTTTCTAGGAAAAATAAGAAAAAATATCATCAGTTTGTCATCTGCTGAATTTGCCCATAGCATGGTAAGTTTTAAAGAAAACCGCCTGTCTGGAATTGTCTTCCAATTTTGTAAGCTGTCTGAAATTGATATGGGATTGCATCATTGTTTTATTAACAATCTTGCACAGTTATTTTGCATTAATTGACTGAATTTTTGTGAGATATAGCTGTCATTACAGAATTGATACTAAAATAATTGATTTCACTAGCCATTAACCAATATTTTCTCAGTTTTTGTGCTGACAAGTATTAGCTTTTACAAAAAAGCTGGATCTATGTGTACTAAGTGTAGACCAAGCTCTTTGTGAAAGCTAATATTTGGTTTTAACCCTTCTGTTGCTGAACACGACATGCCCCGTCTTAGCAAACAGTGTAGATCCAGATCAGTTGAAGAAGCCAACTGATCTGGATCTGCACTGTTTGTCATTAAATATGTGAATTTCTATCGAAAACCTGGATTAAGTAATCTGATTGGCTGGAAATTAGAAGTTGTCATGGCATCTACATTTATTCAGCATGAGAAGGGTTAATAATGCTGAGCAGTGTATGGAAAATAGTCCGAACCAGTCCATGACTTTTCATATAGTGCTTGGAAGCAATGGCAAACATTAAGATTGTCTACTCCCAGTAATGTTTTCATGAGAAACAGTCCTTATCTTATGACTCTAGATAAAGCACATTTTTTACCAAAAAGTTCTGATACTTGTCGTTTTTCTCCATAAAAACATGTTGTGGATACTCATTAGCAGCACCTTCTACTGAGTACCCATCATATACCGTATTTGACCTAATTACCGCACTGTGTGCTTAAATTTTTCAAAAGCACTGGGGAAACTTGTGGTAAAATATCCACCTAATAAGGGCACATTTGAAAGAAAGATCAATAGAGGACTTCATGAGGAACATATTTAATGATGCTTATGCAATGTTATTTTCTGTTTTTTTTTATATAATCATATGTTGTGGATACTCATTTGAATTGCCTCGACTTGTCGAGGCAATTCAAATGAGTACCCACAACATATGTCTTTTTCATAAAGAAGTAGATAAAAGTACACTGGTTGTAATCTTTTAGATTACTAAATTGTTTGACTGTGCACTTATAGGAGCATGTGCGGTAATTGGGTCGAATACGGTATAATAGAATGTCATCAAATGGTCATTGGAAAAACAGGCCCTGAGGTTATAAAACCTTTTTCATGCTCAACTCAGCTGAGCATGAAATTTGTCCTGCTAATAAATCTCAAATTATTGACAATTGCAAATTCTTTCTTGCTAAGCATAGCTGAGCATGAAAATTTCTCTGCTAATAAATATGAAAATGCCAACTATTGTTGGCATTTTCATATTTATTAGCAGAGAAAATATTATGCTCAGCTGAGTTGAGCATGAAAAAAGGTTTTATTACTTTCGGACCAGGTATGGTACACGCAGCAAAATGTTTATATTGTTGATAGTGATCGTGAATGAAAAAAGGCTTATGCTTCAAGCAAAACCCTCGCAGAACCCACTTTCTTCCAGTATTAGATCCACACTATTTTCACATTTGTTTGCGCTCTTTTTGCAACTAACGCAAGGCATGAGAAGCCTTCCTGCCACACTATAATTCCACATTGCCTCGCGCCCTTTTCACACTACTTCTTCTTGCCCGGGTATGCGCAGTGTTGAATAAATTACTACATTATTACCACTGATGCATGCAATCACTGCTGAAACAGATGTAAAAAAAAAAAAAAAAAAAGTGGCCATGTCCTTATTAAGGCAGTATCTCAGTTCATAATCAATGCACTAATCAAATCAATTCATTCTTATTTTATTTTGAAAGATGGATTTTTCAAGTTTTTATTGCAAAAAAAGAAACAATCAGATTCCCAAAGTGAGTATTTATTTGAGAGCAATAAAAATTGCCTGTCCATCCTTGAGCATGCCATTACCTGACTTGTCTAACTTATCCTATTTCCCTGGGAGAAGTAAGAAATTTCAGTATATTTGTCCTTGGACAAGGACTTCATAGCACTAGTTACAAAGAATATCCAGATAATATTAGATCATTTTTTTTCTTATTTCTCCACAATAACATATGTTGTTGGTATAATATGAGATCATTTTTTTTCTTATTTCTCCACAAAAATATATATTGTTGGTACTCATTAGAAGCACCTCACTGAGGTGCTTCTAATGAGTACCCACAACATATGCTTTCTTTGAGAAATAAGAAAGATGTAAATTTTCGGGCAAGTAAATCTTGGTTGGACAAGTAGATGTTGACCTGGCATTTACTTGTTCATGGATGAGAAATAAAAATTGATAATTCCACAACCCTGCCTATACTATCAGGAGCTTTGTTGACCATAATAATAAACCAGATTTGGGAGATTTCCATTAAATTACTGATTTCTGGTTCATTCCTGCTGATTTTGTCCATTATTTTCACAGCTTCTGTCACTTACAATACTTAATGATCCATATTCACAGTTGGAATTTTTCTTATTAACTTACTTTCTAAATACCTCATTGACAGTGCTTGGACAGCAAAGCTCTAGATAAGTTCACAGCTCCAGATAAGAAAGGAACATCCACTTATTATTTTTCTTATTTCTCCACGAAAACATACGTTTTGGGTACTCATTAGAAATGAGGCACTTCTAATGAGTACCCACAACATATGTTTTTGTGGAGAAATAAGAAAATTATCAATACATGTTGGTTGAAAAATTGTCTTATCTGGAATAATACATTTACTTTTCATAATAAAATGTATTGATATTTCCTTGTTCCTAAAATGTATTAATATTTCCTTGTTCCTTCATCAAAAGTGAATTGTGGGTTTTCGTTAGGTTGGTTCACTGAGACAAGTCTAATGAGTACTGTGAACGTACGTTTTCATTTAGGAATAAGCAAATCAAAAAAATCTGGATAATCCTCCTCTGTAATTTCTAGCATGTTCTGATGTTGTTGAAATTCGGTTAATGTGACTGAACTTTGTACTGATTAAGAAACCGTTTTCTTCTATATAAAAGCATTTTCTGTAAATAGTCGTGTATAATAATGTGAATTGTGGATCGTTATGTTTATAAAGTAATACAGGTGAAAAGCCCGCTGCAATATATTTGGTTGTTGAATCTTACGTCAGAAATTGAAATAATACTGAATAAGTTGGAAAAGGAATTTGAAGTGGAACTCAATGCGTATATGGTAAATACTGAATTCATTGAATATGTTCAGATACTCTTCAGCTTTTGTAATTCTTTGGATGAATTCAGCACACAATTTTGTGATACTTTTTTTTTTTTTATTACTTTTTATCCAGAAAGTAGGGTTTGGCATTTCATGAGACTGTTTTCGTAACTGTTTCAGCACCAAATTTGAGACTACATTTGTCCTCTGCTTTGTTTTCATTAACAAACTATCGATTGGAAAGATAAGTTTATATGTGGTTGAAACACTGAATGTCAGACAGTGTAGATCCTGATGAGACGGCTCATTATGAGCCATCTCATCTGGATCTATGCTGTTTGCAAAAGTCTATTATCATCGCCTTTGGCAGTGAAAGAGTTGAATCAGTTAAGAAACAGTTTGTATGAAATGCCAAACCTTGTTTACTTGGGGAAAATAAGAAATATTCTAAATGTTGTCAGTGAGATTTTTACCTGACATGCTAAGCGGTAACTAATCTGTGTCAACCCCCTTTATTCTGACACTTGACACAACAAATGAAGGGCACGAAACTTTTGGCTCAAATGGTCGCTGTAAATATGAAATTATTCAAGAACATTGCAAATTTTAATTAAAAAAAAAAACCCTGTGTTTTTGGATATTTGTTGGAATTGCCTCACTGAGGCAATTCTAAAAATATCCAAACATATGTTCTATGAGGAAATAAGAATAAACTGATTAAAACAAGGCTTTTCCTAAATATCATTTTGCTCATTAAGGATTCTTTACAACAGGTAATTCATTTTAGTGGCAACATCTTTGGGAACAAATAATGTTGTAACGAGGGTTCGCTGTACTTGTCCAAACATTTTAACCCTTGTCCTGCTGAATAAATTAATAAGCCACGCCTACTTCTAATTTTCAGCCAGTCAGGTTACTTGATCCAGATTGTTGTTATAAATTTGCATACTTGATGGAAACAGTGCAGATCCAGATCAGTTGGCTTCTTCAGAAGCCAACTGATCTGGATCTACGCTGTTTGCAAAACAGGATATATCCGGGTTCAGCAGGACAAGGGTTAATTAACAAGTCTATTTGAATGTTACTAACTAATGTCAGTGTGTATAACCTTGTGTTGCTGAACCAGGATATACCCTGTCTTTGCAAACAGTGTAGATCCAGATTATTTGACTTCTGAAGAAGCCATCTGATCTGGATTTGCGCTGTTTGTCATTCAGTGTGTGAATTTATATCAGCAGTCTTGTTTAAGTAATCTGATTGGCTGACAATTAGAAGTGGGCGTGGCATCCTAATTTATTCAGAATGGCAAGGGTTAAAACATGCTGGCTGAATGGCAAACATTGATGACCTTTATAAAACTGCTTCTTTAGGAGCAGTTTGATTTGGGACTGCACTGTTTGCTAAAGCATGTACAATAATCCAGGGCCCAGTTGTTCAAAGCTAACGATGTCGTTAGTTAACAATTCGTTAAAATTTACAAGTGATACGCAAATATGCTGGAATTTTTTGCTGAAAAAATGTGAGTAGCTTTTGCAGTGCAAAAGCTACTTACATTTTTTCGTCCAAAAATATCAGAATATTGTGTATTAAATCTGCTTAAACAGTTAACGAAATGACCCTTAACAAGCTTGTTAAGCTAACCACGCTTTGAACAACTTGGCCCAGATATTTAGGATAAATACTGAGATAACTGAATTCCATGTTTTACCATAAAGAGATATGATTGCAATAGTGAACCATGATCTTAGATTGCTGCTAATGAAAAAATAAAATACTTATGCCCATTCTTCCTCCTTTGCCCCTCCAACACACATGGCAAGGGTTGGGAGAGTTTTGTCAGAAATGGGGAGCAGCAGAACATGGCTGAAAAAAAAAAAAAAAAATTATCTGTAGACAAAAGCAAATTTTTATGTCAGCACTAAATGTCCTATCTTAACACTAGAAGTGCTGACTACAGCAGGTGACCCCTTGTCATATTTATTTCTATTTTTTCAGAGAAAATAATACTTCACTATTCAGTGAATCATCTGCCTAGAAAAAATAATGATGTGTCATGTGAATTGTTTGTCTAAATGTTTCACGTGAAATGTCAAGTCTTATTTTCTCTAAAAAATTACAAACCAAAATCAATTTTAGAATGTTGTCTTCATCCAATCATCTAATCACTTTTAGGGTTATAGGGAAGCAGCAATAATAGACAGGTTTATGAGATATAACTAAGAGCAAGGTGTTTAACTCTTCTCTTGCTGAACACGACATGCCCTGTCTAAGCAAACAGTGTAGATCCAGATCAGTTGGCTTCTGAAGAAGCCAACTGATCTGGATCTGCACTGTTTGTCATTAAATATATGAATTTCTATCAAAAACCCAGATCAAGTAATCTGATTGGCTGGAAATTAAAGGTGGGCGTGGCATCTTAATTTATTCAGCATGACAAGGGTTAATGTTTGACACATACATATATGAGAGCTTGATAGCTGCATCAACATGATGAAGAAATGTACAGAACATAAAACAACAACAACAACAACAAAAAGAAAACAAAGAAATGTAGTTACCCACAATTCCAGTCCTCTAAGCAAGGCCCCAAATGATCACATGATTTAGCACGCAGAATTAGTAAAAACAAAAAAAAAGTGAACATGTTAAAATATTTAAAACATTTTTCAAATTTTTACAAGAAAATAAGGCTTGTTATTTCATAAACCCTTGTCATGCTGAATAAATTAAGATGCCACGCCTACTTTAAATTGTCAGCCAATCAGATTACTTGATCCAGGTTGTTGATATAAATTGACATACTAAATGACAAACAGTGCAGATCCAGATCAGTTGGCTTCTTCAGAAGCCAACTGATCTGGATCTCCACTGTTTGCAAAGGCAGGGTATATCCAGGTTCAGCAGGACTAGGGTTAATATGAAGGGGAATGGCTAAACTGCCAAGGGCAATAAATCTGACAGAAATACTTGCCTCCCATTTCATAGGGCTACACATAAAGGAAAGAATTTGTTCTCAGAAGGAGTAAATTCTTTTCTTTAAGGGTAAGCCCTATTTTCAAAGGGTTGATTTTCATAAACTAGGAAGGCAGCATCCAGTCTCCATTTGCAAAATAGCAGCAAATTTTTCAGCAAAATTACATTAACCCATGTCCGGCTGAACACAACATGCCCTGTCTATGCAAACAGTGTAGATCCAGATCAGTTGGCTTCTGAAGATGCCAACTGATCTGGATCTGCACTGTTTGTCATTAAGTATGTGAATTTATATCAACAATCTGGATCAAGTAATCTGATTTGCTGAAATTAGAAATGGGCGTGGCATCTTAACCCTTGTCCTGCTGGACCTGGGTATACCCTGCCTTTGTAAACAGTGTAGATCCAGATCAGTTGGCTTCTGAAGACCACTATGTGAATCTATATCAACAACTTCGATCAAGCAATAAGATTGGCTGAAAATTAGAATTGGGTGTGGCTTCTCAATTTATTAAGCAGGACAAGGGTTAATTTGTTCAGCATGACAATGGTTAAATTTTAATGCCTGGTAAGAGAGGTATTCAGATGAATATTTTTCTTGTTTCTCCATGAAAACCTTGTTGAATTATTGGAATTGCTTGGTGGGGGATTTTAATGAGTAGAACAGCATGCACATAACCTTAACCCTTGTCCTGCTGAATAAATTAAGATGCCATGCCAATTTCTAATTTTCAGCCAATCAGATTACTTGATCCAGGTTGTTGATACAAATTCAAATACTGAATGGCAAACAGTGCAGATCCAGATCAGTTGGCTTCTTCAGAAGCCAACTGATCTGGATCTACACTGTTTGCAAAGGCAGGGCATATCCGGGTTCAGCAGGACAAGGGTTAAAATAAATTGTCCGAATTATTCAGCTGAAAATTAAGTGACCAATTTACAGCTGCTTATATATGGGTTTCTATAGAGAAAATCCCTGTAGCACATTATTTTTAACCTTGAACATAGACTGCACCAGACATTTCCGCATATCATATACAGCTAATTATAGTAGGTAAGCTTTCTGTAATTATATTTGAGTGTATTTGTATATATCAGTAATGACTGTTATGTGAGCAGTTACTTCCATCTAATGAAAGGCTGAAAAAAGGTCATTCTATTTTCAAGAGACTGAAGGTTGCTGCAGCTGTATCTTAGCATTTTGACATTTTTTTTATGCCTCTGCCTGCCAAAGGCAGGAGTGGGGCTTATAGGATTTCGCTATGATGTAATGTGCATACGTGTGTATGTCAAGTTCGTAACCAGAGCCTCACAAATGCTACAATTTACATTCAAGTTTACATGCATTTATTAGTTCACCTGCATATTTACATTCACATTTACATCAGTTGCTCATAACTTTGATACCTTTTGTATGCTACAAAGTTGAAATTTGGTATGATATTTACCTAGACCAAGACCTTAGACTTTGTCACATAAAAGGGTTTTAATGGCGTTACCAGAAAAGTTAACTTATTGTTACCTGGTCTGTTATCACGGGCGTTACTTAGTTGTATAGGTGTTACCTGTAGTGAGTACTACTCTCAGGTGTGACTGTCTATAGGTTAACTTTTCTGATAACGCCATTAAAACCCTTTTATGTGACAGACTTCATGGTAGAGTTGCCCCTGGACAGGGCCAGGGGTCAGAATGTATAACAGGTCGCATTTAACACATGCAAAATGACAATAGAGTCATAAGTCTGGTACCATTACTTGCCCTAGAAAGTTAGAAATCTGGTATAATGATCACAGATGAAATAGTTTATACAGTTTGGAAACTGGATCATGCTAGGGGTGGGACTGTGGGGTGGGGCAAAAGGAAACAGCCATATGGGCAAAGGCCCTAGGGCGAGAGCATCTATGTACTTTGGACAGATGTCTAGTTTATTTTTTAGATGCAACCTTTTAATTTTATTCATTTCTGTCCTCTTTTTTTGGTGGGCGTGTGGGTTGGGGCGATTACAATGTAATAAATGATAACTAAACACTGCTTTTGGCATTCCATGATTCCTTATAAATATGATTATAATATAGTGTTGCTGCAGCCAGAGGTGGTTTTAATTTTTAGCTTGTCTGTACGAAAGTACAGGAAGAGCTATTGCACTACCCCCGGTGTCAGCATTGGCGGCAGCAGCATTAACAAAAATGTTAAAAGTTTTACGTCAAAGTTTTTAAGGCCTTATATTTTCTAAATCTTCAGATGGATTTTTTTTTTATATTTGGTATGATTATAGATGTTGGTCCAAAACTTTATTTAGCACTATCCACATCCCTGCTCATTACCTAGAGGTCAAGGTCACAGTCTTTGAAAATTTATGTTAAAGTTTTGTGTCAAAGTTTTTAAGATCTCTTAATTTCTAAAGCCTTGCATGGATTTACTTTATATTTGGTATGATTATAGATATTGGTCCAAAATTTTATTCGGCACTATCCCCACCCCTGCTTATGACCTAGAGGTCACTCTGCTTATGACCTAGAGGTCAAGGTCACAGACTTATAAACTTATTGTCAGAGTTCTGTGTCATAGTTTTTGAGATCTCTTAATTTCTTAATCCTTGCATGGATTTACTTTATATTTGGCATGATTATAGATATTTGTTCAAAATTTTATTCAGCACAATCCCAACACTAGAGGTCAAGGCCCCCCCCCCCCCCCCCCCCCACACACACACACACACCACCACCACCACCACCACCACACACCACACACATACACCTCTGAGTTTGAAAGTCATAGTCTTATCTATTTATTTGATTGACAAGCATGAGTTAGGCGAGCTATCCTGTCTGATGACAGGTCTTGTTGTCATTTGCAATATAGGCATCATCACAACTCCACATAAGCAGGCTGTTTATGTCTTTCTTATTTCTCTCTGGCTACTCATTAGAAGTGCCTTGGTGAGGTGCTTCTAATGAGTACCCACAACATACATTTTCTTGGAGAAATAAGAAAAATATTGGTATTTTTCGGTTGATAAACAGCACCTTATCGGGAGCTATGCATGATTTGCATAGTAATTACTACCTTTATAACTTGCTAGAATTATCTGATCCAATTATTGAAGATCCCTGTCTCCTTGGTTCTATAAATAATTATGCAGAATAGGTCAATTTCTCGCTTAATTGTCATGGCTTTGCTAGATGTTGTAATAGAACTTCTATTCTTGCTAACATTAAAGGAAAGTGTTATTTATGAGAATTGCTTAATTGGATATAGGTTAGGTGCTTTGGTTCATAGTCTAAGATGCTATGTTTATGTTGGTTTGTTGCCCTAAGCAGAGCAATACATTTTACCGTACCAAATTTACTCTGAAGTATTTGAACAGACAGGGCTGAGCAGACATTGTTGACCCATCATACACAGCAGAATACAACATGTGTCCAGGATCTACATTGATCGCCATGCATCTAGCAGTTTTTGTCACGACTACATTAGCATGCAGGAGTAACATAAGGGAATTGTAACTTTCCTCTGGTGGTTTTAGCATTTTAGTTATTGTTGTCGACATCAACAATGTCAGTCTGTGTGTTTAGCTCTGTTTCTCAAACACCAAGGCTAATGAAACTTCATACACAAATCCACCATGATGTACCCTGCTCACTACCATCGACTGTTACTGATTTTTACCTATTTTTCAAGCTTGACTGAACAATGTTTAGTCTGAGCATTTACCTCCGTTTCTTGAACACCACAAGCAGTCGGGACATAGCCATTTGGAGAATTTCTTTTCAGACTTAATTCTCAGCAGGTTCAGATAATAAAATGGAATTGTTATGTCCCCAGCTTCGAAAAAGTTTGAGGGCATATTGTTTTTGGGTCATTCATCTGTCTGTCTATCCATTCATCTCCCTTTTCTTGTGAGCAAGATATCTTGCTAACTATTTGAGCTAGTGCCTTATAACTTGGTAAGCTTATTGGGGCTAAGGACTTGATTAGCTTTGTAGAAGTCGGGTGAATTTTTTCATTTATGCCCCTTTAGAGTTCAAATTTTAGGATGAGAATAGTAAAGAGTTAGTCTGAATACTTAGGGTAAATAGGAAAATGCCTGGTAAATACAGTATCCCAAATTTATCAGATTTATCCAAAATTTCTCTTAAAAATGAAATTTTGAGTCAAGGTATTGAACCCCCAAAACCTCTCTGAATGCATCCCTGCAATCTGGACTGGATCTTGGGTGCTCACCAAAGGCAAAATTGTACCATTCTGCATGCAGATACACATGTACGCTCAATTTTAATGTTTTTTTTCCTTTTCAGAGAACTTTAAGCTTCAAAGTACCTAACAGCCCTACTCCTCCGAGAGCTAACCTCACTCCATACAAAGCTCCATTGCCATCACCAGGAAAACGACGCCTTAGCAAGACGTGGAGTGATATGGTAATGACTGATGGTGTCAGGTTATCACAACTTAGTCACCTGGACATCAAGAGACAGGAGGTATATAATCATACTCTGGATCCTCTTCATTGCAAGACAGTTTCATGGTTTATCCCTTGCCTTGCTGAATAAATTAAGATGACACGCCCACTTCTAATTTCCAGCCAGTCAGATTACTTGATTTGGATTTTAGATAGAAATTCACATACATGTATTTAACGACAAACAGTGCAATCCAGATCAGTTGGCTTCTTCAGAAGCCAACTGATCTGGATCTACACTGTTTGCTAAGACAGGGCATGTCGTGTCAGCAAGAGATGGGTTAAGTGAACCCCAAAAGTTGTATCCAAACAAAAATGTATAGATTATATAAACAAATGACCATTTTTCTATATAATCTATATGTTTTTGTTTGGATACAACATGGTTGTTAAACTGACAGTGTTTCTGCTTTTTTTTTATCCCAGCAATAGTGTTATAAAGAGGTTGTAGTGGTGTCATTTTTTAATGCTAACTTTGGGGAAAAAAAACAAAAAAAAAACAAAAAAAAAAAACAAATTACTTCCTATCTGGACCTTTGGGAGGACATTTTAACCATGTAAATCATCTTTCAGGAATGTCATGAAAATTCAAGCCCTGTATTCATTGAAAATATTTTATGGTCTTGTCGACTCATAATTTTTAAATTTGTAACTTTAATCCATAAAGTGCTATACAAAATTGTACCAGATGACATCATACGTTTTTTGTGGTGATAAAAAAGAAAATATATCAACCCTTTTTGGTTATAATACATCTAATTTGTAATTATTGGGACAAAAAGAGAATCTTTTGCTCCAATGTCACTAAATCTAGCCGAAGCATCAGCTGGACTTGGCATGTTATAGCTGTGATAATTGGTCCCTTTGAGAATAGTTCTGTAGTAAAAATGTCTGGAATTATGTTATTAGTTTTAATAGATGTGATAAAGACACAGGAGTCAGCTGAGGTTTAGGTAGATGACCATATAACTTGGGTTTACTGCATATAAGCCTTTTTCGGTCATTAAGGACAGATTTTATTGGTAATGGTGACAGTGGTGAATCTATATGTGTTCAGTACGTGAACTTAACCTTACCGCTTTCTGGGCAAATTCTGCAGATGACAAATTCATATTTTTCTTATTTCCCCAAAAGCCATTTCATGCAGGAGACAATTTCAATGAAATGTCATTGCCTGTTTTCTGGGAAAAATAAGAAAAATGTTTAAATGTTGTTTGCTGAAATTATTATCCAGCATGCTAAGCGTTAACCCTTAAAATGCCAAGAAAACCTGCATCTGAAAATGTCGTCTGTTTATGTCATCTCTGCATCTGAAAATGTCGTCTGTTTATGTCGTCTCTGCATCTGAAAATGTTGTCTGTTTATGTCGTCTGCATCTGAAAATGTCGTCTGTTTATGTCGTCTCTGCATCTGAAAATGTCGTCTGTTTATGTCATCTCTGCATATGAAAATGTCGTCTGTTTATGTCATCTCTGCATCTGAAAATGTCTATGTCGTCTCTGCATCTGAAAATGTCATCTGTTTATGTCATCTCTGCATCTGAAAATGTCTATGTCGTCTCTGCATCTGAAAATGTTGTCTGTTTATGTCGTCTCTGCATCTGAAAATGTCATCTGTTTATGTGGTCTCTGTAGCTGAAAATGTCGTCTGTTTATGTCATCTCTGCATCTGAAAATGTCTATGTCGTCTCTGCATCTGAAAATGTTGTCTGTTTATGTCGTCTCTGCATCTGAAAATGTCATCTGTTTATGTGGTCTCTGTAGCTGAAAATGTCGTCTGTTTATGTCATCTGCTGAATATTCTTGCAAACTTTTCAAACCTATTTTTGCATACAGGCAAACAGTGTGGACCCTGATCAGAGGAGCAGTCTGATCTGGGTCCACAGTCCACACTCTTTGCAAAAATGACTTTTAAAATCACAAGCAGATGACAAAGCAGATGACAATTGTTGTGATTAGCAGTTTAAGGGTTAACTTTGGTATTGGTTGCTACACAAAGCAAATTTTGAATTGTGAATAACTTTATTTCTTTGAGTAACATTTTAAACCTTTGCTGAAACGGTGATATATTTAACCAGAGATTTGTAATCTCTCCAAGAGCTGGAGTTTTACTTGCCTGTCTGTCACCAAAATGGCAAAATCTGATCACCCTTGCATCAGGAGAAAAATGATTTTTGTTCAGTATTTGCTTAACCCTTGTCCTGCTGAACCCGGATATACCCTGCCTTTGCAAACAGTGTAGATCCAGATCAGTTGGCTTCTGAAGAAGCCAACTGATCTGGATCTGCACTATTTGCCATTAAGTATTTGAATTTAAAGCAATAATCCAGATCAAGTAATCTGATTGGCTGAAAATTAGAAGAGGGTGTAGCATCTTAATTTATTCAGCAGGACAAGGGTTAAAAGACTACAGTTCCAGTCAGATTATATGGCGGACCAGAGCAGTTATCCCTTAGTCAAAAGGACCAGCTTTCATGGCACAATCCAAACAGTATATACCACATAAGACTTTTTCTAAATATTGGGTTACAGTATTAACTAATTTTAGTCTGGAGATTCCCAAAAGGGTAACTGGCAAACAGTGCAGACCCAAATCAGACACCGCAGAATGCAGCATCTGATCAGGGTCTCCACTGTTTATAAATAGTTTAGCATGTGGGGGAGTTCATTCAGTCTAACATGGGTTAATATATTGCGTCACTTTCTGTTAGTAGAAGTATGGGTGTTTATTTTTTCAGGCAATATATGAATTATACCAAGGAGAGGTGGACCTCATTGAAGACTTGAATATCGTGAAAAAGGTAGGATTTGAAGCTTGTATATATTCAAAATTTAAAAGACATAGAAATAAGATGGGTCTTCTTTCTAGGTAGAGGCTCAATATGGGAATTTAGTACTAGCTTATCTGTTATATAGGCGATATCATATGAGTTGGGACAGAGCAATAGTTCTACAGAATTTATTACCCTTCAGAAGACTTCTTTGCAACCCTTTGCTGGGATCTCATTAATAGCCTCATTATGACATGCCTTTGATCTCTCCTGCATTGCACCTAGGTAGGGACAATAAAATCACTAGTGAGTGGTGTCACATTTGGTCTTTTAAAAGGAAAAATTCCTTGAAGAGCTTGCTAAGTCTGTTCTCACAAAAGATGATATAGCTGAAACCTTCCTAAAATGTATCGAACAACTGGAAAGGCATTGTTGAATCTTGCAGTGAAAAAGTTGATGGTATATATGTACAGCACAGGAATTTATAAAAAAAAAAAAAAACTTTTAGAGCTGAATTATTAGTTAAACCTTTACATCTCTTTGAGTTAATTCAAGCAGACAACAAATTTGAAATATTTTTCTTATTTTTTCCCTAAAATAGGCTTCGACATTTCATGCAAATTGTCTCCTGAGGAGACAATATGCATGAAATTTCAAAGCCTATTTTCTGGGAAAAAATAAAAAAAAAAATATTTCAAAATGTTGTTTGCTGAAAATTTTACCCAGAATACTAAGCATTAAACATATTTTATTTCAATGCTTTAACACTACATTCAACAGTAGGTTAATTAACCCTTGTCCTGCTGAATAAATTAAGAAGCCACACCCATTTCTAATTTTCAGACAATCAGATTACTTGATGAAGGCTTTTGATTTAGATTCACATACTTAATGGCAAACAGTGCAGATCCAGATCAGTTGGCTTCTGAAGAAGCCAACTGATCTGGATCTACACTGTTTGCAAAGGCAGGGGATGTCAGGGTTCAGCAGGACAAGGGTTAAGAATGAAAGTAGTTTGCTCCAAGTAGATTCTTCTCTTGAATTATTTTGGTAACTTGGATTTGTTGCAATGTTAAGAGCAGTCTTATCCTTATTTAAGTCTACACTGTTTGCTAAGTCATATTTTTTGAAATATTTAGGGTACACAGATAATTTTTTTTTTTTTTCTGTAACAGACATATCGAGATTCTCTCCAGAAACTTCAGCTGATGACAGATGGAGAATTACAGCAAATATTTGGTCCGATTGACAAACTCATACCTTTACATGAAGGTAAGTAGTGTTTGAAATGCGCCTTGAGAATGGGGTTTTATGCCATATGGAAACAGACTTATAGCTACCTGTAAGTCTGTGCAGCCTGATTAGGGCCATTTTATTCTCTCAGGATTGCTGAGGCGGGATTCAGCTCATGACTGTACGGCCTTCCATTGCACAGAGCCTTTAATTCCCTTGTCTCAATATGACTTAAATATATTTTATGTTGAAAGGAACGTAAAACACTAAACCATCATCGTCCATTCTTTCTGGCGAAAGGATGTGCACAATACTGGTTAACCGCTTAGAGGACTAAGCCTGCCCAGTAAACGTGTGGTTAGTTAAACTGACCGCGCTCGACATGACCCCACTGGGTTGACTGGGCCTTAAAACCTCAACACAATCAAAACTTGCCGGAGCAGAGGATGCTTTAACTAACATATTGCATAAGAATTTCAGCTGACAACAGTTTTTAAGTATTGTAGTGTACATTAGTACTTAGGAGACAATTTGCATGAAATGTCAAACCCTATTTTCTAGAAGAAAAAAAAAAATGCTGTTTTTTTTTTCTTTGCAGAATTTGGTTCTTAAGAGACAACTTGCATGAAATGTCAAAGCTTATTTTCTAGAAAGAATAAAAAAAAATGCATTTTTTTAACAAGGTCCCTTTTTTCTTAGAGATCATTAATTTAACATTATGACAGGACCAGACTAGGCATTATTTCATACCTTATTTTAAATGGGTAATTTGTTATTCTTTAGTAAATCTGTCTGGTCATATTGTACCAGTCATTTTCCTTTTATTAGTTATTGATGGACATATGATGGACCTTTAACATGTTGAACTGAAACAGTAAATAGCACATTTTGAGTTTTTTGTTTCCTTTCTGAAAATGGGGATGGACAGTTTGTTGAAATCATTGACTGAAATGTCAGACCCATTTTTCTTTGGAAAGATATGTAAATAAAAAAAAAAAGTTATTTGAAAAACTGTGCCTTCCATCTCTATTAAATAGTGCTCCTGTCCTGTTTGTGTGTGATATTAATGACATTGCGCACGTACCTAATGGACCAACGTGGCATATATTAAACCTAGTAAGTGACATAATTCTGATTTAAGAATGCCCTAGACAGAGTATAGTTATGAATCAAAAGACAATGAAGACAAAACATGCAATGATATTTTAAAATTACTTTGCTTCTGAAATGAAAAATAGGCATGTTTTTATTAAGTTCAGATCATTCTGATAAATATACATATTTGAATCAGCGTACTACAAAACCTACAATAAGACTAGTGTGACCAGCAAAGACTCAGGTAAGCCTGTACATCCAACCAGTATGGCGAGGGTTCTCATGTGTCCCTTTTTGGATAGCTTGAAGACTGTAGAAGGCACATACAATCAGCAAAGACTCTGATGCGCAGGCTGAGCTCAGTCATCGCTGGTCATATATCTTATTGTAGGTTTTGGCGTGTGCTGGCTCATTTACATGCCTTATGCCATGCGTTACACTACATGTAACTCATCTGTGTAAAATGGATAGTTGTGAGTCGTTGCTCCTAATAAGGTAAATTTTGTTCCTGCCATATTTTTTTCTTTTTTTTGATGAAACCAGTCTTGGCTCCAGATAAGGTGCTTTTTTGAATAAGTAAAGTGTAACATTTTTCTCAGTTCTTCACGAAAATGTATATTATGGGCGTTCATTAGAAATTCCTTGCCGAGGCATTTCTTACGATAACCCACATGTTCTTTCATGTAAAAGTACGTAAAATATTTATCTAGGCCCAGTTAGTCAAAGCATTGTTAGCTTAAAGACCTTGTTAATGACAAACTAGTTTACTGTTGTAGCTAAGGTATTTTCAGGTATGTTGATATTTTTGCTGCAAAAATGTGAGTAGCTTTTGCAAAGCTACTCACAATTTTTTCAGCAAAAATATCTATGTATTTGCCATATTCAAGATAGACATTTTAATGTCACTACTCTGTTTAGTTTTGAACAGCTGTGCCCTGGATGCTCTATACCTAGAGCTGTGACCATTGTATTTTAGAAAGATCAGGGCCCAGTTGTTCAAAGCTAACGATGTCGTTAGTTAACGATTCGTTAAAATTTAGATCGAGTGATACACGTATATGCTGAAATTTTTTGCTGAAAAAATGTGAGTAGCTTTTGCAGTGCAAAAGCTACTCACATTTTTTCAGCAAAAAATATCAGAATATTGTGTATTGAATCTGCTAAAACAGTTAACGAAATGACCCTTAACGAGCCCGTTAAGCTAACGACGCTTTGAACAACTGGGCCCAGGTAGGAATCTGGATACTCCTCTTATATAGCCTTGATCACGGAACTTTATAGAAAAATATAAGAGAAGAAACCCAGGAAATGCCACAGTCACGAAGCACAGCCTTCCTGAGGCACCAGGGGGTGGTCGGGTGGTGCGAAGGTGCTGTGTATCTTACATCACTGGGGCTTCCAACTGATATTGGCTTACAGTTGGGCAAGGCCTGTTATCCTTGTAGTGGGTAAGGGTAGAGGGGGAATGTTTTTATTTCTTCTGTTTCTTCACTTTCATTCCTGTTCCTCTTTCTTCCCTGTCCCTCTCTTTCATCTCCTCTACTCCCTCTTCTATCTCTTTTCTCCCTTTCTCTGGGAGACGACACAAAATGACCCTCAAGGGTTGACGTGTCGTTAAACCCCAACACAATCAAATCCTGAGGCACCAAAAGAAGGAGAGATTAGGAACCAACAATGACAAAACGAATGCCACATATGAAGCCACCAACACACAAACAAAGAAGAACTGCAACAGAAGAAACGCCTTGAAACGGACAGTAGGAACACTTGGGGAGGGGGCTTAAACCTGGTTTACTTGCATGAAACCTCACTGTTGTTATAAAGCTAAGTTAGGAAGTAAACTACATGTAGTTTCATAGCTACAGTAAGAGGGGGTATCCACATAATATTTTTTTTTATTTCTCCACGAAAATATATGTTGTGGGTACTCATTAGAAGCGCCTCAGCGAGGCGCTTCTAATGAATACCCACAACATGTTTTCTCCACGAAAACATATGTTGTGGTTATCATTAGAAGTGCCTTAGCGAGGCGCTATTAATGAGTACCCACAACATATGTTTTCGTGGAGAAATAAGAAAGATATCAGCACTTTTTGGATGAAAAAAGCCCCCCTATCTGTTGCTATGAGTTTGTCCCTTTTACATTACAGACTTAGTTTGTCGTCTACAGAATCAAAGGCAATCTGATGGTACAACACATGAAGTAGGATCACAGCTAGAGGAATGGGTAAGAATATATATTTATTGATGTTTACTTTGGGGAAAGCCGGCCTGGGTGGCTCAGTTGGATGCGTCGTCCGACTGATGACCAGGAGGTTGCGGGTTCAACCCCCGCCGAGGTCGGCAACATTCTTTCGTGGAGATTGATCATGAAATATTTTCTGTGGTTATTCTCTCCCTTCCGCTGATTCAAGAAGGGCAGTTGTCAGTTTCTGGCGAAAGAATGTGCACAATACTGGTTAACAGCTTAGAGGACTAAGCCTGCCCAGTAAACATGTGGTTAGGTAAACTGACCACGCTCGACATGACCCCATTGGGTTGACTGGGCCGTAAAACCTCAACACAAACAAACTTTGGGGAAACCTCAAATTGCCCCATCAGCAGGCCTGCATCAGTCTGAAATTCCTTAGACTGTAGCCATTTTTGGCAGTCAGCAAAATAAAACTGTGCTTTTTCACAAACATCAGAAAACAGCAAACACAGTTAAGCTTTGTCAGTTTGATTATAAAAATACAAATGGCAAGCAGAAAAGCTCACTGATAGTAAGTGAACAACTGTAACTAGAACTTGTTTCTTAACCCTTAAAGCGCCAATCACAACAGTTGTCGTCTGCTTTGTCTTCTGCTTGTGTTTTTAAAAGTCATTTCTGCAAACAGTTTGGACCCAGATCAGGCTGCTCCTTTAGGAGCAGTCTGATCTGGGTCCACACTGTTTGCCTGTTTGCAAAAATAGGTTTGAAAAGTTTGCAAGAATATTCAGCAGATGACATAAACAGACGACATTTTCAGGTGCAGTTTTTCTTGGCGCTTTAAGGGTTAAACCGCTACATATTTTAGTTGCCAAGTTTCTTCCAGTTTTGTATATTCCTCCTTACCTAATACATTATTTTTATATCCTAAACTACTAAAACAAAGTTGATAAACCATTTTAATTCAAATGACCCTCAAGGTTTGGTGTGTCTTAAACCTGAACTGGTCATCATCATCATTGGGATAGACAGGCCTTAGCAAACAGTGTAGACCCAGATCAGGTTTCTGATAGCCCTATGAAAAGCATTACCGTATTCAACCTAATTACCGCACATGCTCCTATAAGCGCACAGTAAAGCAATTAAGTAGCCTTTAGATTACAGTCAGTGTACTTTTATCTACTTCTTTATAAAAACATATGTTGTGGGAACTCATTTGAATTGCCTCGACAAGGCAATTCAAACGAGTACCCACAATATATGTTTTTATAAAGAAAATCAGAAAATAATATTGCAAAAGCATTTTTTAATACGCTCCTCATTAAGTCTTCCGCTGATCTTTCTTTAAAGTGTGCCATTATTAGGTGGATATTTTACCACGTTTTCCCAATGCTTTTGAAAAACCTAAGCTCACAGTGCGGTAATTAGGTCGAATACGGTATGTTGTGGTGCACCATATAAGTACCTTGCAGAGATGAAAAAAAATAAAATAAAATAAAAATAAATAAATAAATAAATAAATAAAAATAAAAATGTCACATAATTCTATATAAGGCACTTTTTTTCAACCAAAAAGTATTGATATTTTTTGTTATTCACAAAAATACATGTTGTGGGTACTCATTAGAAATGCCTCATTGAGGCACTTCTAAGAGGTGAGGTCCTTCTATTGAATACCCACAACATATGTTTTTATTATAGAAATAAGAAAAATATTTACCTGGTCCCAGTTTTTTAAAATTTGAAGAAGTTAGTTAACATTATGTTAAAGTTTCAATCTAGAAATATGGCAAATTGATATTTTTTTGCTGAAAAAATGTAAGTAGCACATTTTTGTAGCAAAAATATCAGTGTGTTTGAAAATACCTTAGCTACAACAATTAACTAGTTTGTCATTTATAACAAGCTCGTTAAGCTAACCATGCTTTGAACAACTGGGTCCAGATATCCCCTTGCATCACAAGCTATATGTCATCTACTGCAGTTGTGATTACGAGGGTTGAGCGCAAGACTATGGTAACTCAAACATATTTTTGAAACCCTTGTTTAGGGGCAACTTGGACACCTTTGTAAACAATGCAAATTTAGGTGCCATTGCTCATACGAGCAATGGCACCTAAATTTTCATTGTTTACAGAAAGAAATGTTGTAATCTTCATAACGCCTTCATGGTGAGGAGATTAGGTTTGGGGAAAAACAACCGTCTGACTTACGCCAGTCTTGCGCTCAACCCTCGATTAGCTCTTTAAAGATTAAGTTTCTGTATCATTTATTTTTTCAGATCCCTAGCCTTTCAGAATACATATCATTTTGTGCTAACCAAGTGTTTGGTAAGGCTCTCTTGGATGAGAAGAAGAATGATCCTGCGGTTGATGACTTCTTACAGCGATGTCAGGACTCACCATTTAGTCGAAAACTTGACCTCTGGGGCCTTCTAGGTATGTTGCACTTTAAATTTCAGTCTTCACTGACAAACGTATCTTAAAGGGGCTGGATACAAATCTTAGTAGAGTTTCTGCCATGTTTTGCAAGGGAGACAACTTTTGTCACTTCCTGTTTGCTTTCCTATACAAGGTCCCCTCAGAAAAGGGGTCTACTCTAAAAGGAAAAAATTTGCTCCACCCTTGGGAGCAAATTCTTTCCTTTTAGAATAGACTTGTTTTGATAAGGGGGACAAAGCATTTTGACAGTTGCCTCCCCTGAAAGTGTATCGGTGTTCTGTGAAGGGAAAAAATGCGGCTAAATGGCAAAAAGCGTAGCTCCTGATCAAACTGCCCCTTTTGGGACAGTTTGATTTGGACTTATTCTTTTTGCCCAAGCATTCTGTCCAAATATTTAGCATAAATATGGTAAAATTTAGCTAACAAACAAAACAGGCAGTGTTTTATATAGGCTGCACCAAAAACATGCCTTTGAACACGTGCAAAATGCACAGATTCAGATCATTCTGTGCATGGGCATAGTATTATATGGGTCTTTGCTGTCCATTCCTACATTCTGTAGCCAACAAAGTATCATCTGGGACTTTGCTCTCCATTCCCACATTCTGTAGCCAACAAAGTATCATCTGGGTCTTTGCTCTCCATTCCTACATTCTGTAGCCAACAAAGTATCATCTGGGTCTTTGCTCTCCATTCCTACATTCTGTAGCCAACAAAGTATCATCTGGGTCTTTGCTCTCCATTCCTGCATTCTGTAGCCAACAAAGTATCATCTGGGTCTTTGTTCTCCATTCCTACATTCTGTAGCCAACAAAGTATCATCTGGGTCTTTGCTCTCCATTCCTGCATTCTGTAGCCAACAAAGTATCATCTGGGTCTTTGCTCTCCATTCCTACATTCTGTAGCCAACAAAGTATCATCTGGGTCTTTGCTCTCCATTCCTACATTCTGTAGCCAACAAAGTATCATCTGGGTCTTTGGTCTCCATTCCTACATTCTGTAGCCAACAAAGTATCATCTGGGTCTTTGCTCTTCATTCCTACATTCTGTAGCCAACAAAGTATCATCTAGGTCTTTGGTCTCCATTCCTACATTCTGTATCCAACGATTCTGTTAGGGGACAGTGAAGGCCCTGATCAGACTGTGGGGATGAGCAGGCTGATCTGGGACTTCGGTGTCCGCATATGCCAGAACACATGTTTTTTATCTGGCGAGGCCCATACATGCTGATATTGTCACGTTAGATATGTCTTTCAAGACTATTCTCTGAGAAAGTAACATGATAGATAATTAAGTTTCTGTATGGAAGTCTCTGCTATTTAGAGTGCATGTGAATGCTTTTAAGTAAATTCATCCTTGGCTTGCATTGATGGCCAAGATTAAGATCCATGTTTTTGTTCTTGAGATGCACTCTGTCCATGATCCAGTTGTTTGGTTTGTAAACACTTAACAGATTTATCATGGTTAATGCTTAGCATGCTGGGAAAACTTTTCAGCAGACGACATTTTGAAATATTGTTCTTATTTTTTTTTTTTTTTTTTTCAGAAAATAGGCTGTGACATTTCATGCAAATTGTCTCCACAATTTGCATGAAATATCAGAGACTATTTTCTGGGAAAAATAAGAAAAACTATTACCAGTTTGTCGTCTGCTGAATTAGCCCAGAGAGTGGTAAAGGTTAGATCTGTCATTATAGATCAGTCACTGTAATGTAAATGTACTTTTAAGCCTATTTAATACCCTGCATCTAGGGTGAAACTTTCAGCAGACAACATTTTGTTTTTCCAGAGAATAGGCCTTGACATTTCACATGAAATGTCAAAGCCTATATTCTGGGAAAATTAATAAAAAATGTTTCAGTATGTCATCTGTTGAAATTTTTACACAACATGCTAAGCATTGATGAAGGATCTTAATTGAGATCAGGCTTGACTGGGTAATCCTCTACGGCTTAAATGTTGGCAGATGACATTGGAACGTTTTCTTCCTTTTCCCTGAAAATAGCATTTGGCGTATTATTCATAACAAATTATCTATTCATTGATTTGCACGAAATCTCAAGCTCTGCTTTCTTGTAAAAAAAAAAAAAAAAAGAATAGTATCTTTCTTGTCTGCTTATTTTGTCGTCATCATACCAAAGGCAAACCAGATATACTAATGTCCCATGCTGTAGGAAAACAAACATTCCTTATAAGAGTACACCACAACCTCTTTATAACACTATTGTTGGGGTCCATAGCATAAACCGTGTTAGTTAAACAACCGTGTTGTATCCAAACAAAAATGTATAGATTATATTGAAAAATGACCAATATAATCTATACATTTTTGGGATCCATCTTTGAACCGTGTTATATCCAAAACCGTGTTATAACAAACCATGTTATAAAGAGGTTGTTGTGTATTTCAAACATAACAACATTTACCATTAATTTAGACCAAAACACATTTATCAAATAAAAAACAAGTCTGCCTTACCTTTGCATAGCTCCAGATAAGGAACTTTTTTCAACTAAAAAACACATATTTTCCTCATTTCTCCATGTAATCATACGTTGTGGGTACTCATTAGAAACGTCTAAGCGAGTACTTCTAATGAGTACCTACAACTTATGTTTTGGTGGAGAATTAAGAAAAATAGTATGTGGATACTCCCTCTTATTTGGAGCTATGCCATTGTTGGTCGTTTGTTCTTTTTACCCACAATCAAAGTTGACATCATTAATGTTTGGACACCTAACAAGTTAACTCCTTACTCTGTGCAGGCTTATCTGGGCTTACCATATTTATGTTACTGAAAGCATTGTTTGTATGTTTTTGTAAATACCGTATTAACCCTGTTGATGTGTCTAAAATGTTGCTGTATGTGTGGCAAACAGTGTATAGCATGATCAGATGCTGCATTCTGCAGTGTTTGATCCTGGTCTACACTGTTTGCAAAGGCCTGTCTTTCCCAATACTTAGGATTATTACAGGAATTAGCTTTTTTTTTTTTACTTGATTATACTGAAATTTATTTTGATGCTTTATCTTGTATACGTGATGTTTGTTACATGTTTTTAGAAGTTCATGATTTGCTTTTTATGTCCCCGGTAGCAATTGCCCTGTGTTTGTTGGTTTGTTGATTGGACAACATTAACATTAGTCATAACTTTTGAACCATTTGAGATAGAGCCTTTATATTTGGTATGTAGGTTTCTTGTGACAAGGGCTTCCCACTCATACAAAAAATTTTTACCTATGACCTTGACCTTGACCTGTGACCTATTTTAAAGAAAAAATTAACATTGGTCATAACTTTTGAACAGTTTCAGATAGAGCCTTCATATTTGGCATGTAGGTTTCTTGTGACAAGGGCTTCCCACTCATACAAAAAATTTTGACTTGTGACCTTAACCTGTGACCTACTTTAAAGAAAAATTGACCATGGCCCAGGGACATGTCTGTGTTTCACAAACACATCTTGTTGATAATGTCTTTACAGTACATTTATTATTTTCAACAGATGGTGCAAGGGGAAGATTTATGAAATACCCACTCTTGTTAAGAAGTATACAGAAATATGTAAGTATTATATACAAAAACCAAAATTACCATAGCTCCAGATAAGAGTAGCAGGAAAATATTTTCCTTATTTCTTCTCGAAAACGTTGTGATACTTATTAGAAGTACCTTGATGAGGTGCTTTTAATGAGTTACACAATGTATGTTTTTGTGGAGAAATAAGAAAAATATCAACATTTTTTGGTTTAAAAAAAAAAAGCCTTTTCTTTAGCTATGATAACCCTAAAAATACAGAAACTTACACCCATATTTATCCATAGCTCTTGATAAGGTGCTTTATTTTAGTCCAAAAGTATTGACTGTTTTCCTTTTTCTCCACAAAAATATATATTGTGGGTACTCATTAGAATCGCCTCAGTGATTCTGAGGTGTCTGATCTTGGTCTGCATTGTTTGCCAATTACCCTTTTAGGGGTCTCCAGACTACAATGGGTTAATTAGATTATCTTGATACTCCTAATGGAGACTGCTAAGTCATGACTGAAAATGTTTTAATAGGGCCCTTATAGAGTCAAGATAAGTGAAATATTCAGATAAATAAAGCCATATAAAGTAGGATATTATGTGAAGAGCGAATGCCAGATTAAGCTGTGCAGCCTTTTTTTTTCAGTCCAAAAGTATTGATATTTTCTTATTTCTCCACAAAAACATATGTTGTGGGTACTCATTAGAAGTGCCTCGCCGAGGTGCTTCTAATGAGTACCACAACATATGTTTTCGTGGAGAAATAAGAAAAATATTTACCGGCTACTCTTATTGGCGTGACTTGTGTTCAGTAGTATCCAGTGATTTATAAGTACAGAGTGAAGACCTTGTTCAGACTGCATGGCTGTGCAGGCTGATCAGGTCCTCATATGATATGCCTCTGATAGACCTTTTCCAAATGTCTAGGTAAGCACTTTTGTTTAAAAAAAAAAAAAAAAAAAAAAGTAGAAAATAAATACTGAGCCCAGTTGTTTAAAACTAACGATGCTGTTAACATATTCTTAAAACTTCGATCATTAAATATGGCATATACACTTATATTTGTGCTGAAAAAAAATGTGAGTAGCTTTTGCATTTGCAAAAGCTACACACATTTTTTTTCAGCAAAAATACCTGTGAATTAGATATTGTACTTACTAGAACAGTTAACATTTTGACCACTAACGAGCTTGTTAAGCTAATGATGCTTTGAAAAACTAGGCCCTGGTTTTTTTCTCTATAAACATATGTTGAGAATACTCATTGGAAATACCTTTGTGAGGTGCTTCTGGATGAGTACACACACCATATATTTCATGGAAAAAAGACGAGAAATTAGAAATACATCAATATTATTTGGTTGAAAAGAAAAAGCACCTTACCTGGAGCTGGTCTTTAGAATCACCTCACTAAGGCAGTTCATAAGAGAATCTGCATCATTTGATTTTAATGTGAGAAAAGGATTCTTACGCCATATGCAAACATGAAAGGTGGTGATTCTCCTGCACATCCACACAGTCTAATCACAAACCAGGCTCCATAGCACAGTCGGTACTGCAGATCCAGGGGTCATAGCTTCAGCTCCCAACTTGGCCACATACTATTCATTGAGAGAGATGGATCATGAAATAATTTCTGCAGTCATTCTCTTCCTTCTGATGATTCAAGAAAGGCAGTTGTCAGTTTCTGACAAAAGTATGTGCACAAAGTACTGGTTAACCACTTTGAATGTGATTAGGTTAACTGACCAGCTTATCATTATCTTAACAGTGTCAAATCAAAATGACATTTGTTTGTCAATATATTGTAATAACCTTACCTTAAATACTGGGACAGACAGGCCTGGACAAACAGTATAGACCCAGATCAGATGCTGCAAAATGCAGCATCTGATCAGGGTCTACACTGTTTTGCTACTCATCCAGCACTATTTTAGACACATCAGTAGGTAGTAAAATAGAATTTTTCAAATTTTAGGACAAGTATGGAAAGGAATTAATATGTCACAATAATTAGGATAAAAACGGTATTTTCTGTGTTAATTGATTCAGCATAAGAGCAGTGAAGGCACTGATCACACAGGCTGATCTTCGCCTTTGTTGCTTGCATATGAAATGTGACATTTTCTTCTGTTGGAAACCATGTTTGTTTTGTTTTTATTTGCTTATAAAAATGTGTTTTGATTTGAAAACTATTAAAGATACCCTTCTCATCTAGAGCTTTTGTCCATGGCCCAGTTGTTCAAAGCGTCGTTAATGAGCTCGTTAAGGGTCATTTCGTTAACTGTTTTAGCGGATTCAATATACAATATTCTGATATTTTTTGCTGAAAAAATGTGAGTAGCTTAAGCTACTCACATTTTTTCAGCAAAAAATTTCAGCATATTTGCGTATCACTTGATGTAAATTTTAACGAATCGTTAACTAACGACGTCATTAGCTTTGAATATCTGGGCCCATGTTGCCAATAACTAGGTTTATGTGATTGCCCCGTGATCACAGAATAATCAGAAAATTGACACACACTAAGTACGTGATTGCGGCATGATTTCACTAAACATAGAAAGGTGCCACACAAAATGGCCTTACGACATATGCTAATATCTGGTCAGGGTCTTCACTGTTTATCGGGAGAAAACTTGAATAGTGGAGATTCCAAAAAGAGAGATCGGTTTACTGTCAAAATGCAAAAGCAGTGATCAAACAGCTTAGATGAGCAGACTGATCTGAAGTTTGCTGTTTACATATGCATTGCACCAGATAAGAGGGGGTATCCACAATTTATTTTTCTTATTTCTCCATGAAAACATGTTGTGGGTTCTCATTAGAAGTGCCTCATTGAGGCACTTCTAATGAGTACCCACAACATGATTTCGTAGAGAGTACCCACAACATGATTTCGTAGAGAAATAGAAAATATCAGTGTTTCTGGGTTGAAAAAAGTTCCTTATCTGGAGTTATGGTAGGCATAAAGGTCCCTTTTTTATTGTTGGGAATCATTATTCATCTTTATTGTGATTCCAAGTTTATATGGGTTCCTAATGCTTCTCAATTTCCTGGTTAATGGTGGGCTATGTTATAGTACTTTTTAGCACTGTGATCAAAATCAGCAGATGACAGATTGATTCCTTTTTTCTTTTTTTTTTTTTCAGAATACAAGGGTTGACATTTCATGCAGGTTGTCTCCTAAAGAATCCTTCAAAGTGCATAAAATGTTCAACTAAGTTTTCTGCAAAATGTAAAAAAAAAAAAAAAAAAAATCAAGAATCTGTTTGCTGGTTTTTAACCCTTTAAGTGTTACCATATTCACATCTGCAACTGACAACTATTTGATTTTCTTTGTAGTATTTTTCAGAGAAAATAAGGCTTGACATTTCATGTGAATGATCTGCCTAGCAGACAATTCGTATAAAATATCAGGTCTTATTTTCTCTGAAAAAATAATAAAGAAAAAAATTAGAATGACAATTTTTCTTAGCACTAAAACGGTTAAACCCTGCAGATTAAAGGATAAGAAAAGGTCCTTGAAAAGTGACAAGTGCCTAGTATAAAAGGGGTCTTAAATAGCATATTACTTGTATGTAAATAAAAAGGTTACTTAGTGGGACAACTTATCAGCTTAAGTCTTAGCACTCTGATTGTGAATCCAGAAGGTCAAAAATGAGTGATAACCTTCAGTGGAATTGTTAGGGAGATGCATTTGTTGATAATTTTGGGGTAAATTTTCTCTGGTTCTCGATAAAATCACATGTTATGGGTACTCATTAGAAGCACCTTGCTGAGGTCCTTTTAATGGGTACCCACAACATACGTTTTTATGGAGAAAAAAGAAAAATTATCCCAGAATTCTTACCAGATACTCCTTTGTTACTGTACATAGCACTAGTTAAGGCACTTTTTTCAGTCCAAAAGTATTGATATTTTTCTTATTTCTCCACGAAAACATATGTTGTGGGTACTCATTAGAAGCGCCTTGCCGAGGCGCTTCTAATGAGTACCCACAACATATGTTTTCATGGAGAATTAAGAAAAATATTTACCGGATACTCTCTCTTATCTAGACCTATGTCTGTATCTTAATTTGATAAAAATATTCAGACACCTCTATGATGACTACCATTCTCATCCTAAACTTTAAACAAGACAATTTACTTCCTGTTCATTTATCTAAAACTGAATGAGTGGCAGACAGTGTAGACCCTGATCAGATGCCATATTCAGCAGCATTTGATCTGGGTCTACACTGTTTGCTCAAGCCTGCCAGTCTGAAATTTTAGGGTAAATGTGGTATTCCTCCTCAGACGTTCCCGGAAAATAGGGCTTGACAATTATATGAATTGGGGCTTCCCACACGTAGCCTGAGATAAGGTTCTTTTTTCAACCAAAAATTGTTCATATTTTTCTTATTTGTCCATAAAAACGTATGCTATTGGTACTCGTTAGAAGCACCTCGGTGAGGTGCTTCTAAAGAATACCCACAACATTATGTTTTCGTGGAGAAATAAGAAAAATATTTTTCTGATACCCCCTCATATCTGGGGCTATGCCCAGGTAGATATATTTTTCAGAAGGGTGGCAAGACAATTTTGACAGTTACCTCCCATGAAAGTGTTTCCTTTTCTAATAAGTCCCCTTTTAACATAGCACGACTCATTTTATTGATGGACAGCACTTTCAGGGAAGTAACAAATTGTTGTGGTTTCCAGAAACAAGTGGTATAATTGGTTTAAGTCAGATAATTAGTTTTCTGTGTTTATAACACAGTTTATTAGGGCAGATTTGTGATTGTCCTGCGTGAACTGTAACTCCCATGATAACCTGAAGTATGGGACAGACAGGCCTGAGAAAAGAGTGCAACCCCAGATCAGATGCCACAAAATGTGGCGTCTGATCAGGTCTGCACTGTTTGCCATTCCTCCGTCAATATTTTATAGATGTCCATAGCTCTTGATAAGATGCTTTATTCAATCCAAAAGTAGATATTTTTCTTATATCTCCATGAAAACATATGTTGTTGGTACTCATTAGAAGTGCCTCGGTAAGGCGCTTCTAATGGGTACCTACAACATATGTTTTCGTGGAGAAATAAGAAAAAATATTTACCTGATACCCACTTGTATCTGGAGCTATGTGTCATTTGTTTCTCTTTCCTCTACTCTTCTAGTGCTTCTGTCCATTTTCTCCTCTTTTTAGGGAGATGGCTCATAATAACCCACAAGGGTGATGTATTGGTAATAAAGAACTCAAACAAACATACAAACAAGGGCATATCTACAGAACATTGACTTTTTTTTGGCTTGAAGAAGTTGAATAAGACAGATATAAGCATTTTTGTCTGTTAAAAAGTTCCACCTAGAGATATGATTATTGTCAGAAATTGAGAATATTCATGTCCTCTTTGCTGCAAGCTGATTTTTGCTCATATTTTCATAAGAGAACAAAGACTATTTTTGCTTGTGGAGTACATTACGAAAACACGCCTATTAAAATATATTGAAAATTTTACAACCAAAAAAAGGAAAATTTTCAGATAAAAAATTCTGATATTTTTCATATTTCTGCCCAAAACATAGATTGTGTGTACTCGTTTGAACCGCCTTGCCGAGGCGGTTCTAACGAGTACCCACAATCTATGTTTTTGAGCAGAAATAAGAAAAATAATGTGTACCCCTGTAAACCCCAGTTTTACTATATAAAAGTGGGGTTGAAGGGGGTCAAAATTATATAGGCGTGTTTTCGTAATGTTTGCAGATTTCTTTCTTCTTATTACACCACAACCTCTTTATAACACTATCGTTGGGATCCATAGCATAAACCGTGTTAGTTATACAACCGTGTTATATCCAAACAAATATGTATAGATTATATTGAAAAATGACCATTTATGGTCATTTTTCAATATAATCTATACATTTTGGGATCCATCTTTGAACCGTGTTATGTCCAAAACCGTGTTATAATGAACTGTGTTATAAATAGGTTGTAGTGTATTGTATAATATTATGTATTTTTCAGACAAGCAAGGAAGAATCTGAAGGAAGTAGTTTAGCAAGAGCTGTAAGTTTCTTATTCATTACACATAGGTCCAGATAAGGCTTTTTTCCAGCCAAATGTTATTGATATTTTTCTTATTTTTCCAGTAAAAACATGAGGGAACCACAACGTTGTAGTGGAGAAATAAGAAATATGTTTACCTGACACCCACAGTGCTTGCACTAACTGTCAAAATCAGGAAGTCCCAGGACTTCCTAGCTCCAATATCTGGAAGTCCTGGTGATCAAATGTTTTCACTTGCTATCAGAAATTCAACCTCAATATTCTTAAACTCTCATGTTTGGAGTAAAACCGCCATTCTTAAGCTAAATAACACATGTATTTATTCAAATTTTTTGTTATAAATGACTAAATATCTTTAAAAGTTGGGAGTCCCAGACTTCCTGGCATTGATTTTTGGAAGTCCCAGGGCAATTTTTGGGAGTCTCTGACTCCCAGACTTCCCTTAATGCAAACACTGCACCCAGAGGGGCAGCCTGAAAAAAAGAAAAAGAGAAAGAGAGAGAGATTAGGTCATAAAACTGAATAATTTTTGGAAACATTCTCTGTGTGTTCATGGGTCTTCATTAGAATTGTTCCATTGAGACCATTGTTGTGCTTACCAATTACAGGTCAGACTATACAAGCTGTAATGAGACTGCAGTGCACGTGCACAATCTTGTCTGAGCATATGCAGTACATATTTGCCTTGTAGATGAGCATTATTAGGAAAGGAGTCATAAGCTTGTTTTGCAAAAATAAAATATTTATAAATATTTGGACAGGTGTTCCAGAGCAAAAAGCGTAGACCCAGATCAAATTATTTTTTTAGGAGCAGTTTAATCAGGGCCCAGTTGTTCAAAGGTCATTAGCTTAACGAGCTCGTTAAGGGTCATTTCGTTAACTGTTTTAGCGGATTCAATACAAAATATTTTGATATTTTTTGCTGAAAAAAATGTGAGTAGCTTTTGCACTGCAAAAGCTACTCACATTTTTTCAGCAAAAAATTTCAGCATATTTGCGTATCACTCGATTAAAATTTTAATGAATCGTTAACTAACGACATCGTTAGTTTTGAACAACTGG
Organism: Anodontia alba; assembly: GCA_964016985.1. NCBI lineage: Eukaryota > Metazoa > Mollusca > Bivalvia > Lucinida > Lucinidae > Anodontia > Anodontia alba. The sequence goes on along the minus strand of OZ024828.1, from coordinate 3,491,661 downwards.
GCCCAGGTCTACATCATTTGTCATTCAGCTAGCACTATTTGATACATCATCAAGAGGTTAATTTTTAGATGTGTTTTACATTTTTCAGGTTAAACTAGCTGAGGATGTGGTTGCCGAGGCTGACAGAAAAACGGGTGAAGCTAAATGTATCTACTACAGGTCAAGAATTACATATCTTTATGAGGACCAGCGTCATCCAGCTATAGAGTCTTCAACATCATTGTTATGTAATGGAACACTGAAAAATAACAAAGGCAGTGTAAGTTTTATACATATAGTTTAGGTGGGTGGAATCAGGCTAATTTGATTTGAATCATATCTAGACAGCCAAGACCCAGATTATCCTGCACATTTGTGCAGACCTGTATAATAAACCCTGATACTGAAAGGCAGTTTTCCTGTGGAAGCAAATTCTTTCCTTTTAGAATTGATCCTTTTTCAGAAGGGGCTTGGTGTAGAGTTAAAGCAGCCCGGAAGTCAAAAAAGTTGCCTGGCACACATTAAGATTTCTCCTAAAATTTAATCCCATTTGATGTGCATAAAAATAGCTGGATGAGTGTCAGTGTAGACCCTGATCGGACATTGCATTCTGTGGTGTCTAATCTGAGTCTGAACCATAAGCTTAGGCTTGGCTCTCCCAACAGTGAGTGTAATTAGAGTATTATATATTATTGCATAAAAAGCAAACACACGTTATTAACTGCTGTGCATTAACCGGCAAAAAGCCATGTATTAACAAGGCAATTCAAGCGCTTTTAATGCACAGCTATGCAACTTTCAATATGCTCGTATCAGGCCCCAGAATTGCTGCCGTCACGAGAAGTGTACACACCTGCCCCAGAACGAGCATAGTCTGTGGAAATAGCATCGGGGAAAAGCAGACACAAAATAGTGCAAGAAATAACGCAAAATGTAGCAAATGTTTTCAGTTTTTATGCACTAATAGCGACCCAACATGGTTTTCCAATGCATTAACATTTGCTAGGTCCCTTGGGAGGTGTTGAAAACCGCGGCCTTCGGCCTCGGTTTTCAACACCTCCCACGGGACCTGGTGAATGTTAATGCTTGAAAAACCATGTTTGATCCCTATAATTAGTAGCACAAAACAAAGGTTACAATATTTACTCTAAATATTGGGACACCTTAAATCCTTACCATATTTGTCCTATACTTTGTACATGTCTATTCTACTACCTGCTGGTATGTTTAAAATATTGCTGGACAAGTGGCAAACAGTAGACCCTGATCAGATGCCGCATTCTTTGGCATCTGATCTGAGTAGACACTGTTTGCTCAGGCTGTCTGTCCCAATAGGGTTATTATGGTACTAGGTTATAGTCTTACACTGTTTGGGTAATAGGAAGAGTATTTAGTATGTTGGTATATTTATGGATGTTCCAGCCACAGAAATAGCAGCTCTAGAGGAATGGATATACTTTCAGGGGAGACAACTCAGTCAAAATTGTTTTTGCCTCCCTTCTGAAAAAGAGTCTACTCTTAACCCTTAACCTGCTGAACCCGGATATACCCTGCATTTGCAAACAGTGTAGATCCAGATCAGTGGCTTCTGAAGAAGCCAACTGATCTGGATCTGCACTGTTTGCCATTAAGTTAGTGAATTCATAGCAAAAATCAGGACCAAGTGTTCTGATTGGCCGAAAATTAGAAGTGGGTGTGGCATCTTAATTTATTCAGCAGGACCAGGGTTATCAGGAAAGAATTTGCTTATCAAGGGGAACAAGTTTTTTTTTCTTTTCGGAGTAGATACCTTTTCAGAAGGGGCTATATGTGCATAAAAGCAAACATCATGTCATAAATGAGCCGGTCACAGCATTGCCTCAAGATTGCTTGTGCCCCCATTGAAGACTCTCATCAGCTTAAACATCTACACATTCTAAGAAGAACCTCTCTTGTTCACTTAAAGAAAGCTTTGATGTTTAGCTGCCAGTCATAGAGCATAAAGCAATGACTCTGATCAGCCTTTACATGTGTGCAGGTGATCTGAGTCAGTGCTTGGCGGACATGGGGTCTTGTAGCAAATGCTGTACCCCAGCTCAAATGCTTTTCCCTTGTGAAAAAAAAAAAAAAATGATGAAGAATCAAGCCTCCTTAACTGTTATTGAAAATTGATGATTTCACTGTATCAGAAAGTCATGATATTTAATACTGTTTACTTACCAACTCCCTATTCTGTTTTCAGAAATTGCAGTTGTTTTTGTTTGATCACATATTAGTGCTAACTCGACTGGTTACCCAGAACAGTCACCAGTGTTTCCAGGTCTACCGTGATCCTATCCCTGTGTCCGAGCTTGTTGTTGAAGACTTGAAGGATGGAGAGGTAAAGATGGGATCCTTCAGATCGGCCTTTGGCTCTTCACAAACATGTGAGTAACCTATGATTAATTCTTATGGTTTAACTCCTTTTGTCCTTTTGACAGTAGACCAAAATGGCTTGTATTGTCTCAGAAAATTTGTGTTTTTTTACAGCTGAAATGTATCTATATTTTCCTTATTTTTCCATGAAAACCTGTTATGGTACTGATATAAAGCACCTTGGCTAGCGCTTCTAATAAGTACCACAGTATATTTTTCATGGACATAACTACAGCTAAGGTGCTTTTTTTTTTTTTTCTTTCAAAAGTATTGTTTTTTTTTTCTTATTTCTCCATGAAAACATATGTTGTGTTATTCATGGTAATGAGTTACCACATGAGTACCCACAAGATATGTTTTCTTGGAGAAATAAGAAAAATATGTGGATACCCACTCCTATCTGGATCTGTGGTGGAGAAATAAGAAAATTATGTATCTTGATACCCCACAGATCTAGAGCGTTGCAGCATTTTATGGGAACAAATTCTTCCTTTTAACTCTGCTCCTGCTGAGCTTGAATATACCCTGCCTTTGCAAACAGTGTAGATCCAGATCAGTTGGCTTCTAAGAAGCCACTGATCTGGATCTACACTGTTTGTCATTCAGTATATTCATAAAATCTTATGATCACATTTTCCTACAATTCATATCAAAAATCTAGATCAAGTAATCAGATTGGCTAAAATTTTAAGTGGGTGGCTGAAAATTTGAAGTGGGTGTTAATTTAGTCAGCATGACAAGGGTTAAGATTAACCTCTTTGTGAAGGGATTCATATACCAGGCAAGCAATTTATTCTGCAGAGGTTGTCTCCCTTTTAAAAGGGAGGCTAATCCTCTTAGGTATATCCAATCACCTTAATAGCTTGTTTACATAACATGGTATGTCAGTTTGTACCATAGCTCTTAATAAGGCGCTTTTTTCAGCCAAAAAGTATCTATATTTTTCTTATTTCTGGACAAAAACATGTTGTGGGTACTCATTAGAAGTGCCTCTAGAAGGCCCTTCTAATGAGTACCCACAACATATGTTTTTATTGAGAAATAAGAAAAATATTTACCCACTCTAATCTAGACCTATGTTGTACCATTTCCCAGGCAGAGAAATTTATACATTATTATTTTGTATTTTCAGCCAAGAACCTGATGCGTGTATCATTCCGAGATTCAAACAAGGGACAGTCACATACTCTGATGTCACATGACGAGCATGATAAACGGCAGTGGCTACAGTGTCTCAACCTTGCCGTAAGAAACCAGGTTCCAAGTTGAGACTGAAGTAAGTGAAATGGCTTGATGTTGGCTGTACCAGTATATTTCCCTGTTTAGGGTTACGTTCTTGGACACAGCTAAGAGAGGAAGAGCTGTGTATCTATTTGGGCCAGTAGACCATGCTACTTCAAGATGTATTTGTGATGGCTTATACTCCATTTGGTGCAGAATGAAACTTGAAAAAGTTCTTCAGACTAGCGATTGGTGCATAATAAAACTTGAAAAGAATTGTTTAGAAAACAGTGATGTGCAATTTGTCAGACATGAAACGGTATTGATGTTTTGTGAATAAACTGCAGTTAGTTCAGAAGAAAAGAAACAAGAAAGGAAAATGGTACAGAATGTTTCTGTATGCATATATGTAGGCTTTGGTTGTGATATTAAGTGCTAGGCTTTAACTGTGTCCCGTTGTATACCATAGCTTCAGGTAGCTTGCTTGTTTTCAGCAAGAAAGTATTACCAGTTCTTATTTTTCACCATGAAAATGTGAATTGTGGGTTACTGGTTAGAATGACCATGCCAAGGCAATTCTAATAAGTACACACAGTGGACATATTCATCCAGACGTAAGAAAAATATCATTATTTTTTGTATACTTTGCCATGTATATGGTATATTAATTAACCCTTGTCCTGCTGAACCCGGATATACCCTGCCTTTGTAAACAGTGTAGATCCAGATCAGTTGGCTTCTGAAGAAGCCAACTGATCTGGATCTGCATTGTTTGCCATAAAATATGTGAATTTGAAGCAAAAATCCGGATCAAGTAATCTGATTGGCTGAAAATTAGAAGTGGGCATGGTATCTTAATATATTCAGCAGGACAGGGGTTAAGACATAGGGTACATCAGAGGATTTGTTAAGGAGGAGTATGTAAGTTCTCTACAAAAATGTGGGTATTCATTAGAAGTGCCTCAAAGCGTCTTACTGAGGCACTTCTAATTAGTGCCCACAACATGATTTTTTGGAGGAATAAGAAAAATTATCTCAGAATTATCCTGAAATATTCCTATTAAACAAATCCTTTGTACACCTTTGCAGTTTTGTAGCTACTTGATACCAGGTTGTGAGGGGGAAGAAGACGTGAATGTTGTAAAGATTTGTTTGACTGACTGGATAAAAATATTCAGTCTGACAGGCATTTTTGTACATGAGTTGGAGATGATTTTATAAAATATTCAGTCTGACAGATGATTTCATAAAATGCAATCTGACCTATGCTTTTTATGAAATACTCAGTCTGACAGATGATTTTATGAAAAATTTGGTCTGACAGATAATTTTGTAAAATACTCCGTCTTGACATTATCTTATTCAGTCTGACAGATGACTTTATAAAATACCTAGTCTTAAAGCTGATTTTATAAAATACTCAGTCTGACATTATTTTATTCATCTTACAGATGATTTTATAAAATACCAAGCCGGACAGATGATTTTATGAAATACTTAGTCTGACTAGTCTGACATTATTTTATTCAGTTTGACAGATGATTTAAAACTGACAGTTATTTAAAATTTCCTACAAAATAGGGTTTGACATATCTTCTAAAAAGTTTTTATTTATTTATTTATTTTTTTTTTTGAAAAAAAAAAAAAAATTAAAACATTTTAAAATGTCATCTTTATACAGCATAAAAAGCACAACAGACTGTATATAAATTAAATTTCAGTAATTGATTATTTGTTTTAATAGAACTTGATATACGGAGTTAATCATCTTTTTACAAAGGAGACAACTTTTGTGACTCCAATTTGCTTTAACAGGGCCCAGTTGTTCAAAACTAAGGATGTTGTTAGTTAACATATCGTTAAAACTTTGATCATTAAATATGGCATATTTGCTAATATTTTTGCTGAAAAAATGTGAGTAGCTTTTGCATTTAAAGCAAATCACATTTTTTCAGCAAAAATACCTGTGAATTAGATATTTTACTTACTAGAACAGTTAACATTTTGACCACTAACGAGCTCGTTAAGCTAATGATGCTTTGAACAGCTGGGCCCAGCACTTTGAGCATATTCAGCAGGCAGTGATAATAGTTTTCTTATTTTTCTCCAGAAATAGAGTTTGACATGTTTTGCAAATTGATTTTCCTCAATTTGTGTGAAAAAAATCAATCTTTTTTTATTCTAGAAAAATAATAGAAATTTTTATCCATCATGCTTTGTAGCTTAGAACAAAGCTCTAGATAAGGGCACTATTTTTCAGCCTAGCAGCATTGATATTTTTCTTATTTTTACACAAATAACATACATTATGGTACTCACCGTGTCACTTCTAATGAGTACCCAAACAATGTTTTCGTGGAGAAGAAGAAAATAAACCTAATACCCCCTCTTATCTGGAGCTGTGTTAGAAGACACAAAGTGAAAGTGCATACAGTGCTTGCATTAAGGGAAGTCTGGGAGTCACCCAAAAATTGCCCTGGGACTTCCAAAAACCAGTGTCAGGAAGTCTGGGACTCCCAAGTTTTAAAGATATCTGACCATTTATAAAAAGAATTTAGAAAGAATCTGTATGTTGTTTAGCTTAAAAATGGCAGTTTTACTCAATAAATGAGAGTTTAAGAATATGGAGGTTAAATTTTTGGAAGTGAGAGAAACAATTGATTACCTAGACTTCCAGATATTAGAATTAGGAAGTCCTGGGACTTCCTGAATTCAGCAGTTAGTGCAAGCACTGTGCATAGGTCTAGGTAAGAGGGGGTATCCACATACTATTTTTCTCATTTCTCCACGAAAACATATGTTGTTGGTACTCATTAGAAGTGCCTCGGTGAGGCGCTTCTAATGAGTACCACAACATATGTTTTCGTGAAGAAATAAGAAAAATATCATTATTTTTTGGTTGAAAAAAGCGCGTTATCTAGAGCTACGAAAGTGAAGTAAATGCATGTGTAAGTAGATAGTATTGCCAGCATAATAATTACATATAGCTTGAAATAAAGTGCTTTATTATTACAAATTATATTAATAGATATATGCAGTTACTGTTATACACGAATGTCTATATGACTGTTTCTTATTGCACATAGCAACAGATAAGGCACTTTTTTCATCCAAAAACTGCTGATATCTTTCTTATTTCTCAATGAGGCGCTTCTAATGAGTACCCACAACATATGTTTTCATTGAGAAATAAGAAAAATATTGTGTGGATACCCCCTCTTATCTGTAGCTATGATTGCATTGCCAGTTTAAACCTTATTAAAGTGCCAAGCAAATTTGTAGCAGAGGACATTCTAAAATGGATATTGTTATTTTTCAGAGAAAATAAGGCTTGACAGTTTACATTTAGCCTTATTTTCTCTGGAATTGAAAAAATGAAAAAACATTCTCTGGAAAAAAAAAATCAAGTGTTGTCTGCTGTGGTTGTGATTAGCGCTTTAAGGGTTAATTTTATTTAGGTTTCATAGAATGTTATCAAGCCTGTATTACTCCTTCAATACCACCACCAATATCCTCAGTAACCTTGACCTTCTAGTGGTAGGCAAGCATCTGTACAGGCCAGCTATGCTATTAAATAGCATTTGTTGTAATACAGGGAGTAGATACAACACCAAGGGAAAATAATCTTAACATGGAAATATTTTCTTTTCTCTTTTGGAGCTACTCTTTATCTTTACTGTTCTCTGGGCTGATTCAGCAGACAATAAATCGATGATATTTTTTTATTTATTTTTTTTTTCCCCAGAAAACAGGATTTTATATGTCATGCAAATTGTCTCCATTTTACATGAAATGTCAAATTTTGTTTTCTGGGAATATTTTAAAAAGCTGTCTTCTGAAAATTTTACCCAGAGTGCTAAGCCTTAAAGGAAAGAATTTACTCCCATAGGGTTTCAGATACTGGGGAGGCAACTTGCTGTCTTCAGAAAGTTGTCTCCCTTTACAAAATTGTTGCAAAATTTTGGGTGTATCTATTCACATTATATGAGTCATGTCAAGCAAACGGTGCTTTCAAGCATGCGCAGAAAGTTTATCCTGCACATCCACAGTGGAGAGTCAGAAAGCAAACATTGAATGCTGATCAGATTGTGCAGATGGACATATTGATCTGGACCTTGGGTATTCACATACACCCAGAGACACCATTTATTTGGCGTGGCTCTAATAGGAACTTTTTGCGGGTGTAGTTAATATGACAATCAAAATTTCTGTTATTATCTCTTATAGTCTGATTTATATGGGCATTGTTACCTCTATTTTCTTCAGCCTTCGTAAGAAAGCATTTTTATGTCCCACTACAAGAAAGCGGCAGGGTATTTTGGTTTCATGTTGGACAGCTGTGTGTTTGTCTGTCTGTCATCTGTCCTTATTTTCATTTTCGGACAATAACTTGACTAAATACCTGGATTTTCAACAAACTTGGTATTGTGGAGATCTGGTTTGGGATTGCTGCTAGGCAAATTTTGTCAATTTTTTAAAGTTACCTGCCTGCCACATGTCGGTATGTTTGTTTTGGGGCAATAACTTGAGTAAATATTAGTGGATTTTTACCAAACTTGGTATGTGCATTGATACAGTGGAGATCTGGTTTGGGATTTATATGTCCACCACAGGATTGTGGCGGGGTATTATCTTAACATGTTTTTATGGTCAAATCATTAGTCTTTTTAGCAAAATAGAGCTATTTTAAATATGTCAAGCGTGATTTTTGTCCATACCTAACACATTATTGTTGTACCTGTTTCACTATTAAACAAACTTCACCCTATAAAGTGCCACACAAAATTGCAGCAGACAACATTCAAAATTTATTTTTTGTTATTTTTTATTGAAAGTTAAACTTAACAGCAGAGGATTCACATGAAAAGTCAAGTTTTTTTTTTGAAAAAAAGACTCTTTGAAAAAAGATGATAAAAATATTTCAAACTGTCATCTGTTGCAGCTGTGCTTGGTGTTCTAAGGGTTAATATACTGTTTTGAGGTAGATGACCCTCTCATTGGTAGATGTGTCATTAAATCTGAACTTGTCATCATCATCGTTTCTGAATCAGACTATAGCTGTTGCTGGTTTCTTGCCGGTCTTTCTGTTTAAATGTATATAGTATTCATTGTTATAGTTTTGTTAATTTCACTCCCAGGCTAACTTTTTAACTTACTTGAATTTACCAGTTTTTAATGAAATACTACCTTGGTATAATTGGTATGTCATTTTAATAGCTGTTTATATCCACTTATTATTAACCACTTAGAGGACTAAGCCTGCCCAGTAAACGTGTGGTTAGGTAAACTGACCGCGCTCGGCATGACCCCATTGGGTAAAACCTCAACACAAACAAACAAACAAACAAAAATATCCACTTATTAACAATTCTGGCCACTCATTTATTAAAATAATTTGTTGAGTTGAAAATAAAAAACTTGGCCGTTATCAAACTAAGTTTTGTGAAAAAAAAAAAAAGTAACAAAATACAGGGCAAGTAAATGATGGGACAGGCTACTTTGGTAATTTTCCACATTTTTTTTTTACAAGGGAGGCAAGCAGGGAGTTTAGCATTTTTGGGAGTAAAGATGAAAAAAAATAAGAACAAAAATTGAAGGCCACTTTTGCTCATAGCTCTGAGTAAGACACTTTTCTCTAAATACATTGATTCTTTCTTATTTCTCTATGAAGACTGACATTGTTGATACTAATTTAGGATGGCCTTTCTGAATTGATTCTTAATTGATTCTGCAACATATATTTCCTTTTGGATCAATGTCTCTAGATAAGGTCTATTTATTGTACATGTATTAGTTATATTGTGTTTTCTCGTTTCTTCACAATAAATATTGTTCTCAATTCTCCACGAATATGTATGTTGTGGTACTCGTTAGTAGTGTGTCATTTAGGCACTTCTAATGAGTACCACAACATATGTTTTCATAGAGAAATAAGAAAAATATCAACTTTATGGTTGAAACAAACACATTATCTGGAGCAATGTAGGACGAAGAAAAAGGGTTTCTTTGGCTACCACTCTTATCAAAAGCGATGTTTAATTTGGCTCTAGATGAATTTTTTTGTTCTTGGTATTTTTACATCAAAACATATCATTGTATGCAGTAGTCTCTGGAGTTGCCTCAGTGCAAAATATGATTTTTCCTAAGTATCCTAGATGATCACCTCAGCTAGGGCCTTCTCTGGAGCTGTAAGTTAGTCATTTCATTCTTTTTGTCCCTTGTTACATTGTAGATATCTAGTAAGATTTATTCATTTGTACAATCCAGTATACAGGGTTAACAGTGTACCTCTACTCTTATATCACATGTATAGCAATATAATCTCCTGTCATATACTCATATCATTACTATTTAAAGGTCAACTGAAACAATAAACATGGTCTTCATGACATAAATTGAGAGAAATACACTATTGAAAGTGCATAGTTAATTTCAGAAAGCTTGACATTGTGATTCTTTATTAGTTACATGTAGCTTTTAAAACTATTTGTAAAAAAGATTATGAAGTCATTTGAGTAATTTTTGAATTTTAAAATTTCTGAAACAGTCTTGAATTGAATCTTTTCTTATTGTGCTTCCTGAAGTACCGGTAAAACATGGTGTGAATATGCCTTATTAAGACATCGTAAAATTCGATTGGGTTGGATTTTTAAGTTTAATCCTGTTTCTTAATTCTTTTTTCTTTTATCATTTTATAGAAATTTTTTGTATTCTTAAAAAGAATTCCTTTGCTGTTTCATTTAATCTTTAAAATATTTATCTTACCAAACATACTCATTATTTATATCCATATACATAATTCTTTGTTTCAAGGCTAGCTACTTGTTTGATATTACTTCTTAACCCTTAAAGCACCTGTCACAACTGCAGCTGACATTTTTATTTTTGTTGTATTATTTTTCAGAGACAATAAGATTTGACATTTTGTGTGAATTGTCTGCTTTTATTTTTCAGAGAAAATAAGATTTGACATTTTGTGTGAATTGTCTGCTATTTTTCAGAGAAAATGATTTGTCATTTCATGTGAATTGTCTGCCTAGCAGCCAATTCACATGAAATGTCATCTTATTTTCTCTTTTCTGTGAAAAATAGTAAAAATAATAATAATAAAAAAAAAATAGAATGTCATCAGCTACACTTTTGCTTGGCACTTTAAGGGTTGGACATTTGAGACATTTGTTTAGTAATTTAAAAACAGGGTATTGCTTATTGTTAGAGAAATAAAAGGTTTGAGAAAGTTCAAACATACCTCTGTAATCATGAGGACAGGAAAACCTAAAGCATCATCCATAACATGCTGGAGTACCAGCATGTTTTAATCGTTGGAGAAAAAAAGGAAAAAAAGAAAGGAAGAAAAACATACAAAAAATACACATAAAAAAAAAAGGAGCTCCCCCAACCTTAAATTAGGGAGTCAAATGCTGCAAATTAAGTTTCAAGAGTTGAACAGGAAAATTCAGTTGACACTTAAGCTGTACTGTAGGTGCACTTGGCCAGACAGAAAAGTGCCAAAAGTTCTAGTCTGGCCTAAATCTGCAGTTTGGTCAACTGTTTGGCTTCAATATGAATGGATACACCTCCAAGGGAAATAAGTCTGATATGGAATGATTTGCCTTCTCAATGGGAACTCATAAAAGAAAGAATTAGCTCCCTTTGAGAGAAAATTCTTTCCTTTTAGTGTAGCCACCATTTTAGAAAGTCTGTCTGCAGAAGTTGTTTCTCTTAGCAATATGGCAGCAAATGTATTCATCTAAATCCATTTATGCCTTGCATCCCACAAAAGGAACATTGGTGAATAGTGTAGACCCTGATCAGATGCTACAGAATGTAGCATCTGATCTGGGTTTACACTGCATTAAATACCGAAATTTCTCTTAAAAGTAATAATAATAAAACAAACCTGACACCCCTTTAACTTGTAAATGGTGTTGTCCAAATCATGAGGTAGAAGAGTCCTCAAGGCATTAATGGGTCAAGATTTATAGTGTAACAGGAAAGCCATTGTTAGCACTGAATTGATGTATAGACTGATAGCTTTTTGCTCTTCACATATAAACCAGGTTCTGGTGAACTGCATGATCAAGTGATACTTGTTTCCATGTTGTCTGAAACTAGGTTTATTCTTGATAAAGAAACAAAATACCAAAATGTATTTATCTTATTAAAAGAGTTAAACATATCAGTTTGTTGTTTATTCTGTTTCATCTTATTGTATTGAAGTTTGATTCTGTTAGTAAAATCATCATTGGCTAATGGCATCAAACAAGTAGCTAGCTGTTTCCATTATTAATCCCTTTATTATTCCTATTTGTTATCTGTCTCTATATTTTTCTTCTAAGGCTCACAATGGGAAAATCAAATTTCCTCATATACAAAAATCTAGACTTTTTATATGTTGACATCCTGAGGTAATGATCAGAAATTGATCAACTCCATATTGAGAGAGTGATAGATCCAGATGCAGTGTCAACAGGAATCTCGCTATTCATTGATATAATTATACTACCATATTTTTCCTCTGTTGTCAGGCAGACAACCTGAGCAAAGAGTGTAGATCAGATGCCGCAGAATGCGGCATCTGATCTATACTGTTTGCTCAGGTTGTCTGCCCAAAAATACAGACGATTCTGTGGTATCTTACAGGGTTTGCACTGTTTACCACTCAACCAGCAGGTTTGAGACACAGCATGTACTAAAATGGATTTGTTCAAATTTTAGAACAATATGGTAAGGAGTTATGTTCAGAAATTTAGAGTAAATATGGTGTAACGAGGCCTTTATACTGTTTGGAGGAATTGCAGACTTTTCAGCTGTACAGGCGAGATCCTTAACCCTCGTCCTGCTGAATCCGGATATGCTCTGCCTTGGCAGACAGTTTAGATCCAGATCAGTTGGCTTCTGAAGAAGCCAATTGATTTGAATCTACATTGTTTGGCATGAAGTATGTGAATTTGTATCAATAATCTGGATCATGCAACCTGATTGGCTGAAAATTAGAGGTGGTTGTGGCATCTTAATTTATTCAGCATAGCAAAGGTTAATGCTTTTACATACATAGCTCTAGGTAAGAGAAATATGAAGATAAATATTGTTCTTTTTTCATCATGAAGCCATAAATTATGTTGTGGGTACTTGTTAAAAAGGCTTTAGCAAGGCACGTCTAATGAGTATCCAAAACATGTTTTTGTAGAGAAATAAGAAAAGAAGTATCTTTGTGGCTTAGCCGGCCTCGGTGGCTCAGTTGGATGCGCCGTCCGACTGGAGACCAGGAGGTCGCGGGTTCAACCCCCGCCGAGGTCGGCAACATTCTTTCGTGGAGATTGATCATGAAATATATTCTACGGTCATTCTCTCCCTTCCGCTGATTCAAGAAGGGCAGTTGTCAGTTTCTGGCGAAAGAATGTGCACAATACTGGTTAACCGCTTAGAGGACTAAGCCTGCCCAGTAAACGTGTGGCTAGGTAAACTGACCGCGCTCGACATGACCCCATTGGGTTGACTGGGCCGTAAAACCTCAACACAAACAAAAATCTTTGTGGCTTAGAGGACGTTACTTTGGTTCATGAGGTCCCAAGTTTGAGTCCCACTAGAGATGGAATTTAGCTTATGACTGCACAGTGCTTCATTGCACAGAGCAATACATTATCACTTCTTCATCGCCATGATATGACTAAAATAATATGCAAAGAGATGAAAAATACCAAATCATTACCATCTTCAGAGATACAGGTAAAAAAAATATCAAATTTTCTTTTGTTGAAAAAATCCTTTATCTAGAGCTATGATATGGGGTACAGTAATTCTGATTTTCCCAAAGTAAGCCTAATTTTAATGTACATATTATTTAATACCAGTAATGAGCTACCTTTAAATTGATAATTACATCAGTACTATTATTACCTAGAATATTTAAACCAGGTCAAAATCTACTTGTCCTAGCAAGATTTACTTGCCCAAAAATTGACATTTTTCTTATTTCTGGAAGAAAACATGTGCTGTGTGTACCACAACATATGTTTTTCTTTGAGAAATAAGGAAAAATATACTCATAATTTGGATGCTTTTCTTAAGTAGAGCTATGAAGTACTCATCTCAGGACAAGTGCACTGAAATTTCTACATGTCCTCTGGTAAATGGGACAAGTTAGAGGAGTTGGGCATGGAATTACTACAGCCCTGTTTAAACACTTTCTTCCTTGTAATTCTTCTTCAAATTTTAATCTTAAACTGCTTCAGGCCTAGAAATTTCCCGGTAGCTAAGCAGTTGGCACATCTGACTTGGGATCACAGGGTTTGGGGTTCAAATCCGGCTAAAGGTGGAATTCAGCTCATTGCATTATGACACTTCATTGTGCAGAGCCTTTTATTTTTTGATTATCACCCTTTGAATTAAATGATGTTGAATGAAATGTAAGACACAAAGTCATTGAAATCATCATCATGATTATCATTCTTCAGGCCTATAGGAGCACTTATGTCACAGTCTTCACTGTTTGCTCAGGGCCGACCTTCCAATTACACCACAACCCCTTTATAACACTATTGTTGGGGTCCATAGCATAAACAGTGTTAGTTAAACAACCGTGTTATATCCAAACAAAATGTATAGATTATGTTGAAAAATGTCAAATCTTATTTATGGTCATTTTTCAATATAATCTATACATTTTTGGGATCCATCTTTGAATCGTGTTATATCCAAAACCGTGTTATAATGAACCTTGTTATAAAGAGGTTGAAGTGTATTAGGGAAATACAACTGTATTTCTACTCACATTATTTTTATATTGGCTGCAAACTACCAGTAGCAAACTACTGAGGGTTAACCCCTTCATCCCTGAGTTTCTGAAGTGGACTTTTCTATCCTTGAAGTGGGACATGTCCATTGATGCAAAAGGGGGTTTCAGTCTAAAATAAAAAAAACAGAATGGCAAACAGTGTAGATCGTGATGAGATAGCTCATTATGAGCCGTCTCATCTGGATCTATACTTCGCACACGTCTGTTTTGGTCTGCTGGGCTGAAAGGGTTAACTAGAGGTAATGACATCAGTAATGTCTATTACTTACTCTATACTTTGATTTGACAGTGAACTACCAGTAGTGAACTAAGGATGTCATTTAGCCTTAATGACATCTATAGTGCCTATTTCTACTTGTATTTTGATTTGATTACAGCTCTAGAAAATTAGAGTAGCTGGATAAATATTTTTTCATATTTCTCCATGAAAATATCTTTTGTGGTACTCGTTAGAAGCTCCTTGGCGAGTCGCTTCTAATAAATACTCACAACAAACGTTTTTGTGGAGAAATAAGAAAAAAATACCAGTACTTCCCGGATTAACCGTTACCACTCTCTGGGCAAATTCAGCAGACAACAAATTAATGGTATTTTTCTTATTTTTCCAAGAAAACAGAATTTGACATTTCATGCAAATTGTCTCCAATTTGCTTCAAATGTCAAATCCTGTTTTCTTGGAAAAATAAGAAAAATATTTCAATATGTCATTTGCTAAAAATTTTACCCAGAGTGCTAAGTGTTAAAAAAGTGTCTTATCTGAAGCTGTATTGAAACTTGTAGTGCAACCAGTATCTTAACCCTTGTCCTGCTGAACCCAGATATACCCTGCCTTTGCAAACAGTGTAGATCCAGATCAGTTGGCTTCTGAAGAAGCAGCCAACTGATCTCGATCTGCAATGTTTGCCATTAAGTATGTTAATTGATAGCAACCGTATCAAGTAATCTGATTGGCTGAAAACTAGAAGTGGGCGTGGCATCTTAATTTGTTCAGCAGGACAAGGGTTAAGCACATCACTAAGTCTTGTGCCTGTTACTTGTCACATTTTCAACCCTTTCATCCCTGAGTTTCTGAAGTGGATCTTCCATTTTTGAATTTGAACATGTCCACTGTCATTTAAATAGGGGTTTCAGTCTAAAATCAAAAACAGAATGTAGATAAATCCTGATGAGACAGCTTGTTACCTGCTATTTATCTGGCTCTACTCCATTTGCACAGCTATTGGTTTTGGTTTGCAGTGGCTGAAAGGGTTAACCCTTGTCCTGCTAAGCCCGGATATACCCTGTTTTGCAAACAGTGTAGATCCAGATCAGTTGGCTTCTGAAGAAGCCAACTGATCTGGATCTGCACTGTTTGCCATCAAGTATGCAAATTTATAACAAAAATCTGGATCAAGTAATCTGATTGGCTGAAAATTAGAAGTGGGCGTGGTATCTTAATTTATTCAGCAGGACAAGGGTTAAGATTGGAATTGAAGTGCCTGTAAGGAACTGTTGATAGTGAGCAGAGATGATAACATTGCCACTACATGTCTTACTTCATATTGATATGGTTTTGTCAATGAAAATAGAAATATATACAGAAGAAGCAATCTGAGTTTGGTAGTGAATTTCTGATTGTGAGAGAATAGGGCATGACATTGCATGTGAATCATCTGCTAAAATACTGTGTCATTTAAAAAATATACAAAATGTCAGCATGGGGGAATTAAGTCTGTTTCATTATTCTCATTCCTGTACCAGTATATAAAATAGAAATGAAAGCAGTTTGAAAGATTGAGACAAGTTGTCTAAATCTGTATTTATTGCTGGATGAAGTCAAAGGGGGACAACTCCAGCAGAAGAGAATTTGCTGTCATGTATGAATCCCTGCTCAATGATGACTTCAAGAAAAGAATTGGCTTTTGAAAAGGGAGGCCAGTACTTTCAGATTAGCATGTTCTGCCTTGGGTATATGGTAATTGTTATTTAGCTTAACCCATTTAAGCCTAGAGTCCCATAAATGGGACACTGGCAAAGTGTAGACCCAGATCAGATGCCACAGTATGCGGCATCTGATCAGGTACCACACTGCTAGCATTAAATACAAGAATTCCTATAAAACATGGTTATGATAAAACTAACCAGACATCTCTATTGGAAATGGATTGGTCCGAAGAGTGAAGGTAGAGGAGACCATTAGGCATAAATGGGTTAAGATGATACCTGTGAACAGCTAGAGCTTCAAGGCTTCTGCAGGGAAATATAGAAAAACTATGATCTGGGAGCTAACAGACCTGTGAATTCCTGATAAGTTTGAGGGCACTGTATATCTTGGTAGATTTTCTGCTATTTTTGTTTTACAAGGGAGTCTAACTTTTATTTCTTGTATGCTCTGTACAGGAAACCCCTTCTAAAAGGAGTCTACTCTAAAGGAAAGAATTTGGGAGCAAATTCTTTCCTTTTGGAGGAGACCCAGAAGGGATGCAAAACAAAATGGAGTGATCACCCTGAAAGTGTATCAGATCAATATAAAGTTATTAAAATACTGACAGTTTATTTTAATCCAAGTAAAGATGACATGTATATAATCATTTAAATCGGAGCAGTGATTTGGTAATAGAATAATTGTTAAATAATCATTAGCATTTGCATTTATTTAAAATTTTGCGCAGTTTTAAAATGGCAAGTGTCATCACAATCAATATGTTCCCATTTCAGATTGTTAAAATTTATCTCAGCTTTCAAACATCACAGCTGCAATGTTGATTACTTCTCTCCAAACTTCTTTACTATTGTCTCAAGTGCACCTATCATTATATGAGCCACAAGGTGATAAATGTAGCTACTGTCATTTGCCCCAGTGAAGACTCAGATCAGCTTGCACATGTCAAGGTATATATTGTGATATTTCAGCCCCAATTTTAGCATTTGGATCATCTTAACATACATCATTAGTGCCAGATAAGTACTTATTTCAACCCAAAAGTGTTATCTTTTTTTTTTCATGAAAATATATATTTATGGTACTAATTAGAAGCACCTGGCCAATGAGCTTCTTATGAGTACCCACCACATTTCCTATATTTATACCCTGCCACATGGTAGTGACGGGGTATTTATGGTTTCAAGTTGGACGTCCGTGTGTCCATCCGTCCATTTTTCATTTCCGGATGATAACTTGAGTAAACATCAATGGATTTTCACCAAACTTGGTATGTGCATTGATATTATGGAGATCTGATTTGGGATTGCTAATGGGCACATTTTGTCAAATTTTTACGCGACATGATAATGGGGGGGTATTATATTTTAACGTTTTTTTATGTTGTAGTATTTTATATACATATCAGCAGATAACTTTTTTTTTCTGACTTTTTTTTCTAGAAAAAAAACCAGCTTGACCTTTCATGCAAACTTTCTGATATAGACAGTTTGCACGAAACTGCAAGTGCTCTTTTCTGGAAAAAATAATTCGTCATGCTAAATTAATTAAGATGCCACGCCCATGTCTAATTGTCAGCCAATCAGTTTAGGTAATCAAGATTGTTGATATAAATGCATGTACTGAGTGACAAACAGTGCAGATTCAGATCAGTTGGCTTCTTCAACTTTGCAAAGGCAGGGCATATCCAGATTCATGTACTGACTGACAAACAGTGCAGATCCAGATCAGTTCTTCAGAAGCTAGCTGATCTGGATCTACACTGAATGCAAAGGCAGGGTGTATCTGAGTTTAGCAGGAAAAGGGTTAAGAGTAGTATTCACCTTCAGCATTCAAAGTTAAAATTGCTTATACCATAAATGTTCTAAAATCTTGAACAGGAAAAGGAAATGCCATCTAAATTTATCTGTCATCCACAAAGGAGCAAAAGAACATAATCCTCGCAAGGGGGTGTTGCAGGATCTGAAAAGAAGAAAGAAAGAAAGTAACCAGTTTTGCAAAGGGAGGCAATTTAATTAATTGTCCTTTGCAAAATTAGTTACTTCTCTCAAAGAATTCATTGAGAGTGTCTTTTTAAAATAGATATTTTACCGTTCTCTGTTTAGAACATTTACCATATTCATTAGAAAAAAGTTGTTATTTCTCAGGATTGATTGATAATTCTCACTCGTTTCCTGATTCATTTGTCAGTTGTAATTCATTAAAATCTGGATTTAGCTCTATATAAGATATGTTTTCAGGTAAATGTTTTTCTTATTTCTCCATGAAAACATTTGTTATGGGTACTCATTTAAAGCACCTCACTGAGGCACTTCTAGTGAGTACCCACAACATATGTTTTAATGGAGAAGTAAGAAAATACCAACACTTTTTGGTTGAAAACATGCCTTATCTGGAGCTATGCTGAATTTATATCAATTCCATGATATGGGCTGCACCATGCAAAATGTGTCTTTGATCTTATGTGGACATACAAGGCCCAGATCAGCCTGCTCATCTGCACAGTCTGATTAGGGCCTTCACTGCTAATAGAATCATTGTATACTACAGAATGTATAAATGGAGTTCATCACGAAAACATTACTATATAATTTTGACCTCCTTAAACCCCACTTTCATATAGTAAAACTGGGGTTTACAGGGGTATACATTATTTTTCTTATTTCTGCTCAAAAATATAGATTGTGGGTATTCATTAGAACCACCTCACTGAGGTGTTTCTTACAAGTACCCACAATCTACGTTTTGAGCAGAAATATGAAAAATACCAGAATTTTTATCTGAAACCTTTTAGTTTTTGGTGGTGATTTTTTCAATATATTTGAATAGGCGTGTTTTCGTAATGTCAAAGACCCAAAATGTACTTCGAGCATGCACTATGATCAGAATCTGCAAATTTTGCGCATGTTCAAAGGCACTTTCTCGCTTGATGCAACCCATATACATAAGTGAACTGAAATATTGCTAATGTTTAGTTTGTGGAAAAATCCACTTTAGGCCATATATAAATATATCGATTCTACTGAAATGTCATCATTAGACGAATATACCAACAAATCCGTGAACTTTTGAGTCTTATTGTTTGCGTTTCCCTCACATTTCTTTATAGCAGTTTTACCTCATATGGTCCCAAGTTTTTGAAAGGTGCCCTTGAACAAACAGTGCAGACCATACCAAACTGTGCTAAAAGAGATTGATCACTGTTTGCCACCAGTCAGCACAATTAATTAACCCTTGTCCTGCTGAACCCTAGTACGTCCTGTGTTTGCAAACAGTGTAGATCCAGATCAGTTGGCTTCTGAAGAAGCCAGCTGATCTGGATCTGCACTGTTTGCCATTCAGTATTTGAATTTGTATCAACAACCTGGATCAAGTAATCTGATTGGCTGAAAATTAGATGTGAGTATGGCATCTTTATTAATTCAGCAGGACAAGGGTTAAGGCAATTATGGTCATGTTTAAATTTTAGCAGTATGGTAAGAGTTTAAGTGTTTGAATATTAGGACAATTATTATATGTCACAGAAAACTGAGCTGCAGTGAGAAAGTGTACTTTTAGACATGGACCTTGGATCGGCCTGTGCATATATGTAGTATGGTTGGTCCTAGCTGGGCTTGGGCACTAATTACATGTACCTAGCTATGGATAAAGATGTTTTCTGGCTAAACCAAGTCTTCGTGGGGACAAAAGGTGTTACATTTAACCCTTTCAGCCTGGCAGATTAAAACAGATACCTATGTAAACAGTGTAGATCCAGATGAGATGGCTCGTAATGAGCCATCTCATCAGGATCTACCTGGGTGGTTGGGTGAGGCAAAGGTGTCATGTATCTTGCATCACCAGGGGGTCCAACTGATTTTGGCTTACATATGGGCAAGGCCTGCTATCCTTATAGTAGGTAAGAGTAAAGGGGGAATGTTTTTATTTCTTCTGTTTCTTCACTTACATTCATTTTCCTTTCTCCCCTGTCTCTCTCTTTCATCTCCTCTACTATCTCTCTTCTCCCTTTCTCTGGGAGACCACACAAAATGACGCACAAAGATTGACGTGTTGTTAAACCCCAACACAATCAATCAACAGGATCTACATGATTGCCATTCTGTATTTGGTTGGAGACTGAAACCACGATTTCATCAGTGGACGTATGGTTTCCAAATTCAAGAATAGAAGAGTCCACTTCAGAAACTGGGATGAAAGGATTAATCATGACAAAACTAAGTAAATGCCAGGTAAACAACAACATTCTGATAGGGGAAAGAATGTGCACAAGTACTGATTAACTGCTTACAGGACTGCCTGCCCAGGCAAAAAGTGTGGGTTAGGTAAACTGATGCACTCAACATGACCTCAGTGCGTTGACTGGGCTGTAAAACCTCAACAAACAAACAAACAATTAAACATTCTGGGCCGAGTTGTTCAAAACTTAAAGTTGTTCGCTAATGTGATGTTAAAATTTCTATCTTGAAATATGACAAAAACATTGATATTTTTTGGCTAAAAGAAATGTGAGAGCTTTTGAATTGCAAAAGCTTCTCACATTTTTTGCAACAAATGTATAATGTATTTGAAAATATCTCGGCTAAAATAGTTAATGAGTTTGTAAGTAACAAGCTCGCAAAGCTAACAATGTTTTGAACAACTGGGCCCTGAATGATATGGAAGGAGAGTATATCAATTTGCACATTCAAATAGACCAATCAAGACCATTGCTACTGTTACTTGACAGTGTAGAGATGGACCTCTCCATGTAGAAACTGATTGACAAACGTGACCAGGGTAGACTGCAACTCCATGGAGTCTGAGTTTCTGGTTGCTAAAACAATGTATAGGCCTTTATCCTTAAAAGTGCTAAGCAAAATATAGCAGACATCATTATTTTTTTCAGAGAAAACAAAGCATGACATTTCACGTGAATAGCTATTATGCAGATTGATATGAAATGCCAAACCTTATTTTCTCTGAAAAATAATAATTAAAAAAAAATCATTGTTTGCAGCTGTGATAAACCGGATTTAACCATTGTCCTGCTGAATAAATTAAGATGCTACGTCCACTTCTAATTTTCAGCCAATCTGATTACTTGATCCAGGTTGTTGATACAAATTCATATACTTTATGACAAACAGTGCAGATCCAGACCAGTTGGCTTCTTCAGAAGCCAACTGATCTGGATCTACACTGTTTGCAAAGGCAGAGTATATCTGGGCTCAGCAGACAAGGGTTAATATTTTATTAGTGAAAAGGATTGACGCTGATCAGACTGCGGATGTCTTTTGATCAATGTCTATTTTGAGTGGCTCATACATTGACAAACAGTTAGCCCTGTTCAGATTTTATCTTTACGAAAATACGCCTATTCAAATACAAAGAAAATTTCACCTTCGGCGAGGCGGTTCTAACGAGTACCCACAATCTATGTTTTTGAGCAGAAATAAGAAAAATAATATATACTCCTGTAAATCCCAGTTTTACTATATAAAAGTGAGATTTAAGGGGGTCAAAATTATATAGGTATGTTTTCGTGATGGATGGATACACAAACTATTCTGGACCACCGCTGTTCGCAATCGACATAATGACCATTTTCTCAGGCTATAAGCCACATTATTACTAATGATACTTAGAAGACGACAAAGTGATGCTCTTATTTATTTCCTGAAAAAAAAAGTCCTAGTATGTCATGTCTTGTAAGGAAGTTTATTTCCGAGAAAGTTCCATAGCTATAGTTGTCGCACCTGGTTTAGCAAACAGGTTTTACATAGAAGTTTCCCTCCATCCATTTGTCTATCCAATCAATCAATCATCTGCCAAGTTTTGTGTCGTCTCTGAGGTTTAGGTCCATTTCTGAATAAGTACTACATATTTAGTCAACTTATCTGGCATGCATTTTCTTCCTAATATGGACTCAAACAACGCCATATAATTTTATGATCCTGACCTATTTAGTCATGATCCAACGAATTACCCATTTTATGTCAACCTCAGCATTTGCCTCCGTATCTGATTAACACATTCAACCCTCTACCTTAGCATGCGCTTTCTCACTAACATGGCTTTAAAAACTGCAGTAATATTTTTGGACCTTGACACATATTTCACGATCTGGGTCCAGTTATTCAAAACTAACGATGTCGTTAACATATTGTTAAACTTCGATGATTATATATGACATATACGTTAATATTTGCAAAAGCTACTCACATTTTTTTTTTCAGCAAAAATATTTGTGAATTAGATACAGTAGTTACTAGAACAGTTAACATTTTGAACACTAACGAGTTCGTTAAGCTAACGATGCTTTGAACAACTGGGCCCGATGATTGTCAGTTTTACGTCTAGCATTTAACTATTTCTTGTTTTCCTTTTTCCTGTTATGGTCTACACTCTTCAAACCTGGGGTACACTTCCTTCCTAGCAGGGACTCGGTCACTAAGGTGTCAATTTATGACCGACCTTTATTGCAGTGTCTAGTTTGGCCCCAGCTCCGATTAACTACATGTATGTCCTACAGTCCTTAAAGCTGGCATTAGTCCTTCCCAAACAGGGACTTGAACTCTGAGGTATGTTGTGACCATGACCTACATTTTACGGTCTGCTGACTGTCATTATTTACATGTCATCACGAAAACATGCCTATATAATTTTGACCCCATTAAACCCCACTTTTATATAGCAAAATTGGGGTTTACAGGGGTATACATTATTTTTCTTATTTTTGCTCAAAACACAGATTGTGGGTACTCGTTAGAACCGCCTCGCCGAGGCGGTTCTAACGAGTACCCACAATCTATGTTTTGAGCAGAAATATGAAAAATATCAGAGTTTTTTTATCTGAAAATTTTCAGATTTTCGAAGTGAAATTTTCAATATATTTGAATTTATAGGCTTGTTTTCGTAATGTAATGTACTGTTACAATGCTAACAGGAGCTACATCGCATTCCGCGGAATTCTTGCTGTGATTTATTATATTTTTGTAGCTCATCTGTCATGCTCAGGGCGAGGGTGAGCTATTTTAATAAGCTAGTTGTCGGGCGCCCGCCGTCGTCCATCTGTTAACATTTTGATCGAAAGTTGTTCCAAGACAGAATCCAAGCAGAAATATGTTCACCAACCCAACCGAGGTGCAGGGTTACATATTGTTTTTGGTCCGGATCTTCCCATGGTCTTCCAGCTTTAGGCCCCCGTGACGATCCTCAAAAATGATGTCCATTTCTAACCATTAGTTCAAGAGAAAATATTTCATTTTTTTTTTCTGTATTGACACTGGGAAATATAGACCTGCCCACGAAGACCATATTTTTGCCAAGCAAGTTCATTTTAGTTAAAAGTCACTAAGTAACGTTTCATGGAAAATTAATTCAAAGTCTGTGGCTTTTGAAGTGTCCACAAGGTGTAATGCTATCTAGATAGACGTTTTAGAAAAAATGGCTAAGCCTCTCTATCCCGCCTTTCCCCAGCAGCAATGTTTTAAAGAATCAGCTTGGATTAAAAACAAATCTGATGGTCAAATAAACGCCAAAAAGATTGCCTTTGGAAACAAAGAACACACTACAGACTAGAAAATGGAAATCTCGGTTTTATTGAGACTCTTCATAAGCAGTAATGAAGTTTGCAACACTGCTTACGCCCTCTAGCGTATACATGAGCATAACGCCATTTTCAAATATACAACAATGGGCCCAATGGTCCAAAAGGGAATGTAATATAATCTGCACTACAATGACCCAAGGAACATTCATGCAAAGTTATTTGGAAATCCAGGTGACATGAAGTTTTTTTTTATTTTTCTATAAAGACATATGAGAAATCAGCCCACCTGCTGGCAGTCATGCTCTTTTTAATGTAATAACATTGATCAAACAATTCTACAGGTCCCACACGGATCATTTTTGTAAAGTTATTTGAAAATCAATGCGCTGGTTTTTGAAGGGTTTTTTTGAAGGTTCAACATAGAAATATTGGGGAAACCAGCCTTGCGCCCCTATATTTTCATGAATCTGTACAGTTTTGAGGAGGATGACCCTAGTAACGGTCCACCAAATTATTTTAAAAGCTGGCTAGAAATTTTGATCAGATTTGTTGCATAGATTTCCCATTTGTTTGCTGTAGAAACCAGAACCTCGTGGTGGTGGTGGTGGGAGGTCCTATATATGGCATAGTACGGATGTGCGTGCCGAATGGCCCCCTTTTTCAGAGCTGCCAAGTATATGATTAGCCCCTTTTTTTCAGGCAAAAATATATGATTGACCCCATTTTTCTTGATTGGTATATGAAAGGCCCCACTTTTCTGATGTATTCCGGTACATGCACATATCTTTCTTTCAGAGATTTTCCGAGGCTGCTTGTTCTCTTGGTACTCAATGAATTAACTGCGATATTTGTATAACTAACAGCAATAAATGAGCACAAAAATCAAAGGGCAGTATATGAATGGGTCAACATTTCAGACGATCTAGTATATCAATGGGTCCGTTTTTTCAAAGGCCAGGTATATGAATGGGGTAGGTTTCGAAATACTGGCTCGAACACCCGTACCACAATTACCCCACCGTTACCCAACCCCCCTCCCACTTGAGAGACCAGAACTAGGAAAGAAAGAAAAAAAATGACACTGATGCTCCTAACCTCCAAATCCCTACCATCAGCACCACCACGTTAATGATATTTCATATAATTTGGCGACAACTTAACAGTATTTTTCCAGTGATACCTTGAAAATGAGCCTGTTAGGGTCAACAAAATCTAATGAGCTCGAAAGTTTGTGCCAATAATGTATCCCTACTAGTTTGATGAAAAAAACAACAAACAAACAAAAAACAAAAACTACCACACGCACAAGAAACTGACACACCGGCGCTAACGGCAGGGGAGCAAAGGTGTAGGTTGATGATGATGAGTTCAGGTTTAACGACGCATCAACCCATGAGGGTCATTTGCGTCAAAATGGTGAACTAACATGGTTCTGTAATGAAACGATTATAATGATAAGTCAAAGGTGTAGGTTGCCATGATCTTCTAGACCATTAGTGATTTGGTGGTGATCCTGGTATCAACCTACCTCATTACAGCATCAACACAAACCAAATCAAATCACACGAAGAAACTGCGACAGTACTTCAAAAAGGTAAAAAGAAAAGTCCAGGGATTCGGGTGTCACAATCACAAGTCTCAGCCCAGCTAGCATTCTACGTAAATCTACATCGGGCCGTCATCGGCCCGTCAGCTACCCTGACGGGCCGATGACGGCCCGATATAGATTTACGTAGAATGCTGACTGGGAGCCGATCCCCGACACCAATAGGAAGAGGAAAAAGACATAAACCAACATGCACAAAACAAACAACCTCACAAAAAGCACACAGACAGCTCTCTGAAGTCACGTCTGACGTCTCCTAGTGCAATATTTCTTTACGCCACCTAAAGCCTTACCACCCGACAGGCACATGACGTAAATATAACGTCGCCTCAACGTCGATGCAACGTCATGACGTTGCATCGACGTTGAGGCGACGTTATATTTACGTCATGTGCCCGCTGGGCTTCTATAGGTGAGTCTTCCGATTTTCTTTTTCAAGCGGCGGCTTTCAAGTTTCTCGTTTAATAGAGTTGAAGCGTAGACTGAAAGTTGGAGCAAGCGGTGAGCTGGAGCTGGAATCAGAATTTTTACTTCCTGGCTGGAGTTGTGCCGGTTGGCTGTCATATCCGGGAACCACTACGGTAACCTGATTTGTCTGGTCTTGAAGGCGGGAGGGACTACTTTCTACATGCCTTCCCTTTCTGTTATTGATTTCCAGAGTTTCCTGTTTTTTTTTTTTCTCTTTTCTTTCACCAGTAATGATATAGTGGTTCAAGATATTTATATTTGTATTTAACCAAAGTTGATAAACTTTAGCAGCCAAAATATGGCCACTATGGATCCTATATTGCTGTATACATGTAGAGAAGCTCAACACAAGCGGGAGTGAAATCAAAATCTATGAGAACTGTCCTTGGAAACAAAGAGCACATAAATGAACGAAAATCAGGGTTTTGGTTTCATTGTGACTATTCATATGATAGCAGTGTAGCTTATCAAGTACGTTTCGCGCAATACGATTTAAGACCCCCCCCCCCCCCGTCTCTCTCTCTCTCTCTCTCTCTCTCTCTCTCTCTCTCTCTCTCTCTCACACACACACATGTAGGTTTTTCTATTGATCATTGTAAGGCGGTCTGCTGTTGTAGTTCTGTGTTCTTGCGTTGGTGGTTCATGCGTTGCGGGTTTGTTTCTTTTTTTGTTGTGGAAGAGAGATTTCGTGGGGTCTCTCTCGCGAGGGGTCTCTCTCGCGTGGGGGTCAGGCTGACATTATTGAGTCTTTAAATTCAACTTCAATGTACCTTGATGATTTGTTAAATATTGACAATACATATGTATTTACTTTGACCAAATAGTGGACCGCATATGCCCTATAGAACTCCAATTAAATAGAGCAAATTCTTCCGATACCGAGGCACCTTTCTTGGATTTGAATCTATGTACATGTATATCTAATAGTAGTTTCCACCAAAATTTATGATAAACGGGACGATTTTGATTTTGATATAGTCAATTTCCCTTTTCTGGATGGCGATGTTCCCCGGCGTACGTCATATGGAGTCTCGTATCTCAATTTATTAGATTCGCCAGAGCTTCTTCAAATCTTAGTGACTTTAACTGCCGTAATAAAGCCCTTACTGCCAAACTTCTTAGGCAGGGCTATCGTTATTTTAAACTTCGTAAGGCGTTTTCGAAATTTTATCGCAGACACAGTGTCTTGGTAGAAAAATATAGCGTCAGCCTGAAAACACTTCTGCAACAAGATATATCGGGACCAAAATTTTACGGTGACTTAGTGCACAGATTTAGAACAATTGTAGAAAAATCTAACTTTTCGGAGCAATTCAGAAAACTTATTAACCGTTATAAAAGAATTGGTTATAGCCTGGATATTATGCGGCAGACAGCTTGCCTAGTTGTCAAACCAATCATTGTTGATGGCTATGCTTCACTTTTTAATTGCATGACGGCGGTTCGGGCCTCAGACTCAATGACGGAATCTTTGTAAAACTTTAACCAGTGGGTTGGGGCTTGACAATATGTCTTTGGCTTGAATTCAGCTATTGGTTTTCATTTGCTCTGGCATACAATAGAATTAGCCATGAGTACTCGTCTTTGTTTATTATAATGATTAATCTGATTTTTATGTTTTCGCTTTGATGCAGTGACTGAGTTGGGAGCCATTATGCTAATCGAATTGTTATGTATTTCTGTATTAAGAGTAGCATCGGGGCCCAGGGTGAAGTTGGCTAGCTTTAAAAGTGCTTTAAATCCCCCGGTAGTGTATTCTACTGACCGTTCTAAGGCGGTGGTCTTGGTGTTGTTCTTACTCTTTGTACTGTTTTTTTTTTCTATATGTGTTGTGATGCTAGCATTGTGGTCACCGTCTTCAACTGCCCACTTTGCTTTCTGTTTTACTAGTTGTGTCGTGATGCTAGCATTTTGGTCATCTTCAACAGCTGCCCATTTTGCTTTCTGTTTTACTAGTTGTGATTAAGAGTGGCATCGGGACCCAGGGTAAAGTTGGCTAGCTTTAAAAGTGCTTTAATCACCTCCCCCCCACCCCCGGTGGTTTACTCTACTGACCGTTCTAAGGCGATGGTCCCGGTGTTAGTCTTACTCTTTGTTGCTTTGTGGTTTATTCTGCGAGGCGGTTTGCTTTATGTCTTACCTTGTGTTATTTTTTTCTTGTGTTTTTCAGTCTTTTTAGCATTGCGATTACCTCGCTTTGGGAAGAGAGAGAGCTAATCTTAGTGCTTTTCGTACGTTTGTTCAGTTTGTGCTTGTTTGGTTTTATCGGTTTTGTCTTCCTCTTGGTGTCTGGGAAGGGCTGAGGTTTGTGATTGTGGCACTCCCTGGACGTTTCTCTTACCTATTTTTCCATATGTTTGTCGTTGTATGTTGCTTAGCTCCATTACAAAAACACGCCTATTCAATATATTGAAAATTTTACAACCAAAAAAGAAAAATTTTCAGATACAAAACCCTGATATTTTTCATATTTCTGCTCAAAACGAGTACCACAATCTATGTTTTTGAGCAAAAATAAGAAAAATAATGTATATCCCTGTAAACACTAGTTTTTACTATATAATGGTGGGGTTTAAGGGGGTCAAAATTATATAAGCGTGTTTTCGTGATGTTCTTCTGTCGGTACCTCTGGAAGACTGTGCTTCGTGATTGTGAAATATGCTAGTACTTTTACTTATATCGTGCCAATAAGGGCCCAATGACCGTAGGGAAATAAGAATAAAAACAGCAAAAAGACAAACAAACAAATTCACTACGTAACACTCTATGCAATACCTTGTGGATCATTCAGATATGAAACAAAGGACAGAATGACAGTGCAGAAATAGAATAAAAATCTAAAGGTTGCCTTTTGAAACAAATTAATAACACATAAAAGAAGGCAACTCAGAAAATCGGCTATATTAAGCCTTCTCATCTACGGTTATGTTGTTTGTGAGAAATATTAACGTGTCCCTTACCACAACCTGCTGCAAGTTTATCAATCCCTAAACCACCAAAGTTTACTCTTCTATTGATTGCATATAGTATTAGGTATATTTCATAAAAACTAGAAAATACTGAGAAAGACATACCTGGCCCTGAGGTTATAAAACCTTTTTCATGCTCAACTCATCTGAGCATGAAATTTGTCCTGCTAATAAATCTCAAATTATTAACAATTGCAAATTCTTTCTTGCTAAATATAGCTGAGCATGAAATTTTCTCTGCTAATAAATTTGAAAATTCCAACAGTAGTTGGCATTTTCATATCTATTAGCAGAGAAAATTTCATGCTCAGCTGAGTTGAGCGTGTAAAAAGTTTTATAACCTCGGGGCCTGTAAAAGATAAAATTACAGAGTACGTTTCCTCCTTTCCACTCTACCGCATCTATTCAGGCAGAAAGTGCAATGAAATGGTTCTGAGACGAAGCAATATCAATGATTTTATTTATTACTTTGACACATGTTTACTTCTATAATATAAGGCTAGTGCTTAATGATACTAAATACCGTATTCGATCCAATTGCCGCACACACCCTTATAAGCGCGCAGTCAAACATTGTCGTAGTCTTCAGATTACAGAGCATCCATGTATCTTCTTCCGTATAAAGCATATGTTATTGGTACTCGCTTGAATTGCCTCAACAAGCCGAGGCAATTCAAAAAAATGAGTACCAAGATATGCTTTTTTTATAAAAAAGTAAGAAAAATATTGTGTAAGTATCATTAAATATGCCCCTCTTGACGTTCTCTGCTGACCTGTTTTTAATGTGTACTCGTATTAGATGGATATTTTACTACAAGCTTTTCTGGTGATTTTTTGAAAAAAAAACACAAAAAAAACAAAAAAAAAAAAAAAAAAAAACAAGCGCACAGTGCGGTAATTAGGGCGAATACGGTAAATGCAGTTTTTACTTCCGAGTAGTACAATCAAGAATTATACATAAACAGTTATTAAATGATGTGTGATGTGGTATTATGACAAACTGTAACGCACAAAGAAACGTTTCAAATGCGTACGTGTGATGGGCCTCCATATATTGCAGGAACTTGTACGTGAAATTTTTTTTTTTCTTCTGTAACATTATATAGTATGATCCCGAAAATCAGCGGGTGCCTTTTGTATTGATATCACACTGTCAGGAACTACTTATTTGGAAGATGAACTTGTTGTTCAGGACTACATATTTGATTCCCATAATAGGACTGACTGATATTAGTCCAGTTTGGATGAGTTATAGAAAAAAAAGACCACTGTACTCCGGTATTTGATCTTGATTAGTGAAGGTTTTGGCGTTGCGGTGATGACATGACAGAAGTCTGCGTTAACATGTCAGTTTCAAATGGCGAGGATCTAATTGCTCAAGTTTCTGGGTTCTCTTATTTATTTTATAATAAATATATCCTTTTAAAGCTAAGATTTTCTCTGTGTAAACGTACCTTGTTTTTCCTAAACATTTTATACTTAAAATCCCGGAAAAGACAGCTGCCTCTTTTATGAAAACAACATAAACAGAAAGGAAGGCAATGACCAGGAATCGATACAATTACCTACCACCTTCCGTCCAAGACACCAAAGGGAAAGAAGGACACACTTAAAGCAACGACACCACAATCAAAACACTACAAGCAGAAAGCCAAAAGGACAGTTTCTTTCCCAAAATTTGGCCAATTAAACGGCTCCGCAAAATAAAAAAATCACCAGGACATACATACAAAGACATACAATTACAGACATAGTAAACCACTGCAGAAGCACCGCCTTGGAACAGTCAATAAATATTACGGAGGGGGGAGGGGGTGGGAGGGGCGCGGGGTCTTAAATCGATTTTAAGTGGCCACAACCCTCGCCCTTAGTTCTGCCATGGTATACACAAGACATTTTTACAGTACGCGTGAAGGGTTTCTAACTCATCAGTGCAACATCTCCGAGAAAATAAAATCAAACGAATACAGAGATGAAACAACGATGAGTTCTCGAAAGCAAGAAATAACTGAAAAGCTGAAGCGAAAGATAACCAACAGTTGGACTCCGGTGGGCCCAACTAGAGCCAGAGCATCAGGCACCAACCGACTTACTTAAAAGTGCTTAGGCCGGAGCCGTCCCGACCCGCCGGCGTGCAACCGAAGAGGGAAGCAAAGTTATTAACTACAATGCACGCAGTTTGCCGTATTACATTTATGTTGTACCAAATCTTTGGTTTAAACAATATTTTATTCATTTAAGTTCACATATATACATCACATAATGTTATATGGTACAGGATTCGATAAAAAGCTAAAGGCTTATATAAATCATCTCCTGAAATAGAAATAAAGGCATATTTACATACGTGAATGGTAGATAATAATGATGTATGTTTGTGAAGTACATAATAATAATAATAATAATAATAATAATAATAATAATAGTATTGATGATGATAATAATAATAATAATGACTACCGTCGTCCTAATCACCATCATCATTGCAACTCCTAATAATAATAATCATTGCGATTATTATTGTTATCATTACCATTACCACTACTACTACCAATAATATTAATGATACAATCTCCTACATTGACTTAAAAGAAACGACGATGATGGTGATGATAATGATAATTATAATGATGTCGATGGCGACGACGACGACGACGACGATGATGATGATGATAATGCGAGGACATATTTTAGTTATTTACATCGGTACATATATCGAGAATTTCTTTGAGAAGAGCGTGCACATTTGTTCTTAGCCCAGCCAGCATTCCTCACAAATCCACACAGGCCACTATCGGCCGATAAGGACCGATTCAGATTTATGCAGAATGATTACTGGGAGGATGCTCATAAGGTATTTATGTTACAATTACGACATTTTGTCCTCGCTCAACATATACGATGTAGCATTCTACACTGTCGATCGACAATACCCGTTAAAATTTCATTTTGAATAACGTTGCATATTTATTTAAAGTGTATCTAGTTTATCATTTGGTGCCGCTTGATGTGCATTTTTGTTAGAAGATCAAACGAAACGTTTAGAATGTGTTATGAATTGTTGGACCTGAGAAAATAAAGCTTCATTCTCTACCACAGAGGCATCAGCTATACAATAAAGAACCTGGTTAGTGTTAAGAGTAGGAAGATACGTTCGAAAGATACCTTCTTCTGATGACTGCATCGTTTGGGCATTGGAAAAAGAAGTGAGTACTTTCGAATCCCCCATATGAACATGTTGGACTAGGGACGATATTTTTCCTGTAGAAATGCGCATTTAAGGAACTGCATTCCATTCTGAGTCTTGCATGCAAGATCTGGCCAATACGAGAGCCAGTATCGTAATATTTCGGAGGTTTTTTAAGAATATTATTAAGTCGATATTTGAACGAAGCAACAGATGGTGCGGTCTTAATCTCGTCAGACAGATCATTCCAGGCACGTATTGTTGATGGAATGAATGAGTTATAAAACAAGTTTGTTCGCACATGAACATTGCAAAGATCGCTGGAATTTCTCAAGTTATATGTAGTAGATTTTGAATAATTGGTGGGGCAAGAGAATGGAGATATTCAGGTGTAAGGCCGTTTACCATTTTATAAAAGATAATTAGTTTGTGCTTCTCGCGGTTAGCTTGTAGAGATTCCCAGCCAAGGTCATCAAGGAGGTTCTTTATGCTACAAAGTTTTGTTCCACCTGTTATAATTCGCGCTGCTTCGTTGTGTACTGCTTCTAGTTGCTTTTTACTTTCTACAGAGGCGTTGTCCCAAACTGCGTCACTATATTCAAGCAAGGGTCTAATAAATGAGATATATAAATTTTTTCGAGGGCATGTCTGTTAATTTTAAATTTCAGCGAATGTAAAAAATATTCTAGTCCAGGCGGCTGCTGTGATATTGTTGATGTGTTCAGCCCAATTGCAGTTATTGGTGAACGTCAAGCCTAAGTGCTTGTGTGATGAAGCATCAGTGATAGGTGTTCCGTTCATATACAGAGGTGGATGCAGGGGCGGGTTACGATTCAATGATAAGATTTGGGAAATAGTTTTAGCAGCGTTGAAATCACCCAGCCACTGCGCAGCCATTGTATCGATACGGTTCAGATCATGATTTAAAATGGTGGCTGCAGTGTTTGGATTTTCAACTATTATATAAAGACTTGTATCGTCTGCGACCAAACTAACTGATGCTTGGAGCTCGTTTACAATGTCATTGATGTAGATGAGAAATAATAGCGGCCCCAAGATAGATCCCTGGGGCACGCCGGCTAGGACATATGTCCACTCAGATGTCTGATCGTTTATGACAACTCTTTGTCGTCTGTTGGATAAATAGCTAGAGAACCAGTTTAGTACATCGCAGCAGCCAATATCTCGTAGTTTGTGTATAAGACCCTGGTGCCAAATCCTATCAAAAACCTTGCTTATATCACAGAAAACCACACGAACTTCCTTACCGTTATTAACAGCTTCGCAAACATATGGTAAGTATGGAGAAGTTGGAAGGTCGTGGAGTCCCCTGGGATAAAGCCGGACTGAAAGGGGGTTAAGAGCTTGTGTTCGCTAATGTAATTATACAGTACTTTACGGATGCATCGTTCCATGCTTTTGCCTGGTTGACAAAGTAATGATATCGGCCTGTAATTCAAAGGTATTGACCGATCGTCTTTTTTTGTGAATTGCTGTAACATGTCCGTCCTTCCAAGAGGATGGAAAGTAACCTAGCCGAAGAGAAGAAGTATATAAGATTGAGTAAGGCTCTGCAAGAATAGACGAACCTTGGTTTGAGCAGTCGAGGACTCATAAGATCAGACCCATTAGCTTTACTCGTGTTAAGGCCGTCGAAGACGTCTTAAGCAGTTTGTGGACTGATCTCGAAGATTTCCAGACATTCATGTGAAAAGGTGTTCGGAGGTGGCAACGGTGTATTATGATCATCAACTACAGATTGGGAAGAAAAGTATTCATTCAACATATTTGCTTTTTGGAGGTCAGTTTCTGCACTTTTATTGTTGAGGTTAAGGGTAGGTATCGCTTGTGAGGGTTTTTCGAGTTTTAAGATTTGCTTGGAAGTTTTCCAGAAAAGTTTAGAGTTAGGTGTTTCATCGGTGAGTATACTTTCAAGCTTGTTAAACTAGTCTTGCTTTGAGTTCCGGATTAGGTTTGTGACTGTGTTTCGTAATTTTTAAACCGATTCCAGAAATATAAATTCTTTGTTTTCTTGAATTTGTTGTAAATTCTTCGTCGTCTACGTATTAGTAATTTTATGTTGCATGTGATCCAGGGATAATCAATAGGACGATTATTAACAACTTTATTTGGAATTGATTTTTTCGGCTGCATCAAATATTGCATCAGCAATGATTTGCACACTGGTATCCAGGTCATGGTCTCTAATTTGAGTTACTAGGTCTGGCTCGCTTAGAAGTTGTCGGTATTTAACAAAATTAGCTCTTTGATAGTTCCATATTTTTCTTTTGTATGTTCTGGCTTTTGGGCAGATGAATTTTAAGAAGACAAATACTGGACAGTGGTACCTCGTAAGATCGGGAATGAAAGGATCCGCCACACTCCAACTTAAGCTATTGTTTGTATTTCTAACGATGATTAGATCAATTAGAGACTTGGATTGTTCCGTAAAGTGTGTGGCCTCATCTGTTAGTTGCCTTAAACTGAAATGCTGCAGCAAGTCTTCATTTTATTATTACTATCAGAAAACATAATGTAATTGAAGTCGCCTGTGATTATGATATCTTGAATATTAGTGTTGTATGCGCGGTCGATACTCTCCAAAATTAAATAAAAATACTCAAAACTACTATTTGGGGGGCTGTAGATACCGCAGATTAGGACTTTCTTCGACCTTATTGCAATTTCTAGCCAGACAGCTTCAAGTCCATTGATTTCAATGTCTTTACGGCGCTTGCACGAGAATGTATCGCGCGCATATATCACAACACCGCCTCCGGGTCGGTCATTTCTGTCTGTCCGAAAAGGTGGCAAGAAGTTCTGTAGCGATATGAGATCGTCAGTGATATTGGGTTTGAGCCAGCTTTCCGTGAAAACAGCTAAATCATATGTTACTGATTCAGCTCTTATTAGATCTATTTTATGTAGCAGACTTTGGACGTTGTGGTGTAAAATGCTTAGAAGATTTGCGAAGATTTCCTGAGAATCTGAACCGGAAAAGCTTGTATTATTTGCGGAACTCGCTGAAGTAGGGCCGGGGTTTGGTTGGATGTCGCCACTTAAAAGCAGTAATCTTATTAGCCATGCAAGAAAACAGACTGTAAACAAAATCCTGATGCATCTGTACTCAAAGATTATGTTTCTAATGGGCAGAAACTTTTTTCTAATGTAATGCTGACAAGATTTATATGTTTGTAAGTTTCGTTACTATGCTGCAGAGAAATGATTACACTTAGACTTGATATGTTATGTGCATGGAGATTTTGAATCCATGTTACGAGTACCAATCAAAAGCAGGTGACATCTATTGTAACTTAGTCGTTTATCGGCACCCAGTTTTGAAGTTTTGGATACACCGTAGAAGCCGCCAACACCATCTGACCCGATCCTTTCAGGTTTCAGGTTTTACAAAGTAAGAGTTCAAGTAGGATCACAGAGGGTCCTGTCGGCCGCCATGGTGATTTTGAAATAATTTGGTTGTATTTCAAGAGATGTGTAGTAGACATTTCTAAGTCTTATCATGGTAATGTCGATCGACAATGAGTGAAAAGATGAAGTAATAATGCACATACAAAAGAAACAAATATGATACAACATGCAGAATAATGCACATGCAAAAGAAACAAATATGATACAACATACAGAAAAAGAAATACTTTATAACAATGCCAGACTGACATGAGGTAAGATACATCTTAATTTGGTAGTGGAAGATTCTACTTTCGTATATGATTCTTTATATAATACAAGTTAACTTTATGCTGCCACTGTTCCAATTTACAAGTAGACACTGCGTCGCATTTAACCAGTTTTATTCCTCGTGTGTTCTTCTATCAACTTAAATTATATAAAAGATGTAGACATTACTGTAACCTTCTAGCAAACAGTGTAAACCCCGATCAGTCACCCTATTTATTGTCTGATCCGGATCAACACTGCTTGCCACTGTCACTGGATATAAGTGGGTTTAAAAACCAGCGTAATTTCAGGACGAAACGCCAAAATTTCCTTTGCTTATCCTTGAACTGTGTGTTGCTCAAACGCAATATAAATACGAACGATCAACATGGGGGCCGATCGGACAGCACGGTCGCGCAGTCCGGGCCACACCCATTTGGTTCGAACATTTATTAAGGCAGATTCTCTCATTACAAATTTCATATATTGCATCCCTCAGTTTGGTCAGGAAGTGTAAAGCGCAAACAGTGCAGACCTCGATCGGGGACACTATATTGTGTTCGATATGGATCTGCACCGTTTGTCATTGTCACTGGTCGTTAGAAGTTTTTGTTTTGTTTTGTACCAACGTAGTTATAAAACGAACCACCAACAAAATCATTTGTTTGATACTGACCTGTGTAATGCTCAAGCACAAGATAAATCCGAACAACAAGGGTGCCGATCACACTGCGCAGTCCTGACCACACTTATGTTGTTCGAACATTTCATAAAGCAGATTCTCTCATCGTACCAAATCTTTATATATCGAAGAATGATTGTACGAAATTGAGTGCTAAATCACTGCAAGCATATATTTTTTCTGAATTTATATACTAAGTCACCATAAAATTCAGGTTCTGATAGGCCTTGTTGCTGAAGAGTCCAACATTGAATTTTGAAACTAAATCGAAATGACGTCTACAAAATTTAGAAAAGGCTTTGGGGAGTTTATGTAACCCTGGCAGGTACTATTTGGACGATGTACTTGTTGGACAGAACTAAAAGTTTGTTTCTCATAACAGAATTCTAAATGTTTTGGTCCTGCCTCGATGACGTATAGAAAATTATATGAACAAATTAATCCGGTATTTGATCCTAATTAGTGATTGGAGTGACTGCCCAATGATAGAATAAAACAAAAGTCTGCTTTATGAAGTTTCAATTTTAAATGGCGTTCATATTTGTCCTTTCAAAGCAAAATGATTTTCTCTTTTAAATGATTCAAGTGTATGCAACTTGTTTGTGAACAATAAAAGTTTTAAAACAGTAAGTTTGTGTCCAATGTAATCAACCAGACGTGCGTTGCGAGTTCTGTTTTAAGTTTTAGAACAATACATTTAGTCCAATTTAAAGAAACAGATGTGTTTTGCGTGATTGTTTTTCGTTTGCAATAACGGCATACTCCATCAGTCACTGACGAAAAAAACAGGAACATTTTTAAACATAATTTTCTCTTCTAATTTTGTAGATTCCCTTCATTTGTTTAGGCTGTTTTCGCAGACGTGTTATGTTCTCTTGTCATTATAGTCATTTAACCTAATATGGTGCCTTTGGAGGAATATATCCCGTGATATTCCCAACGACTCAAGGTGAACATCTAAATGATTGCTTGAGATATTTTGGAAAAAAATCTTCTATTTAATTAATATTTAAAATATTAACTGTTAGACAGAAATGTAAGACAGAAGACTGTAAGACAGAAATCATTATAGTAAGGGATTTACTCTATGACAATCTCTAATAAAGATATTTCTGGATGGGACGCATAAAACTGTCTCACTAACGTAGTTCATTACAATTATCCTAGAAAATCAACGGTGCCTTTTGTCACTCTTCCAGTGTTTTTGTCCAAACATTCAACTTCTATCTCAGTACCGCCGAAAATCATTCTGGCGTCAACTTCTCTCTCAATCCCTCCAGCAGTATCCGGTATGTCAATTGTAAAGTTCCCTAGCTTATAGCAACCGTCCTCATCGACAAATTCTGGATTGGACCTCGTAGATGCATACACCTCAAAATCTAGACGGGTTTGATCTGAGCTAGTGGGTGTATACGTCTGCTTTACTTGCGCTTCGCCAACATTGACTGTTTGTCCTACCTTCACGTGTGTATGAAACAAATCACAACAACGTTCCACACCTGCAATTATCATCTTTTTGCTTTCAGGATGTTTACCAGGAACAAATGTTGTCGTCGTGCCTATTCCGTAGGTGTATTTGCAAACTCTTGATGCAATTGTACAAGGTCTATGACCAAAAATGACAGCGCCTTTTAAAACAGCAAGGCCCGCTTCTTCGGGTACGATGATACGTAGTTTCTTATTTTCGTTCCGCAATCTGTCCTGCAGCATTGACGAATCAGAGAACCCTCCTACCATTAAAACAGCAGAACATTCCTTTAGTCTAGAGTCATTTAGCAGCCTTTCAACGTGATCCAATATAGTGTCAACTGCTTCCGTGAAAAAGTCCTTGACAACTGAAGCGTCAATTCTCAGCTTGTCACCAGAGTGTGTTATCTTGTCCCGAAAAGAAGTTTGTGGTATTGCATCTTTTAGTTTTTCTCCAGTACTTTCCGTGAATAATTCCGTCAAACTAACTGGAAGACGAAAAGTTATTTTGCCATCTTTCATCGGTCCAATGTCGCGTTTCTTAACCTCAAAGTCCCTAAAAATGTCAATATAATCTTCCATGTGTTTTTCCTGGAATTTCTTTATAACAGGACCACCAAATAATTTGATCAGAAACTGGTTATAGGCTTCATCTACTCTGGTACCGCCCCATGCTCCACCGCTTGCTTTAAGTATCTCTTTCAATTTTCCATCAGCAAGTACCTCATGGACAGTGATATCAACCGTTCCACCTAAGACAAAAAGATGGAAGGAAAGGTCAACATGTTCGAAATCTGACCTTAACATAAAGTATGCAGGGGTTAATCCCGAAGCACTTGTTTGCATTAGATGATCTAATATAGTTTTTTTTTATCATTTATAACTGCGGTTATACACATCGTTGTAACGGTAGTATTAACTATATCACAGATCTTTGCTGTTAATGGCAGCATGTCAGATGTGCATACTATTCTTATGTGGGCTCTTGACAAGGGGGCATAAGCCATATTCCCTATCTGAGAATTATGTATCATGTGATTAATAATATAAATTAAGGCACTCAGAAAAGGCTACAGTCGTGATACACAGCCTTCCCAAGCCACTAAAACAAGACATCACGAAAACATGCCTATATAATTTTGACCCCCTTAAACCCCACTTTTATATAGTAAAACTGGGGTTTACAGGGGAGGGTGTATATATTATTTTTCTTATTTTGGCTCGAAAACATAGATTGTGGTATTCGTTAGAACCACCTCACCAAGGCGGTTCTAACGAGTACCCACAATCTATGTTTTGAGCAGAAATATGAAAAATATCAGAGTTTTTTTTTATCTAAAAATGATAAGTTTTTGGAGGTGAAACTTTCTATATATTTGAATAGGAGTGTTTTCGTAATGAGAGACCCTAACGACACGTTGGCAATGATAAATATTTAAACATAGAACTAAACACAAGAAATATCACAACTAAAAAGAAAACAAAGACAGATAAATCAGTTATATCGCAATACTTTTATTGGGATATTTTTTTTTGCAAATTAGTTTTATAGTATAAGACACCCGATGGCCTTATTGTTACACATTTGATCTTTACATCGAACGCTAAGCTTATCTCCGATCTAATCTTCCGAGAATGCACACGGAACAAACTCAGTATACATGACAGAAGACACGAGTCCCCGCTATTGCTTTTATTTTGCATGGCAATAAAGTTCTGAGCAAAAAGATCGTTTGAAACCAAACAGCACAGTAACTAAAGTGAAAATAGTAAAATAGGTTTTATCGAGTCTGTTCACAGACAGAAATACACAGTAAAATTCCACAATTAAGACCACTTTTGGGTGTCTAAATCTGGTCTTATTAGTGTGTGCGTGTGTGTGTGTGTGTGGGGGGGGGGGGTCTTAATATTGAATATAGAATATGGTAAATGTACTAAAATTTCGAACACTTTTTATGATGTTGTTATGTAAAATGATTAGTGTGATGGCAAATAATGTAGACCCTGACCAAATTGCTCCTGAAGGAGCAGTCTGATCTTGGTCTACACTGTTTGCATGTGCCATTTAGTCAGAAACTTTTGGGTACTATTTTAGGACATTTGCTATAATAAGAAATCGTTTGAGACTGCCAAAAGCTGGTCTTAATAACGGGTGGTCTTAACCCTTGTCATGCTGAATAAATTAAGATGCCACGCCCCTTTCTAATTTCCAGCCAATCAGGTTACTTGATCCTGATTGTTGAAATAAATTCACATACTTAATGGCAAACAGTGCAGATTCAGATCAGTTGACTTCTTCAGAAGCCAACTGATCTGGATCTACACTGTTTACAAAGGCAGGACATATCCGGGTTCAGCAGGACTAGGGTTAATATCAAGTGTAGTCTTAATGTTGGAATTTTACTGACATTCGCAACACTGGCTTAAGCAATATCCCAGTCAGCATTCTACGTAAATCTATATCGGGCCGTCATCGGCCCGTCAGGGTAGCTGACGGGCCGATGACGGCCCGATGTAGATCTACGTAGAATGCTAGCTGGGATTATCCCAAAGGATCAGAAAGTATACACCATACGCAACTTAACACCAGCTATAGTGAAAGCATTTATATGTTCTTGAGAAACGGGATCCATTAAAAGTAAACAACACACTAAAAGTGCCATACCTCCAGCATCCAAAACAAGATAGGTTGTCCCTGCAGTAAATTTAGCTATTGACGTCTCTGTAGTAGTAGCCTTCTTCTCAACAGACAAATGCCGACAGAATAAGGAAGCTGCCTCAGGTTCTAGGGCAATTGTTAAATTGTCGTTGTCGATTCCAGCCTGAAGCGTTAAAATGCAAGTTACATTTTGACATTATAGTACTATTTGTACTCTGACTTATCGCCCAGTCTGTGAAGCGATTGATAATCAAATTACATGTATTCTAATACCCTAAATAATAGAGTAAATTGGGGCACCTGTATTGGTTTTGTTTGTTTGTGTTGAGATTTTACGGCCCATTCAACCCAATGGGGTCATGTCGAGCGCGGTCAGTTTACCTAGCCACATGTTTACTGGGCAGGCTTAGTCCTCTAAGCGGTTAACCAGTAATGTGCACATTCTTTCGCCAGAAACTGACAACTGCCCTTCTTGAATCAGAGGAAGGGAGAGAATGACCGTAGAAAATATTTCATGATCAATCTCCCATAGCATATGCTTTTATAAAGAAAATCACGAAACACACACATACACACACACAAAAACGTCGCATAAGCTTCATTAGATACGTTCTTCGCTGATCTTTTTTAAGAGTACCCATAGCATATGCTTTTATAAAGAAAATCACGAAACACACACATACACACACACAAAAACGTCGCATAAGCTTCATTAGATACGTTCTTCGCTGATCTTTTTTAAGAGTAACCTCAGTAAAGGTGGATACATATTTTACCACAAATTTTCCTAGTAGTTTTGAAAAACCGAAGCGCAATATGCGGTAATTAGGTCGAATACGGTACCTATAGCATAATTTTGTACTAAAAAGTTGATCCCGGTTGTAAAATAACACCATTGTCTACGCCTGTTTTACTGCGGGAAATTTGACTTTACACTCCAAAGCCTACACTCATCAATCAAAACTATTCCAAGACATCGAAACAGAAAGTAGAGATTTCCAGAGGAATAAGAACAAATATACATACTGCTCTAGCACACTCCCTCATGAACTGTTTGGCGGAATCATTCCAGATGGCTGGAACTGTTAGGACCCATTGTATCTCATTCGGCCTTATGCCTTCTCCCGTTATTCTGGTTTGTGAGATTTTCAACATATCATTTCGCAAATATTCTATTGCCAGCTTGAAGACAGTCATGGCCGGAAGCTCCTTCCCACATGCGTCTTTCAACATGATATTTCTTTCTAAATTCTAGGACATAAAAATAAATAATGACCACCGGAGAGAAACAATCATGCTGAATAAGTATATTTATAAAAAAAAACAACAAAAAAAAAAAACAACAAAAAACAAAAAAAAAAAAAAAAAAAAAAAAAAAACAAACTGAGCAAAGCATTTCCTACAAGAGTATGTGTACGGCCAGCGACGACTCGGATAAGCCTGCACATCCGCACTATTTGATCGGTCTTAGCTGGTTATTCTACAGGCAGCCAAGGATCTTAAGCGTTTTCAGGTGGACAGCACCAGCTGATCTGAGTCTTAGCTAAGCGCACACACAATCCTGTAGAAATGCTGTGCTTCAATCCCAAAGTCTACATCAAACATAAGAGAGTAAATTGTAGCTTGATGATGCTTCATATATTCGTACTTGTGACAATTTATCGACACCAGTCGGTCTTTAATGATGTCAATCATGTGATCTGCTTTCTGTGTAGAAAACAATTCAACGCATTCTCCGTTTTATTTCATTAAATTTGCAGCATTCCTGTACAGTTTAACTTTTTTTTGTTTCGCTTCATTTTATGTTGTTGTTCGATCTGAAATGATAACAGGAACGTTCAATAAATTGGACGTGTGGACACAATTTTCGAGAAACATGTGGTGACACTCAACTGATAAGCGATAATCTTATTTTAAGTACTTGCTTCATTTACGGGACGTCACGCTTCGTCGTAGATAAGTACTTTTGTTGCGTTTAACCCCAGTCACATTTCCTAATGAAATGTTTCTCGGAATCATTCTGGATGACTGGCATTTTCATGAAAGCCTACTTCGGTACAAAGCCGCTTGGGTTTGGCATTATGTTCAAAATACCAAATATTATGATATGATGAAATACAGGAAGCCATGGCAAGACACTAAAGCAGACAGATGGTCTATGGTACCGTCATAATACCTTCTTATATTAAAGCTATATGGCGATTCTGATGTTTATATTTATAAAACTATAAGAGAAGAAATAAAATTTGTTTCTGTGCGAAACTAAAACGACAGTAAGTGTAGTATATGACTACCAAGTTAACGCATAGAAGAACGTACTATTTTCCCGTGAAGCATCATTTTAAATCGCTTGAAAAAGTACCATTCTTTGTGCTGTCCACTATCTGCTAAGTCGGCGTATTTCGTTTCTGCCTCATATCCGAACGCTTCCAAAGTCTGGCCATCTGATTTTATGAGCACACAAGTGGGGGCCTTCTGTGACACAAGCTGGTTTCCTGAAAGCGTTCACTGAACATACTAAAATCTGCACACGATTCACAGAAGGAACATTAGCTGCCTATATATACTTTAAAAGGACTGGGTACAACTGGTAAATTGGCCTGCCACATTTAACGCTTTCCGTGCCAAATTTCAGACGACATTTGTCGTCTGCTTTTTTTTGCAAACAAATTATCGCTTGAAAAGAAGTTTATACGTAAAATTGAAAGACTGAATGTCAAACAGCGTAGATCCAAATGAGCCGTCTCATCTGGATCTATGCTGTTTGCAAAAGCGTATTATTATCGCCTGTGGCATTGAAAGAGTTAACAAGGGCTACAACTATTGTGATTTCCTGTATGCATTACTGCACACTAAAACGCTTCTGAAAAGGGCCTCTCTGAAAGGAGATAATTTGCTCCCCTTGTACAGAAGAAACCTTCCCAAGAAGGAGACAAGACAAATTGATTGGACATAATTACCTTCCCTGAAAAGGTATATATTCACTTTAACATTGAGAGTTTTGAGATCTCGAGATACATGACAAGAAAACTTTAGTGTTCGAAAGTTCAAAGAGAGAGAGAGAGAGAGAGAGAGAGAGAGAGAGAGAGAGAGAGAGAGAGAGAGAGAACAAAGTGTGTTCCTAAAGAATGCAACGGTAAAAATTGCGTAATGATGGCTACAAAAAAGAATTCAGAATTTCTAAATCTGTTTTGTTCGTGCATGCCCTTTTAGGGCCAATTGCTCAGCCGAACCGCAGAATATTCATATGCCGTGTTACAGGAAAACTCAATTCTTTTAAGCATAAATATAACCACACAGTAACACTGAAACATGATCAACTCCTCACGTCTCTCTGTGTCGTAGTGTTATCACTTTTGCCGTTTGTGACTGATGATCGGAAAGAACTTTTACAGTCGATTAATCGGAAAATTCTATTTGTATAAACATATTTTTCTCACTTTTTATTTTTATAGGCAAGTTATAAAAATGACTATTTGGGTCATTCTAGATTTGTGGTCAATAAAAGTGAAGAATTTGATAAAATAGAGAAAAGGCACTTGTTACAACTGGAAAGTACTGATATTCTTTTTCTTTTTTCTCCATGAGAACATATATTTAGAGTACTCATTAGAAGCGCCGGAATAAGACAAATATTATCTGAAATACCCCTCTTATCATATCCCTCTTACCATGTGGAGCTATGAATTAGTACCTGGAAGAGGGCTG
Source organism: Anodontia alba (assembly GCA_964016985.1). Lineage (NCBI taxonomy): Eukaryota > Metazoa > Mollusca > Bivalvia > Lucinida > Lucinidae > Anodontia > Anodontia alba. Next base: position 3,447,393 of record OZ024828.1, on the reverse strand, counting down.
AAATAAGAATGAATATATTTTCTACAAGTCGATAATGTGTCGATGATCAGTCAGTTTTACAAAACCGATTGTCGACTATGAAATTCTAGCAGATTCCCAGTACTAGTATAAAGGTCAGATCAAACAAGGTAAGCTTGTGAAAACTACACAGCAACATTTTGTGTCACCTGAACATTTTGTGACCAAGATAGATGACTGCCTATAGTGAACTCCTCTCTGAAGCTCAAACGATATGCCTTATGCTTATAATAGTTAATCGGTTGTGTTTGTATTGAACACAATATTCACCGCATGATGCAGACAGATTCACCTTTTAGAACAACTCAATCTTTCTGAAAAGTTTTCTACTCAAAAAGGCACTACCCAGCGGGCACATGACATTTATACAACGTCACATTAATGTCAATACTACGTCAAGACGTTGCATGGACGTTAATGTGACGTTGTATAAACGTCATGAGGTTCTATAAACTTCATGACGTTGATTATATTTTTTTACGACTTTGTTTTACTTTATAGCTGGTGTTAAGGCATAAAAAATAGCTGTGTTTCCACTAACAAGCTGAAAAAAAAATTGGTCGGTAGGTAGGAGATACTTTTTTTTATTTTTCTATTTTTTCTCCAGAAAAGATCAGGATCGGACCTGTAATTTTATGAAAACACAGGTATTTTGTTGAGGGTCGGTGCTTTACTTTTTTATTTTGCATTTTACTGATAAAAATAGCAGAGTCGGGTGTTTGAAACAGGTTCGGTCGGGTTAGTGGAAACACAACTATATTTTTTACGCCTAAGCACTGTGTTGCAGCCGTAAAAACGTCTCCCCCTACTTTGTCATAGTACAGACTATATCTTAATTTCCCTTGGCCCTGAATACAAGGAAAAAAGGACTGATAAGAGCATGAATCAGCTGTTAAATAAATTTTGTTTTAAAATATGTAAGGATTGCGTACCATGATAAAATATGTTAGGATTGCGTACCATGATAAAATATGTAAGGATTGCGTACCATGATAAAATATGTTAGGATTGCGTACCATGATAAAATATGTTAGGATTGCGTACCATGATAAAATATGTTAGGATTGCGTACCATGATAAAATATGTTAGGATTGCGTACCATGATAAAATATGTAAGGATTGCGTACCATGATAAAATATGTTAGGATTGCGTACCATGATAAAATATGTTAGGATTGCGTACCATGATAAAATATGTTAGGATTGCGTACCATGATAAAATATGTTAGGATTGCGTACCATGATAAAATATGTTAGGATTGCGTACCATGATAAAATATGTAAGGATTGCGTACCATGATAAAGCTAACCAGGAAAAGACGGTACCGAATAGCTTAATATAATTTCCTGACTATACAATTCGTGTTTAAACTTATTCGACCGCACAAAACATATGATGCTTGTGAATAGCCCTCTAGCATAACGATATAAAATCACACAGACCTATCCACTGTCTTGCTGAAACTTTCGTAGGTTCTGCTTCAAATTCATGTCTGAATGAAAATGCCCATCCAGAATACGTTGTTCCAAAGTCAATGGCCGCAACCAGAATCCTGTTAGACTGCAAATGGTATTAGAGAATCAAAGATACGATCTTTAAGCTTTTTATCAGATCCTGTACCATGAAATATTGTGTTTTCTATGTATATGTGAAGAGTTCTAAATAAATACTGTTTAAACCAAAGATACGATCTGCCCGCTGCAAATCACCCATCTATGAGAACAGCGACTTTACAGAACACTCAGCCCATCAAATTGCAGACTTGATCCCGAGGTTATAAAACGTTTTTCATGCTCAACTCAGGTGAGCATGAAGTCAGTCCTGCTAATAAATCTCAAATCACTAACAATTGCAAATTCTTTCTTGCTTAACATAGCTGAGCATGAAAATTTCTCTGCAAATAAATATGAAAATACCAACTATTCTTGGCATTTTCATACTTATTAGCAAAGAAAGTTTCATGCTCAGCTGAGAAGCATGAAAAAATGTTTTGTAAACTCAGCTGAGTTGAGCATGAAAAAAGTTTTATAACCCCGGGGCCGGGATCTTGTTAGGCTGCAAATGATATGACCTGCCGCTGAAAATCACTCTACAATGAGAACAGTGCTTTACACACCCGGGAATCGGTCAACTTGTACACCGACGGTGTACTCTAAAGGAATAAGTTGACCTGTTCCGGTGAACCTACTGACGTGTGTAAACAACTTCCCACAGTGCTGATTAGCCGGATAAAATGTTAGTTTATTAACTTATTTTGTGTTTTACTAAGAATCGGAGATGCAAGTTCAAGATTGTTATAACACTTGTTTTAACGGAAAACTCATTAGATTTCTCGAGATATCATTTTTGGCGACCAAAAAATCATGCACTGAACAATAAGTTCTGTGGCAAAGGATGCAGTTGTTGCGCATTTCATGACATTTTGGTGAGATGACACAAGTCAGTGTAAAACCATTGGATATTGCATGCATTTTAAACACGTTTATGCAAAAACGAGATGTTTCGTTTTTCAGGTACAGGTTAAAAACTTTGATGCGTACCAGTTGACTTGCAGCGCATTATTTAACTAATGTAAATTATATAGGAAGTGCTCGAGTTTCAAAGTCTTTGATATGTACTAGAGTTCTAAAATAGGAATTAAATGATGAATAAGGAAAATTAGGTTACAAATAAAAAACAAAAAAAAAAAAAACAAAAAAAAAAAAAAAAAAAAAAAAAAAAAAGTAGTATAGGGTGGCACTAAGCTATCGACGGTAGTAAAATGTTAAGAACAAGAGAATTTTCTTGTGTTTTCGAAAATGTACTCGATTGCACAGAAAATTCCATTAGTTAAATTGTACGCCACAGGTCAAATGGTACGCATAGAAACTTTTTCTCTGTATATCGGAAGCGAATCACTTCATTTAAGCAAAAATGTGATAAACTGACTGATTTTAACATGGACTTGAGTTTCAGTTGTTAATGTCCTGGAGTTAAAGCTTAAATTGCCTTTCATGGATAGCTTGAATCACGGTAAGGCATGTTCAAGCCATGAAATTTTTACGCCCCAAAAGGATATCTGTATAAGTCCTCCGATTTTTTCAATGATCTTTGTGTCGGTATTATCTCCATTCATTCCCACAGCAACTGATATTTTCCGATTTTCGACAAAAAGTAAAATGAAAACATAAATTTACGGTGTTTGTTTACATTCAGTCAATTTGTCTACCGGAACAGGTCAATTTATTGTTCAATAGTACTCCGACGGTGTACAAGTTGACCGATTCCAAGGCGTGTTTTACAGTACACTCAGCCCATCAAATTGCAGACTTGGTCTCGAGGTTATAAAACTTTTTTCATGCTCAACTCCGGTGAGCGTGAAATTTCTCCTGCTAATAAATCTCAAATCACTATCAATTGCAACTTCTTTCTTGCCTAACACTAACATAGCTGAGCATGAATATTTCTCAGCTAATAAATAAGAAAATGTTGGCATTTTCATATTTATTAGTATAGAACATTTCATGCTCAGTTGAGTTAAGCATGGAAAAAGTTTTATAACCTCAGCTGAGTTGAGCATGAAAAAAGTTTTATAACCTCGGGGCCGGAATCTTGTTAAGCTGCAAATGATATTAGCGAAACAAAAATATGACCTGCTGCTGCAAAGCACTCTACTATGAGAACAGTCATCACGAAAACACGCCTATATAATTCTGACCCCCTTAAACCCCACTTTTATATAGTAAAACTGGGGTTTACAGGGGTATACATTACTTTACTTATTTCTGCTCAAAAACATAGATTGTGGGTACTCGTTAGAACCGCCGCACCGAGGCGGTTCTAACGAGTACCCACAATCTATGTTTTGATCAGAAATATGTAAAATATAGGATTTTTTTTATCTGAAAATTTTCATTTTTTGGGTGGTAAAATTCTCAATATATTTGAATAGGCGTGTTTTCGTAATGCATAGTACTGTTAGTGTTCGCTCTTCGCATATTGGCCATGCATGGAATACTAATACATTCCTGGGTGTGTTTATTACCTTTAAAGAGTTTGAAATCATATCTGTCATCATAACATTGTCATCATAAAGGGGAATAGCATTTCCTAGATGACTGCGCCCAGCGAATACTTAGATAAGCCTGCTAATTGACATCGTCTGACGAGTCTTCATAGGGCACCCTAAGGTAGCCATGGATCCAATGCAAATTCAAGCGGACAGCGAAGATTCTGATCGGACTGCATAGATGCGCGTGCCGATCTGAATCGTCGTCTCTCGGCGCACATGCAATGTAAGGAAATGCCGCGTCCCGGTTCGTACGACTGTGCAGGTTCTCTCTCTCTCTCTCTCTCTCTCTCTCTCTCTCTAAAGGCTTACATATACAAAACACAAAATACATACCATTCTCAGTGTGTTTTGTGCACATGCAATGTGTCAAATCTGCAATAGTAAACAGAAACGCACTGTAAACTAGAATTGTGGTTTGTCCGCTTGATGTTTGATTGTTACACCTCATATGTTCAAGAAACAAAAACTATAGTGATCCGTTTTCTTTGATTCCTGAACTTGCTATAGAAACATGCACAACAGATTTAATTTTAAATATCTATTTCTGTTTTTCTTCTTTCTGCGATTGAGCATCATTTAACCATAAATAATCTTTACTTCCGGTCAGAAACTGGAAAATGAGGGTGCTTCAGTATTTTAAAAATAAAAGTATGTTCCATCCCTTGAACCAGCTTCCCACTCGCAAATAATGTGTGGATAGACCACGAAAGTCTACAGTATAAAGAACTTGATGGTTCAAGGAGTGGAACATACTTTTATTTCAATAATAACTCGTGAAGTTGGACTTTAGGGAGACTGATCTCCGCCTTAATCGTACATGTCATTTCTCTAATTTCCCCATGCAGTTGTTTCATGTGAGCCCACTCAGGGAATCCTGTATTTCGTGTGCCTCCTATCACATCAATGTTAAATTAGTTTTGATCGCGACAACTATCACATAGCTACAGATAAGAGGGGGTATCCACATAATGTTTTTCTTATTTCTCGACGAAAACATGTTGTGGGTACTCATTAGAAGCGCCTCACGGAGGCGCTTCTAATGAGTACCCACAACATATGTTTTTGTTGAGAAATAATAAAGATATCAGCATTTTTCGGATGAAAAAAGTGCCTTATCTGTTGCTATGTTATCAAAAGGCTAAATTTGAGACAAATATTGTTAGACGTGCCACCTTTCTTCAAACCCTATGTATTGGGACAGACACGCTTGAGCAGACAGTGTAGACCCAGATCAGACGCCGCAAAACGCGGCGTCTGATCAGGGTCTACATTCTTTGCCACTCATCCATCAGTGTTTAGATACACCAACAAGTAGTAAATATAGACTTGTTCACATTTTAGGAAAAGAATGAAGAGTTAAGGCGTCCCAATATATATATATAGTACTTGATTCCCCACTGTAGACAGGTTTGTTTATTTTGAGCAGAGTTAGACTGGGTAAAACATCAGGGTTTTGCACGCAATACACCACGCCGACGCACGCCTTGCATACTATACATAGAGTGCTGGAGCTATTTTTCTCGCGAGTCCAGGCTGCAGTTGTGCGACTGTCTTTCATGAATCACCTCTAGTGCATATATCTCTACTAGTGCGTTCTAGAAATACGTTCTAGAAATGTGCAGGTTTCACCATGGATTTACTTATTTGTGCCCTGGATATGTTTTTTTTTCTGTTTTAGCAATCGGAATCATTTATCTTTGCACGCCTCTTATCTATAGCCGTGTAAGCCAAGTCTTTTTCACCATATAATACGATAAATGACAAATAGTTTAGTCATTAAGCAGACAAGACAGTTTTATGCATAAAATAGATCGCGCTAGAGGTTACAAACGAATGTAAAAGCTGTTTTAACACCTTTTAGGCTGAATGAACCCCACTCTATATTTTGGAAGATTCTAATATCATTTTAGGTATGTCAGGCTATGCGATTTAGATACTCCTTGAAAAAAAATCGCTAAAACTATTTGCAAACAGTGGATACCCAGATCGGACGCTGCATTCTGTTGCCTTGCATGTAAAATGTATCGATCTCATCAAGACGAATTAACCATATTTGTCCTAAGTATTGTGATACCTTACCGCATTACCAAACTTGTCCTAAAATTTGACTCCAGTCCAGTGACGTGTGTAAAAGCTGCTCGACTAGTTCCCAACAGTGTTTACACTGATCAAACGCCGCGATCTGGGTCTCAGGTTTATCTGTCCAAATATTTATGGTTATTACGCTACTAAGTATAGAGACATATATACTATATACTGCAACAAATTCCTTTGCCCAAGTATTTCTAAACCTTTTGCCTTTTATTTAGGTATATATTATTTGCGATTTTGTTTTACCTTATTCACATTTCTACCTGATTAAATGGGGGTGGGCGGGCAGTGTGTGTGTGTGTGGGGGGGGGGGGGGGGGGGGGAGTGACCGTGTCGTACTTGTGTATACCCAGAACTGCAAACTACAGACCCAGATCTGCTTTCAGGCTGAGCTTTCAGGTCTGAAATGGGGACCATTCCAAAAGTATTCTTTACTGTTATATGTTACTTCTCACGAACATATAGCTGTGCTTTGTATAGGTAAATCGAAACTTAGTTTATAACTTTTGTATTAAAGATGAACTGGACCATTCACGGAGATGTTTGAGCCGCGACGTGAGGAAACGTACCTTCTGACATATGCGCTCAACGAAGACTCAGATCTGCCGTGCATCCACGCAGTCTGATCAAAGTCACAGTTCTCCTGCACGAAGAAACTTTGCACCCTTCGCTATCGAAAATAGAAAATGCACCCATCTGTACGCGGTTTCAATTTGCAATCGTATTCTAAACTTTGTTCAATAGTACAGTAAAGCAACGGATATCGAAAGTAGAATTTACCAAGCAAACAATGCAATATTTTGTTTATATTTAAGACGTTCACAAACTTAAAGAAACACACAATAATATAAATCAGTTGATATTTTAAAATTTTACCTGACCAGTTTGATACTTAGATATTATTGCTATTACGGTAACAAAAGCTTACCTTTCAGTGATTGTTGCCAGAGCTTTATAAAGTACAGCCTCCAAGCGGAACTGATACGCTAACAGGGGAGGCAAATTAGACAAAATTGTTTTTCCGTCCTTATCAAAAGAGATCTTCTCTAGAAGAAAAAAATTTGCTCCCCTTAGGAGCAAATTGTTTCCTTTTAGCGCCGACCCCTTTTCAGAAGGACCTGATGTGCAGAAACGCAGATAGGATGTCACAGCAGTTGTCTCCCTTATAAAAAAAAGGGCGGAAATGTTCCGGGTGCGTCCAGCCACATTAAATGTCCCCGAGAAAACAAAGATATTAACCCGTTGTGCGGCGTCTGATCTGGGTCTACACTATTTGCCAATTTCCTTTGTATGGGACGCTAGGCATAAATGGGTTAATACCCGGTTGAAACGTTTTTCTAATACAGTTGACTCTCGTTATCTCGACCTCGCTTATCTCGAATAACCGCTTATCTCGAAGTGAAAATCTGGTCCCTGCCTAAACATGAAAACCTAATAACAGATGGAAAATATTGTTGAAAAGAGGAGAAATTGCCCCTAAGGAGCAATTTCTCCTCTTTTCAACAATATTTTCAATATATCTCTAACTTCAAAAGTCCAATTACCTATCAGTTTGTTAAATGTGGTTAATCAAATTATTTTTTCCTCAATTCTGCAAACCTGATATGTCGAACTACGGATATCTCGAACTATTTCAGAGAGTCCCTTGGAATTCGAGATAACGAGAGTCGACTGTACTTTGTAACTTTTCAAGGAAATAAATGTAGGAAGAAATTCTAGGAAACGAGAAAAGGTCGCTAATGTAGGCCTATGTACGGTGGATTGAAGGTGCCGCTCATTAACCCGTTCATCCTCGAGTTTCTGAAGTGGACTCTTCCATCTTTGATTCTGGTCAAAACCACTGTCCAAATAGGGGTCTTAGTAAAAAAAAATATGGTCTGCAGGGTTTCCCTTTTGCGCTCTTCACCGCCGGACTGAGTGTTCGGTTGTTGTGAAAGTGAAAGTACATTAAATCGCGCTTGTCCGATAATATTGAGCTATATTGCTGTTTGTAACTGTGATACTTATGCGCAAGTCAATTCAGCAAGTGCAAGTAATTTTGGTATGCCATAATAAAGCAACATCTGCAAAATAAGGATTACGGAAAATACCGAGATTTCCACTTGGCAAACTCCGTAAATGCGGCCGAAAATGAATCAGTAAACTCCAGAAAGGCCATACATCATACCGCCGGAGGTAGCCGAAGATTATCGGTTTCCGTAGAATGGTGTGAACGCACATTACAATGGAAACCATAGGGAACGCAAAATAATATGTCATATAAGATGATTTCTTCACAAATTATGGAAGCGTCCTAGTGCCAGGTGAAAAAAATATTTGTTCTATGTAGGAGATAGTAACTCCTACGTAGGAGATAATAAGTCCTACGTAGGAGTAAGTAACTCCTACGTAGGAGATAATGTCCTACGTAGGAGATAGTAACTCCTACGTAGGATGCAATGTCCTACGTAGCAGATAATAAGTCCTACGTAGGAGTTAGTAACTGCTACGTAGGAAATAATATGTCCTACGTAGGCGATAGTAATTCCTACGTAGGAGTTAGTAACTCCTATATAGCAGATAATGTCCTACGTAGGAGTTACTAACACCTACGTAGGAGATAATAAGTCCTACGTAGGACTTACTTTCTCCTACAAAGATGTTAGTAACCGCATTAGAATGCGGAGAAAAACAATGTTGGTCATATTTCATTCCATGAAGTAAGTTTATTCAATTGATTATTTATAATATTTAAGAAATTACATTAAAACAAAATAATAATAATAACATTATTATTGATACTATTTTCAGAAATAGTTATAATAGTAATCAAGCTGTATATCATAATTCGGAAAATCCTATGCTCGTCCTTTTTTATCTCATAAAATGGTTTTCTAAGAAATTAAACATAGTGATAATAATGAAAAAGAAACATAGTGATAATAATGACATTATTATTATTATTATTATTATTTATTTATTTATTTATTAAAATGATTACTAATAGTAACAGGGATTTAGCTGTATCTTTGAATTCCGAAGAATAAATGTTATTATGTTGGTCATGTTCAAAACGTTTTGTTTTTAAAAGAGCTACGTGGCGCTTTAACAGTTTTTACTGCATGTGTATTTAGGGGTATAATATTGTTAATTATTAAACACCATAAATCCCTATCATACTGAAATTTGATTGTCCATGTTACTACCTCTTTATATAGCTTATACGCGCTATTGAGTGGCAAACAGTGTACAGACCTTAATAAGATGATCTGTAATGTAATATCTAATCAGGGACCGCAACTGCTGTTTGTTAAGGTGTGTCTATCAGAATACTTAGGTTCAATTCTGTAAACCACTTTCTTCTCTAACCACCATCTGTCAGATTTAATAAATTGTTCACACCTTTTCATTGGCCTAAAGGTAATTGTTTCAAAAACAAACCTGGGATATCAGATGATCCTTGCATTTTCAATCGTCAAAATGCTGTTTTTTAAGACATAGAGAATGTATATGGCATTTCTGTCCAAACAGATATTGGCCATTTTGAGATGTGCTTTATACTTTGGAGTAAAGGAACAGGGCTCTAGTTTGATACACTTATGATGTGTATTTTAAAGTTGCTTGTTATTGTGAAGAACACTTGAAAGGTGAATAATTTATGATGATGCCCTGTTTGTTTGAATTCTACATTGCTTATTTGCTTAGCATCAGTTTTGCACACCTTCTCCACGAGTGCGCAGTTGACATGTCATCTATTACTATTTCTATTATCTTATTATTGATATGTCATGTTATTCTAAATACTATGATAGGAATTTAGCAAATTCATGTGACACTGTCCTTATGCCATCAATATATGTATATGTTGTATCCTAATGGGCTTTATAGCCTTCTGGACTTTGTAAATAAATAAACTCTAAACTCTAAACTCTTTACCACACTTGCCCTATATTTTTTACAAGGCCATTATAGTACCCACTGATTTGTCTAAACATTGCTAGCTAAATGTAGAACCGTGTAGACCCTGATTACACAATGTGTTATGTGACAATCTGATCTGGGTCTACACTGTAAGCACAGGCCTCTCTGTCTAGAAACCTATGAGAGTAACAGTAATAATCTAAGGAAAACGACATTTTATCCATATTTACTAACTATTCAACACAGAAATAACAAGAGTCTCTCCAAATAATAAAAACAGGATTTAATAATATGTGCAGCAATTGTAGTTCCAGATCAGCATGTGCATACAGTTTTTCGCTGATAGAATGTGCAATCTCTATTCGCGTGCAGTGTAGACTCTGATCATAAAGCGGACGTACAGACTAATCTGGGTCTACAGTGATCGCATAATTCATAAAGTCCAGTTTTATTTGAAAAGACTCAACCATCATTGTTTCCTATTTTACTTGTAGACACCTCGAAGTTCTACAAAATATCAACAAGACATTCTGTTTTTTATTTTTATTAGTACATTGATTTGAAAACATTGTTCAAACATATATAAACACAAGTTTAATAACATCATTATGTATTTCCAGTATCTGTATCTAGATTTTTAACGCTACCAGACAACTGAGTCACATAAAAGCAATATTTCCAAGAAGTGTGAACCGGTTAAATACAACCTTCTCAAGGGACCTATACCTCCTGGTTTCATTTATGTACTTGACATCATACAGCTGAGAACCAGAAGCCTCAGGCCACTGGACAAGTTTATAGTTTAATCTATAACCCATGCAATAAAAACTAAGTGGTCCAAGCATCAAATGAACATCAACATTTGTAAAGGACCATTACGACAATTATCTAAGAATCCGGGCAGACAAATCGGCATCTTTAATTGTGTACCTAAAGAAACACTGGTTACGGTAAAATGCATTGATAAACAGTGAAAATCCTGATCAGAATGTGCAGTTGTGCTGTCTGATCTGGGTATTTCGTGTTTGCATAATACACAATCTCCCTTTTTCATACTCTGACACAAGTGCCCTGTATCTGAGACAGGTCACTGCAATTCTTTAATATGTCAGATCAATAAAATTGCTTAAGTTTGATTGATTAACTGAAAAATGATTGTAACGCAACATTTATGCATCAAGGACAAACTGATGATACTCTTAATCTTCCCAAAAAGTAGGCTTTAAATATCATGCAAATTGTCTCCAATAGAGACAGTTTGCACGATCTGTCAAACTAATATTTGGGGTAAAATAGTTTAACCCTTAATCTTTACATCTCTGGGCTAATTCAGCAGACGATAATTTGGTGATATTTGTCTTATTTTACCCAGAAATTAGGATTTGACATTTCATCTCTGGGATAATTCAGCAGACAGACAACAACTTGTTGTTCTCCCTGAATGTATAACTAAATACTATCTCCTACGTAGGACTTATTATCTGCTACGAAGGAGTTACTATCTCCTACGTAGGACTTACTATCTCCTTCGTAGGACTTATTATCTCCTACGTAGGAGTTACTAACTTAGGACTTATTATCTCCTGCGTAGGACTTACTAACTCCTACGTAGGAGTTACTAACTCCTACGTAGGACTTATTATCTCCTACGTTGGATTTACTATCTCCTACGTAGGAGTTATTATATCCTACGTAGGACTTACCATCTCCTACTTAGGACTTATTATCTCCAACATAGGAGTTACTATATTTTTTTTCACCTGGCACTAGGACGCTTCCATAACAAATGTCATATTTTTTCCTGTTATATTAAGAAAGACAGTCTTATCCTTTATAATGATATAAATTTTATTAAAATATTTTGATGTCTTCATGCTTCCCGAGATTCGAAAAAGAGACTGGTATGCAAATGGCTTACTATGATAGAAAAGCAATCAGAAACGCGAATTTTCACATTTTAAACAAATAAAACCTATTTTCATTTCAAATGTTATATTTTTTCCTGTTATGAATACCTTCCTTGTTTTCTGAACTTTACAATGGTATATAATTTATTTATATTTATTTCAGTCTTGGTTGAACTCTTTATCAGAGTGAACGAAATGGCAGCTGATTTTTTTCTAAGTCCGAATACACATATATGGCTTTTATGATCATCAAGAGAACATAACTATATAATTTTGACCCCTTTGACCCCACTTTTATATAGAAAAACTGGGGTTTACAGGGGTATACATTAGTTTTCTTATATCTGCTCAAAACATAGGTTGTGGGTACCCGTTAGAACCGCCTCGCCGAGGCGGTTCTAACGAGTACCCACAATTTATGTTTTGAGCAGAAATCTGAAAAATATAAGAGTTTTTCATCTGAAAACTTTCAGTTTTTGGAGGTGAAATTTTCTATATATTTGAATAGGCGTGTTTTCGTAATGATTATGATGGTCAAAAGGCATCGAAGTCATTTTTTTTTGTTTAATTACAATTATCAGGAATACTTTTGCAGGTGAGACGAATATTGCACAAAAGAACTATCGTTATGTTTTTTTTATTTGTTTATTTTTACTTCAACAAACGGCACTTCAAAGATATAGTCCTAATTATGTCTAAGTGTATTGTTTCGATTCTTAATGACCTTAAGTTAAATTTTCTTTAATCTAATAAATCAAACAATAGGTTTTTATACCTTAGGACATTAAAAACATCTTTTGAATGTTAATTTTTCACCCGCCAGTAATTACAGCATTTAATTATTTTGCAAAATTATTTAAACATTTGATGCAAAAACAAACGGGACAGTTGTTCTGATAAGCCGCATATCAGAGGATTTGTCTAACGAACGCCGTCTTCACACTTTCATTCCGACACACATTTTAGACAATAAAATGGCATTTTCTACTCAATAGATTCTGTTAGGCTTGTACGTCCGCGTATAAAAAATAAATCCATCCCTCCATCCATTCATTCATCCATTCATCCTTCCTTCCTTACTCTTCTTTTCGTTCGTTCGTTCTTTGCAAACAGACTATCTATCTTTATCACGTGCGCATTCAGATGGGACTTGATGTGCAGTAAACCAAACATGAAGTCACAAAAGTTGTCTTATTTGTCAAAAGATGGCGAGAAATCTACTCGGTATAGACCGTCTCCATAAACCAGCTATAAGGAAAATTATAAATAAATTCTAAAATGAGGAGCCCTTTGAAAGAATGGAACACATCGAGTTACGGAATAACAGCCTAGGGTTTTATGAGCTGATTTGAGACTTGGCTCGTTAAGGTGAAAGAGATTCAACAGTGGCCTTTAGATCATCGCAAAGGATTAGTTCAAGTATAGCCTGCATCACCTCGTGCAATAAGGTCTGGACCTATAAGGTATCGCTTTGATGGGAAACTTTTCAACCTAAGAAGGTTGCAAGCTAAATCTAAGGTGCAGACAGAGGTGCTAGACGAGTTCATCTTTGCTGATGACATGGCAAAAGGTGCTCCAACAGAAGAGAAAATGCAAAAAGGTGTGGATCAAATATCTGAATCATCTGACAGCTATGATCTCGCAATCAGCATCAAAAAGACTGAGGTAGTATATCAGCCAGCACCTGGAAAGCCTTACAAGGAGTCTACCATCAGTGAAAGGTCAACGACTGCAAGTAGTAGACAAGTTCACCTACCTTGGAAGCACATTGTCTAGAGTTGTGCACATTGATGATGAAGTCAATGCAAGAATTGTCAAAGCTAGTGCAGCATTTGGCCGGCTACGTGGAAGTATTTGGGACCGAAGTGAAATCAGACTTGACACAAAGCTGAAAGTATATAGATCGGTAGTGCTGCCAACACTATTATACGCATGCGAAACTTGGACAGTTTACCAACGGCATGCCAAAAGACTGAACCACTTCCATACAAGCAATCTTAGAAAACTTCTAAAGATCAAGTGGCAAGACAGGATTCCAGGCACAGAAGTCCTGAAAAGGACAGGGATGCAGGGTATACATACTCCTCTTAAATTGGCACAGTTAAGATGGACAGGCCATGTTACCAGAATGCCTGATGAACGTTTGCTAAAGAAAATCCTCTATGGAGATCTTCAAGTAGGAAAACGCTCCCATGGTGGTCAGAAGAAGCGATACAAGGACACCCTCAAAGCCTCCCTTAAAGACTTCAACATACCAACTGAGTCATGGGAACAGATTGCACAAGATCGTACAAAGTGGCGAGGCCTCATAAAAAGGGGAGCTGGTGAATACGAAGCAAAAAGAATCAGCGAAGCCGAGCAGAAACGTGCACAGCGGAAAGCCAGAGCTAAGGCATGACCAACAGAGCTTTCTTCCTCAGACCTCTCTTGTTCTATCTGCAACAGGCAGTTTAGAGCTAAGATTGGTCTTATCAGCCATCTTAGAACACACAAATAATAACACATCACACCGTTGATTAGGATTGGTCATTGTCAGGAATGATAGACGAACAAAATCATTGAAATCTCATGAATATATCGATGATAAAGAAGGTCCAGCATGGTGATAATGGTCAATACTTGGGTGGGTCCCCAAAAATACGAACGTTGAGGCCCACCCAGGGGGTATACCTGTTCCTTTGTTCCCCTGAAACAAATCGGCATTTTCCCTTGTTCCCCATTGTCAGGAATGACAGACGAACAAAATCATTGAAATCTCATGAATATATCGATGATAAAGAAGGCGCCAAACTTGGTGATAATGTTCAATACTTGCGTGGGTCCCCAAAAATACGAACGTTGAGGCCCACCCAGGGGGTATACCTGTTCCTTTGTTCCCCAGAAACAAATCGGCATTCTCCCTTGTTCCCCAAAACCAAAATATTGATTTTCTGTGTTCCCTATTCCCCAAAATTGCCTTTGTTTCCTTGTTCCCATTATTTTTTGACTTGTATTCCATTGTTCCCCTGAAATTAATGGCCTTGTTCCCCTGTTACCCCAAACCCCTGGAAGGGCATTTTTATGCCGGACGGCATTTGACTGGTTGCCATCGCAGCTGAAAGTTTCTAAGGCGCTACGCAGAGGCGGTAAACAAGCTTTAGTATATTGCACGCTACATTACTGTTCAGGGCCCAGTTGTTCAAAGCTAACGACGTCGTTAGTTAACGATTCGTTAAAATTTACATCGAGTGATACGCAAATATGCTGAATTTTTTTTGCTGAAAAAATGTGAGTAGCTTTTGCAGTGCAAAAGCTACTCACATTTCTTTCAGCAAAAAATATCAGAATATTGTATAATGAATCCGCTAAAACAGTTAACGAAATGACTCTTAACGAGCTCGTTAAGCTAACGACGCTTTGAACAACTGGGCCCAGGAAAGAGACTCAATAGAATCGAGTCTGTTCGTTTATCTAATGTGCTTCTTGCTTCTAAAGAATACATCTATTCAGAATGTGTTGAACACATTCTTCCGTTGTGCTGTCAGCCTTTAGTCTATAGGTAGTCCTTTCTAGTCAACACTGTCTGGTTTAGGTCTTCGCTTTTCAAAGCAGCATATGAAAAGAATGGATTGCACTAGTTACCAGTGATCTATAAAGAAGAAATCCTAAATTCTAATGGTCACTGTAGTTACAAAGGATCTGGATGGAGAGAGCGAACCACCAAAAAATAAAACAAAACAAAAACAAAAAACAAAACAAAACAAAAAACAAAAAAACAAAAACAAAAACAAAAAAAAAAACAACAACAATAAAATCAAAAACACAACAACAACAACAAAAGCGCTTTATAAAAGTAAGTTTTGTTTTTTACGTTAATCGTTAAAGTTTAAGACGCTTTAAATCGGAAATCGCACTTTTTGTTTCCTCGCTTTATAGCAAAAGTCGTTAAATGTTGCAACAAAAAGCAATGATTGCTATTGTCTCAGGTTAAAAATCGCTAACCAACATAAAATATTAAAATACGGTAAAACATCGCTAGTCAATGGACTCTATCCAGACTCTCAGTTACTTGTGGGTGTCCGTGGTTCTGTCCGGACATTCAAATTCACTCCCCTCTCGACTTTGCTGTGCGTATGTAGATTTTAAGGGGACTGGATACAGTTTAAAGCAGACCCCTTTTTACATGGGGGACAACGTAATTTCGAAAGAGTTGCCTTTAATCTTGTTTTAATCGATCGAAAGCTCGCCCATAGTTCTAGCTGGGCCAATTAAAATTCGTTTGAAGGACAATCGATGCACGTTTCAAGGATAATGGATACACGTTTCAAGGATAATGGATACACGTTTCAAGGACAATGGATACACGTTTAAATGAGACAACTCTGTCAAACTGTTTTGCTTCCCTTCTGGAAAGGGTCTACTCCAAAAGAAAACAAATTGCTTCCGCTCCCCACCCTCTACCCTCTGGGAGCATTTCTTTTTTTCCTTTTAGAATATAACTTTTCTGCAAATGAATGGTATATATTTGAAGTCAGCAAATTTTACAGACGTAGTATCCTGTCAAGACAACATGTATAGCTCCAGATCAAACGTGTCCTTTTCTTCATCCAGTGTTCAGATTTATATCTCCATGAATACAATACGCAGTCGATTTTCATCAGAATCGCATCATCTTCATAAACTCAGTTTAACATGTTTCCAAACAAAATTACAACTTTGCCACTTCTTTATTTAATCTTTAACACTCCCTGGGCAAATTATTCAGCAGACGACAAATTGATGATATTTTACTTCTTCTTCTTATTTTTTTCAGAAAACAGGATTTGACATTTTATGCAAATTGTCTTCAATTTGCATGAAATGTCAAAATCTGTTTTCTGGGAAAATTAAGAAAATGATTTCAAAATGTCGTCTGCTGAAATTTTACCCAGAGTGCTTAGCGTTAAATATAGTTTAGAATAGTCCAAGAAGAGTCACCACCACAGAAGGTTGCCTACCAATGACACCAGGATACTTATTAGGCTCTAATAAGCACCAACAGTATTGGTTGGTATGGAGTTTAATGGTCCAGTCAGCATTTAAGATGTCATGTCATCGAGGGGGTGGGGAGGGGTGGGTAACTTCCTATATATGGAATAGTATGGATGTGCATTCTGAATGGCCCTTTTTTCAGCGCTGCCAAGTATATTATTAGCCCCCTTTTTCAGCAAAAAAGTACATGATTGACCCCATTTTTCTGGATTAGTATATGAAAGGTCCCACTTTTCTGATGTATCCCGGTACATGCACATATTTTTCGTTCAAAGATATTTCGAGGCTGCTTGTTCTCTTGGTATTCAATGAATTGACTGCTATAGTTGTCTAACTATACCAGCAATAAATGGGTACAAAAAAAATCAAAGGGCAGTATATGAATGGGTCAACATTTTAGACGATCTCGTATATGAATGGGTTCGTTTTTTCAATACTTGTGCATATTCTTTCGCCAGAAACTGACAACCACCCTCCTTGTTTGCGTGGAAAAATAAGAAAACAAAGTTATCAGAATAACCTTTATCGGAATATTGTA
>OZ024828.1:3270552-3429676 GCA_964016985.1 Anodontia alba | reverse complement strand
AATGGGGGTGGGGGGCGGGGGGTGAGGGGAGTGACGGTGTCGTACTTGTGGATACCCAGAACTGCAAACTACAGACCCAGATCTGCTTTCAGGCTGAGCTTTCAGGTCTGAAATGGGGACCATTCCAAAAGTACTCTTTACTGTTATATGTTACTTCTCACGAACATAGAGCTGTGCTTTGTATAGGTAAATCGAAACTTAGTTTATAACTTTTGTATTAAAGATGAACTGGCCCATTCACGGAGATGTTTGAACCGCGACGTGAGGAAACGTACCTTCTGACATATGCGCTCAACGAAGACTCAGATCCACGCAGTCTGATCAAAGTCACAGTTCTCCTGCATGAAGAAACTTTGCACCCTTCGCTATCGAAAATAGAAAATGCACCCGTCTGTACGCGGTTTCAATTTGCAATCGTATTCTAAACTGTTGATAGATCACTTTGTTCAATAGTACAGTAAAGCAACGGATATCGAAAGTAGAATTTACCAAGCAAACAATGCAATGTTTTGTTTATATTTAAGACGTTCACAAACTTAAAGAAACGCACAATAATATAAATCAGTTGATATTTTAAAATTTTACCTGACCAGTTTGATACTTAGAATTATTGCTATTACGATAACAAAAGCTTACCTTTCAGTGATTGTTGCCAGAGCTTTATAAAGTACAGCCTCCAAGCGGAACTGATACGCTAACAGGGGAGGTAAATTAGACAAAATTGTTTTGCCGTCCTTATCAAAAGAGATCTCCTCTAGAAGAAAAGAATTTGCTCCCCTTAGGAACAAATTCTTTCCTTTTAGCGCCGATCCCTTTTCAGAAGGACTTGATGTGCAGAAACGCAGATAGGATGTCACAGCAGTTGTCTCCCTTATTTAAAAAAAGGGCGGAAATGTTCCGGGTGCGTCCAGCCACATTAAATGTCCCCGAGAAAACAAAGATATTAACCCGTTGTGCGGCGTCTGATCTGGGGTCTACACTATTTGCCAATTTCCTTTGTATGGGACGCTAGGCATAAATGGGTTAATACCCGGTTGAAACGTTTTTCTAATACTTTGTACTTTTCGAGGAAGTAAATGTAAGAAACAATTCTAGGAAATGAGAAAAGGTCGCTATAGTAAATGACGTAGGCCTATGTACGGTGGATTGAAGGTGCCGCTCATTAACCCGTTCATCCTCGAGTTTCTGAAGTGGACTCTTCCATCTTTGATTATGGTCAAAACCATTGTCCAAATAGGGGTCTTAGTAAAAAAAATATGGTCTGCAGGGTTTCCCTTTTGCGCTCTTCACCGCCGGACTGAGTGTTCGGTTGTTGTGAAAGTGAAAGTACATTAAATCGCGCTTGTCCGATAATATTGAGCTATATTGCTGTTTGTAACTGTGATACTTATGCGCAAGTCAATTCAGCAAGTGCAAGTAATTTTGGTATGCCATAATAAAGCAACATCTGCAATATAAGGATAACGGAAAATACCGAGATTTCCACTTGGCAAACTCCGTAAATGCGGCCGAAAATGAATCAGTAAACTCCGGAAAGGCCATACATCATACCGCCGGAGGTAGCCGAAGATTATCGGTTTCCGTAGAATGGTGTGAACGCACATTACAATGGAAACCATAGGGAACGCAAAATAATATGTCATATAAGATGATTTCTTCACAAATTATGGAAGCGTCCTAGTGCCAGGTGAAAAAAATATTTGTTCTATGTAGGAGATAGTAACTCCTACGTAGGAGATAATAAGTCCTACGTAGGAGTAAGTAACTCCTACGTAGGAGATAATGTCCTACGTAGGAGATAGTAACTCCTACGTAGGATGCAATGTCCTACGTAGCAGATAATAAGTCCTACGTAGGAGTTAGTAACTGCTACGTAGGAAATAATATGTCCTACGTAGGCGATAGTAATTCCTACGTAGGAGTTAGTAACTCCTATGTAGCAGATAATGTCCTACGTAGGAGTTACTAACACCTACGTAGGAGATAATAAGTCCTACGTAGGACTTACTTTCTCCTACAAAGATGTTAGTAACGGCATTAGAATGCGGAGAAAAACAATGTTGGTCATATTTCATTCCATGAAGTAAGTTTATTCAATTGATTATTTATAATATTTAAGAAATTACATTAAAACAAAATAATAATAATAATAACATTATTATTGATACTATTTTCAGAAATAGTTATAATAGTAATCAAGCTGTATATCATAATTCGGAAAATCCTATGCTCGTCCTTTTTTATCTCATAAAATGGTTTTCTAAGAAATTAAACATAGTGATAATAATGAAAAAGAAACATAGTGATAATAATGACATTATTATTATTATTATTATTTATTTATTTATTTATTAAAATGATTACTAATAGTAACAGGGATTTAGCTGTATCTTTGAATTCCGAAGAATAAATGTTATTATGTTGGTCATGTTCAAAACGTTTTGTTTTTAAAAGAGCTACGTGGCGCTTTAACAGTTTTTACTGCATGTGTATTTAGGGGTATAATATTGTTAATTATTAAACACCATAAATCCCTATCATACTGAAATTTGATTGTCCATGTTACTACCTCTTGATATAGCTTATACGCGCTATTGAGTAGCAAACAGTGTACAGACCTTAATAAGATGATCTGTAATGTAATATCTAATCAGGGACCGCAACTGCTGTTTGTTAAGGTGTGTCTATCAGAATACTTAGGTTCAATTCTGTAAACCACTTTCTTCTCTAACCACCATCTGTCAGATTCAATAAATTGTTCACACCTTTTCATTGGCCTAAAGGTAATTGTTTCAAAAACAAACCTGGGATATCAGATGATCCTTGCATTTTCAATCGTCAAAATGCTGTTTTTTTTTTTTTTGACATAGAGAATGTATATGGCATTTCTGTCCAAACAGATATTGGCCATTTTGAGATGTGCTTTATACTTTGGAGTAAAGAAACAGGGCTCTTGTTTGATACACTTATGATGTGTACTTTACAGTTGCTTGTTATTGTGAAGAACACTTGAAAGGTGAATAATTTATGATGATGCCCTGTTTGTTTGAATTCTACATTGCTTATTTGCTTAGCATCAGTTTTGCACACCTTCTCCACGAGTGCGCAGTTGACATGTCATCTATTACTATTTCTATTATCTTATTATTGATATGTGATATTATTCTAAATACTATGATATGAATTTAGCAAATTCATGTAACACTGTCCGTATGCCATCAATATATGTATATGTTGTATCCTAATGGGCTTTATAGCCTTGTGGACTTTGTAAATAAATAAACTCTAAACTCTAAACTCTTTACCACACTTGCTCTATATTTTTTACAAGGCCATTATAGTACCCACTGATTTGTCTAAACATTGCTAGCTAAATGTAGAACCGTGTAGACCCTGATTACACAATGTGTTATGTGACAATCTGATCTGGGTCTACACTGTAAGCACAGGCCTCTCTGTCTAGAAACCTATGAGAGTAACAGTAATAATCTAAGGAAAACGACATTTTATCCATATTTACTAACTATTCAACACAGAAATAACAAGAGTCTCTCCAAATAATAAAAACAGGATTTAATAATATGTGCAGCAATTGTAGTTCCAGATCAGCATGTGCATACAGTTTTTCGCTGATAGAATGTGCAATCTCTATTCGCGTGCAGTGTAGACTCTGATCATAAAGCGGACGTACAGACTAATCTGGGTCTACAGTGATCGCATAATTCATAAAGTCCAGTTTTATTTGAAAAGACTCAACCATCATTGTTTCCTATTTTACTTGTAGACACCTCGAAGTTCTACAAAATATCAACAAGACATTCTGTTTTTTATTTTTATTAGTACATTGTTTTGAAAACATTGTTCAAACATATATAAACACAAGTTTAATAACATCATTATGTATTTCCAGTATCTGTATCTAGATTTTTAACGCTACCAGACAACTGAGTCACATAAAAGCAATATTTCCAAGAAGTGTGAACCGGTTAAATACAACCTTCTCAAGGGACCTATACCTCCTGGTTTCATTTATGTACTTGACATCATACAGCTGAGAACCAGAAGCCTCAGGCCACTGGACAAGTTTATAGTTTAATCTATAACCCATGCAATAAAAACTAAGTGGTCCAAGCATCAAATGAACATCAACATTTGTAAAGGACCATTACGACAATTATCTAAGAATCCGGGCAGACAAATCGGCATCTTTAATTGTGTACCTAAAGAAACACTGGTTACGGTAAAATGCATTGATAAACAGTGAAAATCCTGATCAGAATGTGCAGTTGTGCTGTCTGATCTGGGTATTTCGTGTTTGCGTAATACACAATCTCCCTTTTTCATACTCTGACACAAGTGCCCTGTATCTGAGACAGGTCACTGCAATTCTTTAATATGTCAGATCAATAAAATTGCTTAAGTTTGATTGATTAACTGAAAAATGATTGTAACGCAACATTTATGCATCAAGGACAAACTGATGATACTCTTAATTTTCCCAAAAAGTAGGCTTTAAATATCATGCAAATTGTCTCCAATAGAGACAGTTTGCACGATCTGTCAAACTAATATTTGGGGTAAAATAGTTTAACCCTTAATCTTTACCACTCTCTGGGCTAATTCAGCAGACGATAATTTGGTGATATTTGTCTTATTGTACCCAGAAAATAGGATTTGACATTTCATCTCTGGGATAATTCAGCAGACAGACAACAACTTGTTGTTCTCCCTGAATGTATAACTAAATACTATCTCCTACGTAGGACTTATTATCTGCTACGAAGGAGTTACTATCTCCTACGTAGGACTTACTATCTCCTACGTAGGACTTATTATCTCCTACGTAGGAGTTACTAACTTAGGACTTATTATCTCCTGCGTAGGACTTA
The DNA here is from genome assembly GCA_964016985.1 of Anodontia alba. Lineage (NCBI taxonomy): Eukaryota > Metazoa > Mollusca > Bivalvia > Lucinida > Lucinidae > Anodontia > Anodontia alba. Next base: position 3,424,787 of record OZ024828.1, on the reverse strand, counting down.
CTAAATCCTACGTAGGAGTTACTAACTCCTACGTAGGACTTATTATCTCCTACGTTGGATTTACTATATCCTACGTAGGAGTTATTATATCCTACGTAGGACTTACCATCTCCTACTTAGGACTTATTATCTCCAACATAGGAGTTACTATCTCCTACGTAGGACTTAAATATTTTTTTTCACCTGGCACTAGGACGCTTCCATAACAAATGTCATATTTTTTCCTGTTATATTAAGAAAGACAGTCTTATCCTTTATAATGATATAAATTTTGTTAAAATATTTTGATGTCTTCATGCTTCCCGAGATTCGAAAAAGAGACTGGTATGCAAATGGCTTACTATGATAGAAAAGCTATCAGAAACGCGAATTTTCACATTTTTAACAAATAAAACCTATTTTCATTTCAAATGTTATATTTTTTCCTGTTATGAATACCTTCCTTGTTTTCTGAACTTTACAATGGTATATAATTTATTTATATTCATTTCAGTCTTGGTTGAACTCTTTATCAGTGTGAACGAAATGGCAGCTGATTTTTTTCTAAGTCCGAATACACATATATGGCTTTTATGATCATCAAGAGAACATAACTATATAATTTTGACCCCTTTGACCCCACTTTTATATAGAAAAACTGGGGTTTACAGGGGTATACATTAGTTTTCTTATATCTGCTCAAAACATAGGTTGTGGGTACCCGTTAGAACCGCCTCGCCGAGGCGGTTCTAACGAGTACCCACAATTTATGTTTTGAGCAGAAATCTGAAAAATATAAGAGTTTTTCATCTGAAAACTTTCAGTTTTTGGAGGTGAAATTTTCTATATATTTGAATAGGCGTGTTTTCGTAATGATTATGATGGTCAAAAGGCATCGAAGTCATTTTTTTTGTTTAATTACAATTATCAGGAATACTTTTGCAGGTGAGACGAATATTGCACAAAAGAACTATCGTTATGTTTTTTTTATTTGTTTATTTTTACTTCAACAAACGGCACTTCAAAGATATAGTCCTAATTATTAAGTGTATTGTTTCGATTCTTAATGACCTTAAGTTAAATTTTCTTTAATCTAATAAATCAAACAATAGGTTTTTATACCTTAGGACATTAAAACATCTTTTGAATGTTAATTTTTCACCCGCCAGTAATTACAGCATTTAATTATTTTGCAAAATTATTTAAACATTTGATGCAAAAACAAACGGGACAGTTGTTCTGATAAGCCGCATATCAGAGGATTTGTCTAACGAACGCCGTCTTCACACTTTCATTCCGACACACATTTTAGACAATAAAATGGCATTTTCTACTCAGTAGATTCTGTTAGGCTTGTACGTCCGCGTATAAAAAATAAATCCATCCCTCCATCCATTCATTCATCCATTCATCCTTCCTTCCTTACTCTTCTTTTCGTTCGTTCGTTCTTTGCAAACAGACTATCTATCTTTATCACGTGCGCATTCAGATGGGACTTGATGTGCAGTAAACCAAACATGAAGTCACAAAAGTTGTCTTATTTGTCAAAAAATGGCGAGAAATCTACTCGGTATAGACTGTCTCCATAACACCAGCTATAAGGAAAATTATAAATAAATTCTAAAATGAGGAGCCCTTTGAAAGAATGGAACACATCGAGTTACGGAAATAACAGCCTAGGGTTTTATGAGCTGATTTGAGACTTGGCTCGTTAAGGTGAAAGAGATTCAACAGTGGCCTTTAGGTCATCGCAAAGGATTAGTTCAAGTATAGCCTGCATCACCTCGTGCAATAAGGTCTGGACCTATAAGGTATCGCTTTGATGGGAAACTTTTCAACATAAGAAGGTTGCAAGCTAAATCTAAGGTGCAGACAGAGGTGCTAGACGAGTTCATCTTTGCTGATGACATGGCAAAAGGTGCTCCAACAGAAGAGAAAATGCAAAAAGGTGTGGATCAAATATCTGAATCATCTGACAGCTATGATCTCGCAATCAGCATCAAAAAGACTGAGGTAGTATATCAGCCAGCACCTGGAAAGCCTTACAAGGAGTCTACCATCAGTGAAAGGTCAACGACTGCAAGTAGTAGACAAGTTCATCTACCTTTGAAGCACATTGTCTAGAGTTGTGTACATTGATGATGAAGTCAATGCAAGAATTGTCAAAGCTAGTGCAGCATTTGGCCGGCTACGTGGAAGTATTTGGGACCGAAATGAAATCAGACTTGACACAAAGCTGAAAGTATATAGATCGGTAGTGCTGCCAACACTATTATACGCATGCGAAACTTGGACAGTTTACCAACGGCATGCCAAAAGACTGAACCACTTCCATACAAGCAATCTTAGAAAACTTCTAAAGATCAAGTGGCAAGACAGGATTCCAGGCACAGAAGTCCTGAAAAGGACAGGGATGCAGGGTATACATACTCCTCTGAAATTGGCACAGTTAAGATGGACAGGCCATGTTACCAGAATGCCTGATGAACGTTTGCTAAAGAAAATCCTCTATGGAGATCTTCAAGTAGGAAAACGCTCCCATGGTGGTCAGAAGAAGCGATACAAGGACACCCTCAAAGCCTCCCTTAAAGACTTCAACATACCAACTGAGTCATGGGAACAGATTGCACAAGATCGTACAAAGTGGCGAGGCATCATAAAAAGGGGAGCTGGTGAATACGAAGCAAAAAGAATCAGCGAAGCCGAGCAGAAACGTGCACAGCGGAAAGCCAGAGCTAAGGCATGACCAACAGAGCTTTCTTCCTCAGACCTCTCTTGTTCTATCTGCAACAGGCAGTTTAGAGCTAAGATTGGTCTTATCAGCCATCTTAGAACACACAAATAATAACACATCACACCGTTGATTAGGATTGGTCATTGTCAGGAATGACAGACGAACAAAATCATTGAAATCTCATGAATATATCGATGATAAAGAAGGTCCAGCTTGGTGATAATGGTCAATACTTGGGTGGGTCCCCAAAAATACGAACGTTGAGGCCCACCCAGGGGGTATACCTGTTCCTTTGTTCCCCTGAAACAAATCGGCATTTTCCCTTGTTCCCCATTGTCAGGAATGACAGACGAACAAAATCATTGAAATCTCATGAATATATCGATGATAAAGAAGGCGCCAAACTTGGTGATAATGTTCAATACTTGCGTGGGTCCCCAAAAATACGAACGTTGAGGCCCACCCAGGGGGTATACCTGTTCCTTTGTTCCCCTGAAACAAATCGGCATTTTTCCTTGTTCCCCAAAACCAAAATATTGATTTTCTGTGTTCCCTATTCCCCAAAATTGCCTTTGTTTCCTTGTTCCCATCATTTTTTGACTTGTATTCCATTGTTCCCCTGAAATTAATGGCCTTGTTCCCCTGTTACCCCAAACCCCTGGAAGGGCATTTTTATGCCGGACGGCATTTGACTGGTTGCCATCGCAGCTGAAAGGTTCTAAGGCGCTACGCAGAGGCGGTAAACAAGCTTTAGTATATTGCACGCTACATTACTGTTCAGGGCCCAGTTGTTCAAAGCTAACGACGTCGTTAGTTAACGATTCGTTAAAATTTACATCGAGTGCAAATATGCTGAATTTTTTTTTGCTGAAAAAATGTGAGTAGCTTTTGCAGTGCAAAAGCTACTCACATTTCTTTCAGCAAAAAATATCAGAATATTGTATAATGAATCCGCTAAAACAGTTAACGAAATGACCCTTAACGAGCTCGTTAAGCTAACGACGCTTTGAACAACTGGGCCCAGGAAGAGACTCAATAGAATCGAGTCTGTTATTTTCGTTTATCTAATGTGCTTCTTGCTTCTAAAGAATACATCTATTCAGAATGTGTTGAACACATTCTTACGTTGTGCTGTCAGCCTTTAGTCTATAGGTAGTCCTTTCTAGTCAACACTGTCTGGTTTAGGTCTTCGCTTTTCAAAGCAGCATATGAAAAGAATGGATTGCACTAGTTACCAGTGATCTATAAAGAAGAAATCCTAAATTCTAATGGTCACTGTAGTTACAAAGGATCTGGATGGAGAGAGCGAACCACCAAAAAATAAAACAAAACAAAAACAAAAAACAAAACAAAACAAAAAAAAAAAAAAAAAAAAAAAAAAAAAAAAAACAAAAAAAAACAAAACAAAAAACAACAACAATAAAATCAAAAACACAACAACAACAACAAAAGCGCTTTATAAAAGTAAGTTTTGGTTTTTACGTTAATCGTTAAAGTTTAAGACGCTTTAAATCGGAAATCGCACTTTTTGTTTCCTCGCTTTATAGCAAAAGTCGTTAAATGTTGCAACAAAAAGCAATGATTGCTATTGTCTCAGGTTAAAAATCGCTAACCAACATAAAATATTAAAATACGGTAAAACATCGCTAGTCAATAGACTCTATCCAGACTCTCAGTTACTTGTGGGTGTCCGTGGTTCTGTCCGGACATTCAAATTCACTCTCCTCTCGACTTTGCTGTGCGTATGTAGATTTTAAGGGGACTGGATACAGTTTAAAGCAGACCCCTTTTTACATGGGGGACAACGTAATTTCGAAAGAGTTGCCTTTAATCTTGTTTTAATCGATCGAAAGCTCGCCCATAGTTCTAGCTGGGCCAATTAAAATTCGTTTGAAGGACAATCGATGCACGTTTCAAGGATAATGGATACACGTTTCAAGGATAATGGATACACGTTTCAAGGACAATGGATACACGTTTAAATGAGACAACTCTGTCAAACTGTTTTGCTTCCCTTCTGAAAAGGGTCTACTCCAAAAGAAAACAAATTGCTTCCGCTCCCCACCCTCTACCCTCTGGGAGCATTTCTTTTTTTCCTTTTAGAATATAACTTTTCTGCAAATGAATGGTATATATTTGAAGTCAGCAAATTTTACAGACGTAGTATCCTGTCGAGACAACATGTATAGCTCCAGATCAAACGTGTCCTTTTCTTCATCCAGTGTTCAGATTTATATCTCCATGAATACAATACGCAGTCGATTTTCATCAGAATCGCATCATCTTCATAAACTCAGTTTAACATGTTTCCAAACAAAAATACAACTTTGCCACTTCTTTATTTAATCTTTACCACTCCCTGGGCAAATTATTCAGCAGACGACAAATTGATGATGTTTTACTTCTTCTTCTTATTTTTTTCAGAAAACAGGATTTGACATTTTATGCAAATTGTCTTCAATTTGCATGAAATGTCAAAATCTGTTTTCTGGGAAAATTAAGAAAATGATTTCAAAATGTCGTCTGCTGAAATTTTACCCAGAGTGCTTAGCGTTAAATATAGTTTAGAATAGTCCAAGAAGAGTCACCACCACAGAAGGTTGCCTACCAATGACACCAGGATACTTATTAGGCTCTAATAAGCACCAACAGTATTGGTTGGTATGGAGTTTAATGGTCCAGTCAGCATTTAAGATGTCATGTCATCGAGGGGGTGGGGAGGGGTGGGTAACTTCCTATATATGGAATAGTATGGATGTGCATTCTGAATGGCCCTTTTTTCAGCGCTGCCAAGTATATTATTAGCCCCCTTTTTCAGCAAAAAAGTACATGATTGACCCCATTTTTCTGGATTAGTATATGAAAGGTCCCACTTTTCTGATGTATCCCGGTACATGCACATATTTTTCGTTCAAAGATATTTCGAGGCTGCTTGTTCTCTTGGTATTCAATGAATTGACTGCTATAGTTGTCTAACTATACCAGCAATAAATGGGTACAAAAAAAAATCAAAGGGCAGTATATGAATGGGTCAACATTTTAGACGATCTCGTATATGAATGGGTTCGTTTTTTCAATACTTGTGCATATTCTTTCGCCAGAAACTGACAACCACCCTCCTTGTTTGCGTGGAAAAATAAGAAAACAAAGTTATCAGAATAACCTTTATCGGAATATTGCCCACACATCACATTAACGTGTCCATTAAGGCGTAAAAAAATTAGCTGTGTTTCCGCTAACCGGACCGACCCTGTTTCAAACACCCGACTCTGCTATTTTTTATCAGTAAAAATGCAAACTAAAAATGTAAAGCACCGACCCTCAACAAAATACCTGTATTTTCATAAAATTACAAGCCCTACCCTGTTTGTTTCTGGAGAAAAAATAGAAAAAAAAAAAAAAAGAAAAAAAGTTTCTCCTACCTGCTGACCCAATTTCTTTCAGCATGTTAGCGGAAACACAGCTATTTTTTACGCCTAATGTGTACTACCGCACGTTCACTTGTACTACAGGCAACTCTCGTTATCTCGACCTTGCTTATCTCGAATAACCGCTCATCTCGTAATGAAAAGCTGGTCCCTTTTTAAAAATGAAAATGTAACATTTGGTAACAAAATATTGTGGAAAAGAGGAGAAATTGTTCCTCTTTTCCACAATATTTTCAATATATCTTTAACTTCAGGAATCAAATTACATATTCATTTGTGAAATGTGGTTGTTCGATTTATTTTTTCCTCAATTCTGCAATCTATGTCGAGGTACGGATATCTGGAAGTATTTCATAGAGTCCCTTTGAGGTAACGAGAATTGACTGTACATAGTGAGAACAGGAGCGTGTATGGATCACATTAGTAGCCCATAAACGTCAAGTGGATTTTTCTAGCACAACGTTTTGGACCGGTATTTCTAAATAGCAGGGTGTTTAGTCAGTTTTCATTACTACTCTGTTTTATAGAAATTTCTGTATTAAATGCAAACAGTGTAGACCCTGATCAGACACCACGTTCTGGGTCTGCATTGTTTGCCACGTACCCTTTTGGGGCTTCCCGACTAAACTGTAGAGAGGAGGAGTTGGTTGAGTAGGGGTGGGGTTAGAATTCTGCAGTTTAAGTTTTCAATTTGTTTACTTTGCAATCTTCTTTATTGCCTTTATCTGTCTTTATATGCTTAAAAATCGTAACATTCGTCATTTCCCACATTATATGATGAAATGCTATGGCTTTAAACATAGCTCTTGATAGGAAGGGTACCAGGTAAACAGCTTTATTTCTTCACAAAAAAGATCGAACTTCGGTGAAGTTGATATCGCATCTGCACCTGCACCCCGCACCCCCCCCACCCCCTCCCCCCACCTCTAAAAAAGGAATGTTTATTTCAGGTAGAAAAAATAGTACAGGAATTTCGTCGAAAGCATATGCATTTTCTCATATGATGCATAAGTTGGGCTTAAAAGGTACCCACAGTCTGTACATTTTCATGAAATCTGAGGAAAGAAAAGAAAATGACAAATTTAAAGTGAAAAAAGTGACGAAATTAAATTTAAAAATCATATCCAAGCCACATGCATTTTTGCAGACCCGGGAGAAAAAAATGTGCAAAGTTTCAAAAAAGACCGGTTTAAAGTTGTATGAGAAGTTGCAAACACGAGGTACCCACAGTCTATACATCTGAGGTCAGAAAATGACAAAGTAGAAAAAGTGACATAAATTAAGGCAAGCATTATGAAAAGCACGTGCACATCTTCAGACTATGGAGAAAACATGTGCAAAGTTTCAAAAAGATTGGTATAAAATTGTATGGGTTGTGCTCACGAGGTACCCACTGTCTATATATTAAGAGTGAAATATGACTAAGTCCACAATAAGGTAAAAAGTGAAAAAAAAATCTAACAATTATATCCAAACCACATGCACATCCTCATACCATGAAGAAAACGCATGCAAAGTTTCATAATAATAGATACAAACTGTAAGAGGAGTTGCGCTCACAAGAGGTACCAACTGTTTATATATAAAGGGTGAAAAATGACTAAGTTCACAATCAGGAAAAAGTAACAAAAATGATCTAACAATTATATCCAAACCACATGCATATCCTCATACCAAGAAAAAACAAAACAAAAAAAAAAAAAAAACAAAAAAAAAAAAACACACACAAAACAAAAAAAAAACAAACAAAAAAACACACACACAAAGTTTCAAAACTACAGTTACAAAACTGTAAGAGGAGTTGCGCTCAAAGTTTAAAAATGATCGATACAAAACTGTAAGAGGAGTTGCGCTCACAAGGTACCCACTATCTATATATAGTGGGTGAAAAATGAAAATGACTCAGTTCACAATGTGGAAAAAATGACAAAAACAATTATATCCAAGTCCATATACATATCCTCATACCATGAAAAAAACATATGCAATGTTTCAAAACAATCAGTACAAAACTGTAAGAGGAGTTGCGCTCACAAGAGGTACCCACTGTCTATATATAGAGGGTGAAAAATGACTAAGTTAACAATGTGGTAAAAGTGACAAAAAACGTTCTAACAATTATACCCAAACCACATGCACATCTTCATACCATGAGAAAAAAAAAAAAAAAAAACAAAAAAAAAAAAAAAAACAACACACACACACACACACACGCAAAGTTTCAAAACTACAGTTACAAAACTGTAAGAGGAGTTGCGCTCACAAGATTTACCCACTATCTATATATTGAGGGTAAAAAATGACTAAGTTCAGCATGTGGAAAAAGTGACAAAAATTAATCAAACAATTATATTCAAACCAAATGCACATCCTCATACCATGAAGAAAGCGCATGCAAAGTTTCAAAATTATCGGTACAAAACTGTAAGAGGAGTTATGCTCACAAGACACCCAGGGTAAATGTTGACGGGTGGACGAAAGGACGAACGCACGGACGAGGGACAGTCCATAATGTGGAAACAAATAAAAAAAATGATCTAACAATTATATCCAAACCACAAGCACATCTTCATACCATGAAAAAAACGCATGCAAAGTTTCATAATAATAGGTACAAACTCTAAAAGGAGTTGCGCTCACAAGAGGTACCAACTGTCTATATATAAAGGTGAAAAACGACTAATTTCACAATGTGGAAAAAGTGACAAAAAATAATCTAACAATTATATCCAAATCACATGCATATCCTCATACCATGAAGAAAACATATGCAAAGTTTCAAAATGATCGGTACAAAACTATAAGAGGAGTTGCGTTCACACGAGGTACCCACTGTCTATATATAGAGGGTAAAAATGACTAAGTTCACAATGAGGAAAAAGTGACAAAAAATGTTCTAACATGAAACCCAAACCACATGCACATCCTCATACCAAGAAAAAAAAAACAAGCAAAGTTTCTAAACTACAGTTACAAAACTGTAAGAGGAGTTGCGCTCACATGAGGTACCCATTGTATATATATTGAGGGGGAAAAATGACTAAGTTCACAATGTGGAAAAAAGTGACAAAAATAATATAACAATTATATCCAAACCACGTGCATATCCTCATACCATGAAGATAACGCATGCAAAGTTTCAAAATTATCGGTACAAAAATGTAAGAGGAGTTGCGCTCACAAGACATCCAGGATAAATGTTGACGGATGGACGAACGGACGGACGGACGGACAGACAGTCCACAATGTGGAAACAAGTGAAAAAAAGACCTAACAATTATATCCAAACTACATGCACATCCTAATACCATGAAGAAAATGCATGCAAAGTTTCATAATATTAGGTACAAAACTGTAAGAGGAGTTGCGCTCACAAAAGGTACCAACTGTTTATATATAAAGGGTAAAAAATGACAAAATTCTCAATGAGGAAGAAGTGACAAAAAATGATCTAACAATTATACCTAAACCACATGCATATCCTCATACAATGAAGAAAAGACATGCAAAGTTTCAAAATAATCGGTACAAAACTGTAAGAGGAGTTGCGCTCACAAGAGGTACCCACTGTCTATATATTGAGGGTGAAATATGAGTTCACAATGTGGAAAAAGTGATAAAAATAATTTAACAATTATAACCAAACCACATGCACATCCTCATAGCATGAAGAAAACGCATGCAAAGTTTCAAAATGATCGGTACAAAACTACAAGAGGAGTTGCACTCACAAGACACCCAGGATAAATGTTGATGGACGGACGAACGTCCGGACGGACAAACGGACGGAAACCTGCACGCCTAAGTGGCCCTGCTAGAGCAGTTGCGACAAAGAAAAAACAAAACAAAACAAAAAAAAAAAAAAAAAAAAAAAACAACAACAAAAAACAACAACACAAGGCCGGCCTCGGTGGCTCAGTTGGATGCGCGTCTGACTGATGATCAGGAGGTTGTGGGTTCGACCCCCGAGTCATGAAATATTTTTTATGGCTATTCTCTCTCTTCCGCTGATTCAAGAAGGGCAGTTGTCAGTTTCTGGCGATAGAATGTGCCAATACTGGTTATATACCGCTCAGAGGTCTAAGCCTGCCCAGTATAAGTGTGATTAGGTAAGTTAACCGGGCTCGACATGATCTGTGTTTTTTGAGAAATGAAAAAAAAAAAAAAAAAAAAAAAAAAAAAAGACAAACAAACAAAAATAAAAAAAAACAAAACAAAAAAAACAACACTTTCAATAGTTTTTTTTATTATTTAAAATGGCTTATCTAGAGTTTAGATTAGAAGTATATATTTTACATAGGTGTCAACGTAATAAACTATATTCTACAGTTTTTCTCCGTTTGTGAAGCATATCTTAGTACCATACCAACAGTAAACAACAGCAGATACTTAAAAGTCCACGAGTCATCTTAATTCAGTTTTTGTTATATTTTACAAGTGCAGCAATGCATGTCTTTGAGCGATGCCTTATTTCCTTCAGCTTCATGAAAACGTATTTTGTATCTTGTGCGGCACCGTGTAAAAGCAATTCGTACAGAAAGCCAGCTAATGCACTCATTTTGTTAACAGTATTTTGTATTGGGACAACTAGGTTTCTAGATAAGTTTACATTGTCAAGAAATACTGCCACATGCTCGATTATCTGGTGAAGTTCAGCGTAGAGCTGCATCGTGTCCACTAAAAAGTCTCTTGCCTTGGCTCCTTCCCAGGAGTAAATTTTATTAGGCAATTCAAAATCAAACGAAATCAGTTCCTTATTTTTCTCAGTCCGCCGCACAAAAAGTTTCAGCTTTGAAACTAGAGTGTCAACTGAACTGTTCAGTTTTTGAAACTTTATGTGTTGTCGTCGAGTTCGATGTACTACTGCAACCTTGTACCACTGAGCACTCTTGAACCATTTGGATATGCGTTTATTTTGTAAATATGTGCGATCTTCTGGCTCAATGAACACATCTTTGGTACCGTGAGTGTTCATGCTTCCATTCCTGTAACATTCAGCGTCATGCTTTCCCGATTTCCATGCTTTCCCGCAACCCCAACAGAAGAGATTCCCACAAAGACATGTCATCTGCGGACACCCGCCGTTCTTTTCTACAAAACGCTTACAGAAAGGACAATGTTTCCCACTAACAATTACAGTCTCTCCTACCTCAGTAGGAATAATATCATCATCTCCGTTTTTAAGAAGTTTTTGCTTATATACTGCTGCCGCAGTACACTGTGCTGGCCAATGAACATCTCCAAGACAGTCAAAACAAACTCTTTTTCCACACTGACATGACGCTGTTTGGACCTCAGAGGATTCTATCACTAGCACTCTTCCACAAACAGGATTTGGACACCACTTAGTAATTGGCTGCTGCTCTACGTCCATGTCATGAAAGAGCTTCAGATAACGGATGACATGATCTAAAGTCAACAACGACAGCAAAGTACCCTTATCAAGTCGTTTATCACAGTCATATTCTGGGCAAAAAAGCTCAGGCCTGCCATTTCTTACGCAAGTTATGAGATGTTCTCGCCAGCAAGAATCACAAAACCAATGGCGGCATGAGGTAAGAGCTGTAGCGCCTACCAAATCTCCAAGTTCGTCATAGCAGATGGAACAGAATTTGTCTTTAGGTGTTGAATTTTCCAACACTAATTCTGGCGTGAGATCCTTTTCAGACACCACTTCAAAGCCTAGATCTTCTCTCGATTCCAACATACTTTCATTCTGATTCTGAACAAATGTTTGGAACAAACGTTCGACCTCTGGTCGATAAGAGGAAGATTTCCAGTTTGCGCAGGTTTCTAGTGTTGATTTGGAGCAAAATGTGCTAGGTCGGGTGAAAGATTTTTTCTCCCGAATTATCCCATCAATAGGTAAAGTTTGAATAAAGGAAACAGCCTTTTGTATAACAGTGCCAATGCTATCATTATTGTCGTCAGGGATCGTTTCCATTTTTATGTAGTTAATATAATCATTAAATCTCGTATTAAGATATACTTTGAACACACATTTCTTTTGGCTGTTTATTTCATTATCGACATCGTGAACGAATGTGAGACAAGCAAATGTAATATATGTATCGTATCCTGTCACATCGTGTTTTGCAACTTCTTCGGAGATGTTAATGATAAATTTTCGAGGAAAACAATCACACTCTATATAATTTTTACCGAACTTCCTCCTTAGCTCACCACTAGTTGTTTCTAACACTGAAATGACAGCGACTATTGGTTCCACGATCAGGCATTTCTGAGAAGTTGTTTGCACGGTAGAAGTCTGAATAGTGTTTTGAAGCACTAAACCTAGTTCACGAGATTCTAAGTCGCCATTTGTTTCTGGATCGATATAGATTATATGACTTTTATCAAACTTGCTCATTTCAGACCTACCTCGTCTAATGTTTCGTGACCTAATTTTACCACTTCCTCGATTATGCGACTCTGTCATTTCAGCGCTCTTTAAAATATCATCTAATTCTATTATGATTTCATTCGTACGCTCTTCTGCATTGTATGGTCCAACATCTTTATCCAAACAATCATCGAAACCATTGTCTGTTTCTTCGAGTGAGTCTCGGATATAATAAGACAACTTTTTCCTGAGTGTTCCAGAAGACCGTTGGTCGCGTGACAAAATCCCGTAATTGATATATTTGTGGCAGTGACTTGTGTAACTAGTGGCAGGACTTGGATATAAGACCTGGTATTTCATCTTACATGGAACTATTTCGTCTGTGTCTCCTTCAGTTCCATCAGCAACATTACCGTTATTATGTCTGTTTCTATTTCTCTCTGGCGGTTTTTCATTCAGAATGCTAGACACATCAAAATATCCTCGTCGTTTACTTTTCGATTTTGTTTCTCGAATGCCTGTTCTTAAAGGTTTATTTCTAGATGTAAATCTAACACAGTTAGCGGTGCGCGAGTATATTCTGTGATATTCCGCCAATTGTATGTCAATATCTTCGTCACTGGATTCTTCCAATATCTGGCGCTGTATCCGTCTGGGAAGCATCCATCTCCTCTTTTTGTTGAGGGAGAATTCAACTCCGTTATTTTCGAAGCTGGCTTCTCCCAGATCATCAGCATACTTTTTGTCTAAGTAATCGTCATTAGGGAGAAACTCTCGGCGAATGCACGAATATGACCTGTAAAATAAAGCATCACATTGAAAGACTTTCATAGACTTAGATAGGGCAAGTAAGTCTTTTGAATTATCAAAATATTACATGCCAATGGACAAGTAAATGGCCAAATCCACCTGTCCAAACAGGCTGCTTTGAATCTTCGCTGGGCACTCGTCCCAAACCCAGCGGGCAGACAACACTGAAAAAACGTCGATTCAACGTTGATTCAACGTCTTGACGTTGAATCAATATAGGGATCACCCATGGTTTTTCATGCATTAACATTTGCCGCGTCCCGAGGAAGCTGTTTGAACACGAGGCCGCTAGGCCGAATGTTCAAATATCTTCCGAGAGACCCGGCAAATGTAATTGCAATGAAATAACCATGGATGGTCGTTGTTCTTGCATAACTTACGATTCCAACGGCAAATTGTGATGAAAACGCCCCAAAGCTCCATACAAACTCTTCAAATGCGATGGCAAACCAACATGACGGCTAGTTTAGAATGTTGTTTACAATGACACCAGTTGCGCGGTAACCCTCTGACGTCATCATAAAATTCTAAAATGCTACGTTCAGGGCGATAGCGATAACGTTACGTCGCTCAACGTAAAGCCCATCTTGTGATGTCAAAATTTCAAAATCCATGTTCAAACTGCACGTGAATTTCATGATTTGAACATGGGTTTTGTTGTTTGAACACGGCTTCTGGTCCATTTAAGAATAGCTTCAAACAAGTAAGTTCATAGGACTTCATGCAAGAACGTTGAATCGACGTTTTTTTCTACGTTGTGTGCCAACTGGGAAAGGTACTTTTTCTGATGCTGCTGCTCTTCATAATCATATTATTATGATACCTAGTAATGAAATATAGGGATTTCTCAGTTTGTCATTTTCTATAATAAACAGTGTAATGATATGATAGCAATAACTAGTGAAATAAACTGGCTTTACGGACTGCTCCCCGAGTCATAACATTTCATCTCAAGGCGTCCTCGGTGGCCAAAAGTGATATAAACCCGACCAAATGAAATTGTTGACGTTACGTCATGAAGTGACGCCAACCTTATTATGTGCGGACTGAATAACACCATTACGATGTTTTTTTTTTTTTTTTTTTTTTTTTTTTTTTTTTTTTTTTTTGTTTCTAGGCTCAAACTGATACAAATTTGCGGCGCTTTCAAGAGAACAGTCTTAGCAAAAAAAAAGTATGTAAAAATAGAACTAGAAATATGTTTATAAAACACCGTGCCCTAAATCACCCTGCTAGTGTTCTACATAAATCTATTGCGGGCCGTTATCGGCCCGTCAGCTACCCTGACGGGCCGATAACGACCCGCTATAGATTTATGTAGAATGCTTACTGGGTACACGCTTGTCGATACAAAATGTCAAAGTTGAAAAGAGGCAAAACTCTGACAAAAGTAATCCAAAGTTCACCAAAAACTTAGTCTGTCATCTACACATTGGTTCCAAACTTTTTTTTTGACAAAATTCATGAGCCTAACTCAAGCGGTTCCTTAGCTATTTTGCTTTAAAGATATTTTTTTTCTCTGAAAAAGGGCCTTACTTCACCACGAAGAATCTGACAATAAAGAAAAAAAAATACGGGTCTGCTAATTTTACATAAGCACGCATTGCTTATGAAAAATTAGGTGGCCCTTTTCTGTCGATATGAGGCCTAAAATGTGGCGTACGGACGGACGAACGGGCGGGTCCTACGGACGAACGAATGAACGGACCCCAAAGTTGAGGTTTGAAGTCTTCGAAGGCATAATAATGTACAACAGTGTTTGCTTAATATGAAATATAAAATCGGTAAAAAACTCGTTACTTTGGAACGCGTTTTTTTTTTATTTTTTTTTTTTTTTTATCGACGTTTTTTAACACGTACGCTCCTTCGTGACAGATTTAAGATTTATCATATATCAAACAAACATATATATATATATAAAATATATATATATATATATATATATATATATATATATATATATATATATATATATATATATATATATAGAGAGAGAGAGAGAGAGAGAGAGAGAGAGAGACTGTTATTTACAATTTATTATAGCCTGGAGAGAGAGATGACTATTATTGTATTTTTACAATTTATTATGGCCTGTTTTATTGAATTTGAAAGTATAATAGATTTATTTGCATAGAAGTTATTTATCAACGAGTCTACAACATGATTAATAAAAATTTTTTCAATTCAAACCTGTATTGTCGAAGAAGTTGAGTATTGCATTCTCTCTGTGTGTTTCCCGTCCGTACCCCGTGTTTGCCGATTTTCTGGACCATTTTTAACTTAACGTAACCTGGAACACAATCCAGGGGGACACAATACTGTCCTTTAGTTGTATTTCTTTTAAATTTATAGTACGATTTGTAGCCGTCAGAATTAGGCTATTGACAAGCTGTTGTGTAATGCAAATCTATTTTTGGATCATGACGGGTCTGTATTTTAAGTCTGTCATAAAACGGTATCCAAATAATAATAATAATAATAAAATATCCAGAATCTACATCAACATTAGATCACATTGTGGGATGCACAAGATGACTTATTCACGCCTTTTTTCTGCCCCTCCGCTGACGCTTTCGGAGACTTTCATAGCAACCAGCAACAAGCATTAGCTTTACAAAAATGTTTGGTCTAAATCGATGGAATCTTATTTCATTTTAACGTATCCAAACTTTCAAACACAGTACTTCAACAATCGGCTCAGAGACTATAAAATACCTTGTGCACATAGAAGGGGTCATTTAAGGGAAACAAATACACTCTCAGGGGAGACAACTCTGTCAAAATAGTTTTGTGCTTTTTTAGGGGTCGAATAACTTATTTTTATTTGTTATATGTTAATATGTGTATGTAATACTGTCCCGGGGAATTAGTAGATTTATTGTTTGATGTCTATAGTTTATGTTTTCTTGATAAGTTTGTAAATGGTGAAACGACAACGAAGTCCAAATTTCTTGTTTTACATCCATATTTGTTGTTCTCTCTTGAATTCGTATATTTAAATATAACGTCATATTGACAAAACAAATGTACCACACTTTCTTGAATGTTGACCACAGTACAGTTATTTCTAGAGCATAGATAGTGTTCACGCTTTCGCAGTATATTGTCCAAAATCCAAATTATTTACAAAGTCTTGATCAGTATCGAAACAGCTACAACGAAATTCAGAACAGCTTAATTAATATCGACCCGAAGAAAAATTGCATTTTGACAGAGTTTATTCATGATTATTATTATTATTATTAATTCTAAAACATAAACGCGTGCACATTTGATACTGTGGTATTCATATCTAAAATGTTCCAAGGAAAAAGATGATATGAACATCTTTACTATTTAAAACAATGTTATAAAGTTTTGTTTTTAATGCCAGAAATACTGAAAATTTCATAAACGTCTTCAATGCTAAACTGTAATGTTTAGCCATTTGTATTTTCACTGACGCGTATTTTAAATATAAAATAATTAGTCAACACAGGGATATTTCGGGGATGGGCCCTATCCATTCTGCGTGAAAACCGTTAATGTTAGACAAATTGAATTGATTTTTGGCTGGGCCCCCTATAAAAACTATCCAAATCCAGTGTTTATTTTGATCTAAGGTGAGTATTAAGGATTCTTGGGCCCATCATAATTTCCAGAGGGCCCATGAAAATTTGAAAAGGCCCATCAAAATTCTAAATTTTACATGTACTTGAATAGGACATGGGCCCTTGGCCAATTTCAAGGGCCCATACTAACTTTGGGCTAGAAATATCCCTGCAACATACATTAATATAATCATAATGTACCAAGGTTACGTCATGAAAAGTATACCATAATATACCCTTTAAGAAAAGAATTTGCAAATTCTTTCCTTATAGAGTATAAACCTTTTCAGACGGGACCTGATGTAGAGTAGAGCAAACAGGAAGTCACAAAACGTTATCTCCCTTGGTGTAAATGGCAAAAACTCTACCAAGTAGAGCCAGTCCTCTTATAAAAAGTGTCAATAAGTCTATATATTTAATGCGCAACGCAGTATGAACAGGTCATCTTTGCACACACAGACAACGGAGAACAGCCCTGCACATTCACACAGCCCCAGTTTTACTATAAAGGTGGGGTTTAAGGGTGGTCAAAATTATATAGGCATGTTTTCGTGATGTCTGCACATCAAGTTCCTTCTGAAAAGGGGTCTGCCCTATTTTTTTATTAAAACTTTATGACATAAATAGATCTACATAAATTTGACGAAAACAAATATACAGAAATGCCAAAGGACTCGATGTAGGCAAGGCCTATTTTTATCCTCTCCTAAGGTGCTAAAAATTGTTTCGCCATACATCATTCTGAAAAGGGGTCGCTCTAAAAGGAAAGAATTTGCTCCATTTTCATTTTAGAGTAGCCGCCTTTTCAGAAGAATGGTAAAATAATTTTGACAGTTGCCTTCCCTGAAAAGGGTATCCATTCCGCTCAAGTAATTACGAAAATACGCCTATTCAAATATAGTGAATATTTCACCACAAAAATTGAAAGTTTTCAGATAAAAATTCTGGAATTTTTCATATTTCTGTTCAAAACATAGATTGTGGGTATTCGTTAGAACCGCCTCGCCGATGTGGTTTTACGAGTACACAAAATCTATGTTTTTGAGCAGAAATAAGAAAAATAATGTATACCCCTGTAAACCCCAGTTTTACTATATAAAAGTGGGGTTTAAGGAGGTTTATACAGGCATGTTTTCATGATGAGGGTCTGTATACGCCCCTGTCGCAGTCCGCCTCCTGTTGTTTATTAGTGATCTAAGACAAGTACCTCAATAGGTGTACCCAAAGCTCCAGATAAGAGGATATTCACATATTTTTCTCATTTCTCCACAAAAGCATATGTTTTAGTGAAAAAGTAAGAAAAATATCAATACTTTTCGGTTGAAAAGAAGAGCCATTTCTTAAACTATATATATCAAAGTCAATACCATTGCGTCGCCTTAAAGGAAGGCTAGATCTTACAGACACAATAATGGCAACAGTCATTAGACAAATAGAGAGGTGCAAACGACGGCAGCTGGATAAACTTATAAACGTTTGCCAAACACGGGCCATGTTGGAGAAATACTATGATTTCATCACAAAAATGATTTTCACCCCCCTTGAACCCCACTCTGCTCAAAAACATAGATCATGGGTACTCGTTAGAACCGTCTCGTCGAGGCGGATCTAACGAGTACCCACAATCTATGTTTTGAGCAGAAATAAGAAAAATAATGTATACCCCTGTAAACCCCAGTTTTACTCTATATCATTGCGTCGCCTTAAAGGCAGGCTAGATCTTAAAAATGCTGGATATACTTATAAACGTTTGCCAAACACGGGCCATGTTGGAGAAATACTATGATTTCGTCACGAAAATAATTTTCACCTCGCCTTGAACCCCACTCTGCCCAAAAACATAGATCGTGGGTACTCGTTAGAACCGCCTCGTCGAGGCGGATCTAACGAGTACCCACAATCTATGTTTTGAGCAGAAATATGAACAAAAAATCAGAATTTTTTATCTGAAAACTTTCGTTTTTTGGTGGTGAAATTTTCAGTATATTTGAATAGGCATGTTTTCATAATGTGCAATGGTCAACACTGGAAGCCCCTCCGGAACAGGCTTCTCTATCATTTTCCCTAGGATCCATACTGGTGCGGTTTTCATTGATAACTCTTTCTCAGCACGTTTTCCATCGTCTGCTTGGGTCTGTTCTGGTCTGTATGTCTGAATACTTACTATGCTTTCGACATCCTTCGGAAAGACGTCTTCTTTTAAACCGGCGTTTTATCGTAAATAGAAAAAAAATGATTTGTGATTGACATTATGTTATCAGAAACTATTTGTCGTTTCTGTTCCTGTGCTCTGTTTTCAAATTATTACTGCTGCAAAATTAATTTTATAGCCGAAAATGGGTCTGACCTATGCGATTTCTACAGTAAACTGGATTTATTTAGTTTTTGCTTTTCTTCACCGATTTAAACTTATTGATGTTCCGTAACAATATTGAGAAAATTTAAGAAATTTTAAACAAATGAAACTTGTTGAAAACCTGCATCAAAAATACTTTCCCTATCGATTTTTGCCTATTTAGCAGCCATTTTTATCATAGGAAAAAATGAAAATATTTTTACTTAGGCAGTTACGACAAATGGTTTCGCATGAAATCATGCTTAAAATCTGCAAATTTACTTCTGTGTAAAGTGTCAAGCAAACATGACTTTCCAAAACCAGAATCAGAATATTTTACTGGTGATACATCGAATAGCCATTCATTCATCAGGGGCAACGAAAGCTAAGACTAGTCTCTAGATCTCACAAGTGATGTGAATCTAGCGACAGTGTCCTCAGAACTTTCAGCAGAGGCTATTATAGATCCAGGGAGTGCATCGCAATCCATAACGGTGTCTGGGAAGAAACTGTACTTGTAAATGTCAGTTCTAGCATATAGCACTTGAAATGTCATTGGATACCATTAATGGCATTAATGCTACGCCTATTTTGGGGGTTGAAGGTCGTCACAAGATATACTAACTCTACCTTTCAGACCTTTGAATAGCAGTATGAGTTTAATACCATTGCGTCTCTTGTGAAGAGACTCCCACCCTAATTGTTCGAGAATGCTAGTCATACTTCAGTTTCAAACAGGTAATAGAAAAGTCCAGGGAGTGCCACAATCACAAACCGCAGCCCTTCCCAGACACCAAGAGGAACCGAAGAGGAAACCGACAAACCAAACAAGCACAAATCGAACAAACGTACGAAAAACACTGAGATTAGCTCTCTCTTCCCCAATCTTGTAGTTTCCAGTCACAAGCCTAGCTGCACGATTCTTAACCTTTTCCAATTCTTCCTGGACTACTAGTCCATGTGGGTCCCAAACAGGGCTAGCATACTCCAGGATTGGTCGCACCAACCCCTTGTATGCCATTTCCTTAACATCTTGGGGGCATGACGATAGGTTACGTCTTAAGAAACCAAGAGTTCTGTTTGCTTTTATGCAAACAATTGATCACATGAGTATTCCATTTCAAATCCTTAGAAATTGCCAGCGTAAACAAACTGGCAGACTAGACTTGCCACAAAAGCCTCTTAAATGGTGTACTCTATTGCGGCGAAATGCATGTAATATACAGTTTATTCATTTCTCCTATTTTAAATATGGGATTTATAAACCTCGGGAGGTTTCTTTATCGGATTTTTTTTACCTCCCTCGGTTTATAAATCCCATATTTAAAATAGGAGAATAAATAAACTCTATGTAGATCACCCGAATTTATCTATTTGCAAATGTGGCTATTTTTTTTTTTTTTTTTTTTTTTTTTTTTTTGAGAAATGCTCCCGAATTTCCCGTTCTAGCCGAGTAATATAGCGTTTATGCAATATCACATTATCAAAACAAGTCCCTTGATGAGATGTTTGACATGTCTTTTAAATGTTATAACGAATTTGATAAAATATTCATAAGATTTTCTAAGTTTGTCTTAGGAGTGCATTCTAAAGCTTCTAACTTTGGTGTACTCAGTGAGCTCGGTCAATTTCCATTGATAATTTCCGTTATTACAAGTTGTATTAATTTTAGGTTACACACAGTTCAGTCAACTAGTAAGTCTCTGGTATCAGAGGCATATTTCTTTCTTTCTTTCTTCTGTTACGTCTTAACCTCCGAAGAGGACGTCAGACGGGGTTCGGTAAACGAGTGCAAAGGGGGTTAGCTGAAATAAAAGAGGTGCACAGTTAAGAAAAAGAAAATACAGATGTGAAACAAGAGTTAATATAGTTAAAAGATAAAAACTTGTTGGGTGTTTAGGGTGAGATATGGACTACTTGGCACACAGCATAGCTGAATTGTGCCACAGTAGATAGGACGAGGATGTGGTGTTCTAGGGCATTCCAGTGAACTATAGTACGGGGAAAGAATGTGTACTTGTAATAGTCACGGAGGGTGGGAATCTGTCTATATGCGAAGGGGTGATTGGACTTAGATGGCCTTGTATTGGGAATTAGGTAGTCTGCTGCAGGTATAGCAACAAGATCATATGTGATCTTGTACATAAGAATCAATCTACTGTCTATCCGACGTTGTTCCAGAGTGCGCCAGTTTAGGTCCTTTAACATTTGGGTTACACTAGAGGTGCGCTGGTAATCACGAGTAGCCCATCTGGCTGCCCTGCGCTGAACTGCTTCAACTTTAGCAATATTTGTAGCTGTGTGGGGAGACAAGACCGTCGAAGCATACTCCAACTGGGGTCTTACTAGAGTTTTGTAGGCTTTGTATTTGAGGTCCTGATTATGGACCTTAATATTCCGTTTAAGAAACCCCAAAGTCTGGTTAGCTTTCTTGGTAATCAAATCAATATGGGGGCTCCAAGAAAGGTCATTTGAGATTGTAACACCCAGATATTTGGCCGATGGGACTGTTTGAAGGACAGTGTCATGGAGGATATATTTGGTTTGGATGGGACATTTAGCTCTTGTGATATGCAGGACCTGGCATTTTGAAGGGTTGAAGCTCATGTCCCATCGTTGTTCCCATTTTTCGAGGATGTGAAGGTCATTCTGCAGTGTTATTGACTCACCTTCAGAGCTAATAGCTAGGTATATGGCCGTATCATCTGCAAAAAGCCTAACTCTGGACTTGACCTGGTCCAGAGCAATGTAATAACCCTGGTGTGAAGAGTATGTGGCTATGCTTTGTAAAAAATGTTTTAACAGACCTGGGCTTCTCACATCTCTTCTCTGGGATAATCAATGTACTTTTAACACATCTGCTATACTCACATGTATAAAAAACAAATTTAAGGAAAGGTTCATTTCATATTGGGAAAAGTGTCTGATTTCTGATACTGGTATGGACAAATTAAGGACATATAAATTGATTAAACATAAATTTGAACTAGAAAAATACTTAGAGGTTTTACTTGATAGAAAACAAAGGAAGGCTTTAAATGCATTTAGAATTAGTTCACATAAACTTCAGACTGAGCGTGGAAGATACTCAGGTAAAAAAATAGAAGAAAGATTGTGTGCTACATGTAATGTAATAGAAGATGAAATTCATTTATTTTTGTGACTGTGTCAAATATATGTCATTACGCAATAATATGTATCAATATATATTTAATAGCAACGTTATTAGATTTAATTCTCAAAAAGAACTGTTTATCCATTTAATGACAAGTACAGATGAGGCTGTTTTGAGATCCTTAGGTGTATTTATAAATGCATGTAATATTTCTTAACATGACTCTTATGACTCAGGACTGGTGAGAACTGATGCCTTTTTCTCTCTTTTTTTTTTTTTTTTTTTTTTTTTGTTGAAATATTATTATGTTATTGTGCTATTATGTATGTATGCCATGTTTATGTTTGTATTTACTTGCCATTAGCCCTTACAGGGTATAGCTGAGCAATAAATTCTATTCTATTCTATTCATTAACGTCGATGCAACGTCAATAAGCAAATACATCGTCGCAATAAAGGTCGATTCCCCGTCGTCATGATGTTGCATCGATGGTAAGGTGATTTTACTAGGAAGTACGGCACTAGTACCGGGTTTTACATCAGCAAAGATAAAAACCGAACAACTCCACATGACTTTTTCACGCGAAAAATTGCAGTTTGTAAATATCGAAGAAAATGCTGCCTTTTGAGGAATTGCGCTTGAAGAAAGCTACCGAGAGTCTTCTAAATTATGCAGAGACGCTTGCAGCATCGTTTCATGGATTCAGAAATGATGTAATCTGATATAAATATTTAGCACTTGTTTATAAAAATCTGCTTTGAGAACCACAAGTTCGGACTGCATTTGTTTCAATGATCAATCTGTTGATACCACATTACATTAGCCGACTGATTGTGTGCAGCTAACACATGACCATTCATTTAGGATCATAAATGCAGTGCATAAGTATTTGTATACTCATATATTAGCAGAAAGCTTTGGTGAGGACACTGGTGGCCTGTAGCACTGAAGGTAGCATGCAAATCCCCCCCACCCACAGACACACATACATATCAGACATAAGACATTTCCAACCTGGTTGTCAGTTTCTGGCGAAATAATGTGCACAGTACTGGTTAACCGCTTAGAGGACTAAGCCTGCCCAATAAACGTGGTTGAGTAATCTGACTGCACTCGACATGACCCCATTGGGTTGACTGGACCGTAAAACCTCAACACAAACAAACAAAACAAATAGGTAAATACCATTTCCCACCTAGTCTTTCTGCCCGAACAAAACAAATAGGCAAATACCATTTCCCCCCTAGTCTTTCTGCCACACAAACCATTTCCTCCACTTCATGTTCCTATATATATATAGAATCTTAAGTTTTACTGGTGATATGTCTAATGACATTCATTCACCAGGACCTGTGATATGGAAAGTTATATATATAGTCCCTAGCTCTCACCAGAGAAGTAAACTTACCCACACCATCTTCTGCACCTTCAACAGAGGTAATAATCAATTCTGGAAGGGACTTGAACTTCCAATCTCTGATTGTTGGGTGGGGAGCGGGGAGTGGTCTGAAAAGTCAGTGAGTGATGATTTCTACTGTGCCTAATTGGGGGGATAAGATCATCTGTTGGAATGCTGGCAGCACCCTTTAGACCTTTGTACAAAAGAATATGAAATTTGTGACAGAAGCTCTGATTTTAACAGGTAAGAAAGCAACGGAATATCTGATTATAGTGCGGTTTTGACATCAGGGGCAGAAATGAATGTATTTTAGCTGGATCCTTTTAACAAACTCCGACTGATTGTTTTTTTTTTGTGTGTAGACTTTACCACGTGTTGCTCAATCAGTGATTTTCCTGGTTTTGTGGTTCATCAATTTGATGAATCCAGGTCAATATACATGTACTCCGAATTAAAGCCAACTTCATGATTATTTGAACCTGAAATCTTTCAGTCACATATTATCTTTTTATGTATGATACCTGCCAGGCTCTACGTGTTTCGGTTTTGTAAACCATGACCTCTTGAATTGTACCCATCAGTTCCGACTGACTGTACAACTAGTGCCAACTGTACCGCATCAGTTGCTCCATCCGAGCCGAATTTGACTGTACAACTAGGCTTATTTAATCAACCTGGGATCATGATACACTTTGTTTTATTTTGGTTGAATAAGACAGATCAACTTTAAAGCCCTGAACACTCACTTCCATTGATTTCCTGTTAACCGTATGTCATAATGTGCCTATTTATGCCTCATTAGCATGTGTGATTGGAACTTACTAAGATGATCTTGCTTAAATTTATTTTAATTTTGTTTCTGAAAAATATTTAGATGAGAAAATTTACTTAATGTTCACTTTTTGTCCTCTGATAATGCTATTTTGGGGATTACCAGTACTTGTAGTAAACTTAAGATAAGGATAGATGATTTCTATACCAAAAGTTTGAACTAAATTTCTGGTAACATGCCCCGCAAAAATTTCAAAAATTGGTCCACAAATAAAAATTTTATGTCCGGAATTAATTTTGAATAGGAATTTTACATTGGCAGGGAGCTAATCCATGATCATTAAGTTTCAATTCTGACAAATTTTGTAACTTAAATTGAATGTTTTGAACCGTGGTAAGTGTTTTGTATCATTTTGTGCCGATTTCAGGTACCTTTGATAAAATACAATGAGTTTTAAATTTTTGCGGGAAAATAATTACTTCCCTTGCTAGCAATTTTACTCTAGAAAATTCCCTATTCAAAACTACTTTTGGTCATAAAATCCTCATCTGTAAACTGATTTCAAAAATTTTTGCGGAGCCTGTTGCGAAAAATTTTGAGCTAAATACTGATATGAAATTTTTTGTCATTTCTCAAAATAACTGAGTTTTTGTTTTGAAAATCCGTTATCAGAGATGAAAATGTTTACTGTAGTTACTTGTAAAGAGTGAACATCTATCAAGTAATTATGATATAAAATTTACAGGATCTGAAGTACGTGTATTAGAAGGCTGCTGATTCCGGTCATAATTGTTTTACGTCTAATTTTCATGTGAAGTGTTAAATGGTATTCTTTACTAGGATTCTGCTCCGTGGTAAAACTGACATAATTGGCGCTAGTCTGACAGCATATTTTTGCAAGCTGGGCGCTAGTCATACAAATATTTGGAACTGATGGGTAGGATTCAAGAGTTCATGGTTTACAAAATTGAAACATGTAGAGCCTGGCAGGTATCATACATAAAAGATAATATATGTTTGGAAAACTTCAGGTTTAAATAAGCCTGAAGTTTGCCTTAATATGCAGTATATGAACCTGGATTCATTGAGTTGATGGGCGACAAAACCAGGAAAATCACTGATTTAGCAGCACGCGATGAGGTCTACACAAGAAACGGACCACTGTCGGAGTTTGTGAGAAGGATGCAGTTAAAATACTGCATCCAATGTCGAAAACTGCATTATATTCAGATATTCTGTTGCTTTCTTACCTGTTAAAATCTCAGAGTTTCTGTTGTGAATTTCGTGTTCCCTAGTGATGTTTAGGTGTACAGAATCATGGCGCTTCCGGTTAGGCCACTGTATGGTTATACGCTGTGAGATGTGATTATTTACTTTGGGTGCGAGATTTAAAAGGTGAAGAAATTCTGATCGCCATTGCCACTGCCTGGAATTGAACCAGGGTTGTCTGCATGACAGGCCAACACACTATCACCACAATTAAAAAAGCCGGCTTGTACCCCAAGGCAGTACAAATATATTCTATACCGATCACTACTACACAACCTAACTACTACACCGTGTGCTTAGGCTTTTCAAAATTACAGAAAAAATGTTTAGTAAAATATTCACCAAATAAGGGCACCCTTTGAAGAATGATCAGCAGAGGACTTCATGAGAGGATTATTTATTGATGCTTATGCAATATTTTTTTATGTCCCTGATATGAAGTGGAGGCGGATATATAATTTTAATCTCCGTCATATGTCCGAGTGTTCGGTAGGGCTAGCTAATCGAAGCTAAAACCATAATTGATTATCAGTCTTGTCATTATGATCGATAATTGATTAGTAAACAGAGAAGATTTGGTCATTATCTTACATGTACCTTCCTGACTTACTTTCTGAGTATGAATCTTGGTATTTTTTATGCTTAAACCATTATTGTGGGGCTGAAAACATACAGTTGTCCAGCCCTTTATGTTTTGTATGGTTTATTTTGATAAAACTACAAATCAAAATGCACTTAACAGAAAGGATGTGTCTCACTTGATATGAAAATGATGCAATAAACACAAAACCAAAAATAACTGATTATTGGGCAGTCAGTATCTATAATCATTTTTCTGTTGCTAATCGATTGATTAATCAATAATTGATTAATCATGCCAGCCCTAGTGTCCATCCATGTGTCTGTCCAAGCAAACAAATGGGCATATATTGGGTAGACATGAACTGGGTTCTTGCCATTTATTCTGTTAGTGTAAAAAAAAAGTACTCAATAAATTTGAGGCACTTGTTGGGTATTTTTGGGGTCTTGTTGGGTATTTTAAGTTGAAAATTTACAATGTTATACTCAACAAATGTCAATTTGTACGAACATCCTTCTGTACATCAGACTTTTTAGTACTGTTCATGTCTCAGCAACTCCTCTTCACATTTTAACCCTTGTCCTGCTGAACCCGGATATACCCTGTCTTTGCAAACAGTGTAGATCCAGATCAGTTGGCTTCTGAAGAAGCCAACTGATCTGGATCTGCACTGTTTATCATTAAGTATGTGAATCTAGATCAACAAAGTTGATCAAGTAATCTGATTGGCTGAAAATTAGAAATGGGTGTGGCTTCTTAATTTATTCAGCAGGACAAGGGTTAAGTAATGGTTTGAAACTTACACCATAGTAAGTTTATAGACTGAGCATGAACAGACCTTTATGCACATGCTCAGAAAAGGTCACAGAGATCTGATCAAATTATTATTGGTAGAGTTACATACCCTTGATTTACTTAGAAAATTTGTCTTATACACATGACATACCTAATAGGGTTTGTGTCTCTGCAATTCCTCCTACAGTTTTCAATGTAATGGTTTGAAACTTGCACCGTAGTATTAAAGATACACACTGAGCATGTGCATAAAGATCACAGAACCGTGATCAATTTATTATTGGTAGAGTTACATTTCCTTGATTAACTTAGAAAATTTGTCTTCTGCTCATGGCATAGTAGGATTTGTGTCTCCGCAACTTCTCATACAGTTTTAAAGATAGTGATTTGAAACTTGCAGAAAAGTAAGAATATAGTCTTGGCATGTGCTTAAAGGTCGTAGACCTATGATAAAATTTTTATTGCTGGAGTTAATATCCTTGATTTACTTAGAAATATGACCTTTTACACATGGCATAGTAGGGATATAGCACTGTTCGTGTCTCTGCAACTCCTACAGTTTCCAAGCTAATGGTTTGAAGCTTGCACAATAGTAAGGGTGTAGACTGAGCATGTGACTCTGATCGACTTATTATTGATAGAGGTACATACCCTTGATTTACTTAAAAAATTTGTTATACACACATGGCATATTAGGGTGTGTCTCCGCAACTCTTCCTAGAGTTTTCAACTTACACCATAGTAAGGATATAGACTGGGCATATTTCATGGTCTAGTGATTTTGCTTAATTAATATCTTCAAGATTGTTTAATGGATTAACATCAAAGTTGATATAATGGATCAGTGTGACCATCAGATTGACCTGTCAAGTTTGTGTAGGTCACTGACCTATATTTTATGGTCCAGCGATTTAGTGTCATGTCTTGAAGACTATTTACTCCAGAAAAAGTGAACTTGGGATGATAGATCTGTGTCACTCAGAGACTGACCTTCTATATGTGGGTCAGTGACCTATATTTCATGGTCCATTGATTTTGCCTTATATCATTGTCATTGACTTTAAAATATCTTATAATTAAAACATGGCACTAGTCAGGGGTATTCGTGACCCTCTGGGCACATGAGTAACATACCCTTGATTTACTTAGAAAATTTGTCTTATACACATGACATAGTAGGGTTTGCGTCTCCGCAACTCCTCCCACAGTTTTCAAGGTAATGGTTTGAAACTTACACCATAGTAAGGATACACACTGAGCATATGCATAAAGGTCACAGATTCCTGATTATTTATTATTGGTAGAGTTACATTCCCTTGATTAACTTAGAAAATTTGTCTTATTCTCATGTGGCATAGTAGGGTTTGTGTCTCTGCAACTTCTACAGTTTTCAAGATGGTGATTTGAAACTTGCAGCAAAGTAAGAATATAGTCTGGGCATGTGTGTAAAGGTCACAAAATTATGATAAAATTTTTAATGCTGGGGTTACATACCCTTGATTTACTCAGAAATATGGCCTTTTACAAATGGCATAGTAAGGTTATAGCACTGTTCCTGTCTCCGCAACTCTTACAGTTTTCAAGCTAATGGTTTGAATTTTGCACCATAGTAAGTATATAGACTGAACTTGTGCATAAAGGTCACAGAACTCTGATCATATTATTATTGATGGAGTTACATACCCTTGATTTACTTAGAAAATCTCTGTTATACACACATGGCATATTAGGGTTTGTGTCGCTGCAACTCTTCCTAGAGATTTCAAGGTAATAGTTAGAAGCTTACACCATAGTAAGGATATAGACTGAGCATTTGCATGAAGGTTACAAAACTCTGATCAAATTATTATTAGTAGAGTTATAT
This sequence comes from Anodontia alba, assembly GCA_964016985.1. Classification (NCBI taxonomy): domain Eukaryota; kingdom Metazoa; phylum Mollusca; class Bivalvia; order Lucinida; family Lucinidae; genus Anodontia; species Anodontia alba. The sequence goes on along the minus strand of OZ024828.1, from coordinate 3,395,773 downwards.
ACCCTTGATTTAGTTAGAAAACATGTCGTATACTCATGGCATAGTAGGGTTCGTGTCTCCTCAACTTCTTGTACAGTTTTCAAGATAGTGATTTGAAACTTGCAGCAAAGTAAGAATATATGCTGGCCATATACATAAATGTCAGAGAACTCTGATCAAATTTTTATTGCTAGCGTTACATACCCTGGGTCTACTTGGAAATTTTGCCTTAATCACATGGCATAATAGGGTTTGTATCTCCAAAATGTCTACAGTTTTCAAGATAATGATTTGAAACTTTGCAGCAAAGTAAGCATATACATGTACTGTATTTACCCTTAGTATTGGGACACCGTATCTACTTGCCATACATGTCCTAAAATTTGAAATAAACCATTCTGCTACATGTTGATGTGTCTAAATATTGATGTATGTATGTCAAACAGTGTAGGCCTGATCAGACACCACATTCTGTGGCATCTGATCTGGGTCTTTACTGTTTGAAAAGGCCTGTCTTCCCAAAACTTTGGGTTATTATTGTAGGCTACATAAAGGTCACAGAACTCCGATTAAATTTTTATTGCTACAGTTTCATACCCTTGATTTATTTAGAAATTTTGCCATAAAAAGCCAAACTGGCAGTAGCGGGGACATTCATCCCCTTTGGAGATCATCTAATAGGAGAAAGCAGTCAGTTAACTCCCTTGATTACTTTCTGTAAATAACCAGGTCCAATTAATTGGATTCCTCTGCTTTTATCATTAGTGTTTCCATTAAGTATCACTTCCTTTTCCTTAATAAATCTAATTTTAACAAGGTCATATGCCAATACAGCTTCCAAAATATTTAGAAGAAACATTTTCTGTGCAATGAAATATATAATGTTAATTAATCTTCCATGTGGATATGGAGAAATGTAAAGTTAAGAATTAGTTTATTTCCACTGATGACCTATGATAAAAGCAGAGAATTCCAATTAGAAGGACCAGGTTAGTATTTGATCTACCTTGGACTTTACCTGTCAAGGGAGATAATAGAAATACTACTGCTAATTTTCATCTGATTTTATTTCAGCTTCTTGTGGCAGCTAAAAGTATATGTTGTTGGTATACAAATGAATTGTTGGTATACAATTGAATTGCCTCAACTTATCAAGGCAATTCAAATGGGTATCAACAACATAAAGGATTAGATAAAAGTACACAGACTGTTATCTGAAAACCACGAAATCGCTTGACTGTAATAAGATCAAATGAGGTAAAAAATTAAAATTTGAGACTTCATGATAAACTTCGACTGAAATAATTCATCATAAAGTACATAATAAATCTACAAAACTTTTCATTGTGATGTAATTCATCATTAACTCTTAAAACGCCAAGCAAAATTTGTAGCAGACGACATTTATTTTTATTTTTTTTAATTTTTCAAAGAAAACAAGTCTTGATATTTCATCTGAATCGTCTGCCAAGCAGATGATTCACATGAAATATCAAGACTTGTTTTCTTTGAAAAATTGAAAAAAAAATATTTCAAAATGTCATCTGCTGTAGTTGTGATTGGTGCTTTAAGGGTTAAGTACATGTAGACGTACATATTAATAAAACTAGAAAAACCCACCCAATATTTTGTTGTGTTGCATTATTATCTTTTTGTGGATAGTTTTTGCAAGTCCCAATATCTGAGAAGGGAGAGTTTTTTCAGAAATTTTATTTTGCCCAGAATCACAAAATTCACCTGATGATGATGCTTTGAACACATTAAAGACTGAATAAACTCTCCCACACTATATATTGGAGGAGTCCATTTTCCGTTTTAGGTATGTCAGGCTATATGATGTAGATATTCCTAAAAAAAATGGTTGAACTATTTGCAAACAGTGGGGACCCTGATCAGATGTTGCATTCTGCAGCATCTGATCTGGGTCTGCTCTAATTGACAGTTACCCATGTAGGGGTCTCCAGTCTTCAATGGGTTAAGACTAAATCTATTAACTTTTACAATATTTCAGCTTCTTGTGGCAGCTATTTGGTTTTCTCTGAAAGAAGAACAAGAAAGGGTAAAACGGCTTGAAGAAATTTTGAAGAATCAATCAGTTGATAACAGAACAACTGCTAAGGTTAGCAAAGCTCTGACTATTGGCAGAGGACAAGAGAAGCCAAAAGTTTCCACTGATAAAAACAAAAAATCTGTCAACGTTGCTGCAAAAATTATAAGTAGTAAACCAGTTGCAAAGGGTGCAGGTGGCTCAGTAAATAATGAGAGAAGAAAAAGTAGTGATTCAGATGATGTTTGTATTATAGAGATAGATGAAAGTGATCATGTAGCTAAGACACCTGAAGCAAAGAAACAAAACTCAGTAAAAGACAAATGTGACAATAATACACAAATGCCTATTGTATCAAATATTCAAGTGACAAAGAAAATTTCAAATCAAGTAAATAAAATCAAAGATAATCAACATGCAGAAACAAAAAAGAATGATTCAGCAGACAATGAGGAACTCTTTGATATGGACTGTGAAGAAATACATGATGAACCAACCTCAGTTAGTAAAACTGTTCAGTCAGAGGCAAAGTCCAGTCAAACCAGTGGTAGTTCAGGAGATACGAATACTGCAGACAATGATATAACAGTAATTTCTGATGATGATGAGGAAGGGCATAAATTAAAATACACAAATAAACCAAAAGGAAGGGACAAGCCAAAAGAAAAGGAAAGAAATGGTGTTAAACCAAACAAAAATGCAAAAGAATTAAAGAAAAAGAGTGAGATAGTTGTTAAGAAAGTTATAAAAGAAAAGAATGGGGTAGAAGTGGAGGAGGCAGAAGAAATGATAATTGATGTTGATTCAGATGATCCTGATGCTTCTTATGAATCCAAGTCTGTTTCTGAACCTTATCCGATGGCACTGTCTCAAAATATGGCAAATAAAACTGGAGATGAAACAACAGAAGCAAGTGATTTACTTCCTCAGAGTGAAAGTTTAGGACAAATAATACCAGATATTGCAAATGAGAATATTGTAATGAGTAATACACAAGAGTTTTCTTCAGTCCTCCCTCAGCCACAGATTTTGACAGCAGAATCTCTAGACATTAATTCAGAAATTTCTAATCCAAATCATTTTCCATTGATTTCTCAGAGTGATGTGGGAAATAATAGTCTGTTAGAGAATACACAGCCAGTTCGAAGTTTAAATGGAGCATTTCTTTGTCCTGGTGCTGAAGTTATGGACACAATGTTAAAAAGAAAACCAACATATTTTGGGCAATCTGACATTGTCACAGAAGCCATCACTAATGTGAAAAGGGAGATTGATTCTGGCCCAGCTGATGGACATAATGTACCAGCAGGCTATACATTTGAACCTGTGGTACAAGGTGGTCCTTATGCAGGTCCCACATTTTCTAGTCAACAGTTTTTAGGAATTCCTTGTGATTCTGTTTCTTTGTCGTCTCAGTCATCTGGTGCTTTAACTTATCCTTACAGTTCTACAGACTTTAGTTCATTTGCTTCAAGGCAGTATGGAACATTGCCAGTTACTGGTAGCCAGGCACAAGGTGAGTTGTAACATTTGCACCACATTTATCCGAAATAATTGGACACACTAACCCATTAATACCAAATGGACTCTTTTCACCTTCCTATTTGTCTTAGCACAGGTTCATTTCAATTTTAGTATGTGTGTGTGTGTGTGTGTGTTGGGGGGCGGGGGGTCTGATTTGTTTTATTTTTAAAGTTTTAATTTCTTTAATATGTTTAAAGCAAACTGTATAGACCCAGATCAGGGTCTGGTTGTTCAAAGCATCGTTAGCTTAACGAGCTCGTTAAGGGTCATTTCGTTAACTGTTTTAGCGGATTCAAGATACAATATTCTGATATTTTTTGCTGAAAAAATGTGAGTAGCTTTTGCACTGCAAAAGCTACTCACATTTTTTCAGCAAAAAATTTCAGCATATTTGTGTATCAGTCGATGTAAATTTTAACGAATCGTTAACTAACGACATCGTTAGCTTTGAACAACTGGGCCCAGATTTTTAGGATTCTAGGCATTAAAGTCTCCATATTCCTCAAAAATAGACATTTTTTTTATCGTATCTCTGAATAAGTGTTGGTAACATTAATTCAGAGATACGATAAAAAAATCATTTCATTTGAGTCAGTTCAAGAACCATAATTATCTGTACTGATATTTAAACCAGTCCATTTGGCTGTCTATTTAGATGTCTAAAATGTTTTGACAGAAGAGCAAATAGTGTAGACCCTGATCTAACTACTCTTAAGGAGCAGTGATCAAACTAGTTTCATCTGGGTCGACACTGCTCAGCTCTAACACTGAATACTTAGGGTAAATGCAGTAGTCTTGTAGATATCTATCCTGGAATCTCTTTGGGTTTGACATATCTAGCCATAGCGTCAGAGAAGAGAGAGTATCTGCATAATAATTTTCTTATTTCTCCATGAAAACATATATTATGGGCAGGGGTCATCCTAGAGGGCGATTTGGGAGAAAAAGTCTCCCTAAGCTGGCTGACTTCTCCCTATCTTGATTTGAGGGAGAAGTGAAAATGTCTAGAATGTACATGTATAGGGAAATCCAAAATTTGGACCAAAACTTCTCCCTGAAATCCTGAAATTGTCGCAAAACTTCTCCCTCTCTGAAAACTCCAGGATGACCCCTGATTATGGGTACTCATTAGAAGCGCCTCACAGTATAGGTACTCATTAGAAGTTCATATACATGTAGATACTCATTAGAAGTTCCTCAAATCATCATCATCATCAGGTAAATAGTTGTTTTATTTCTCCATGAAAACATGTTGTGGCTACTCATAATAAGTACCTCATTGAGGTGCTTTTAATAAGCACCTGAACATATATCTATGGGCCACCTCGGTGGCTCAGTTGGATGTGCCGTCTGACTGGAGACCAGGAGGTCGCGGGTTCAACCCCAGCCGAGGTCGGCAACATTCTTTCGTGGAGATTGATCATGAAATATTTTTTACGGTCATTCTCTCCCTTCTGCTGATTCAAGTAGGGCAGTTGTCTGTTTCTGGCGAAAGAATGTGCACAATACTGGTTAACCGGTTACAGGACTAAGCCCAGTAAACGTGTGGCTAGGTAAACTGACTGCGCTTGACATGACCCCATTGGGTTGACTTGGCCGTAAAACCTCAACACAAACAAATATATCTTTATGGAGAAATATGAAAAAAATATCGAAACTTCAAGCACTCTTACTGAGGCTGTGTATTTGCTCTGGCCTTCATGTCCCAGTATTTAGGGAAAATATGTTACTATATATAGAGTTACATGTATATTTGGTATGTACATAGCTCAAGATAAGAGTGGAGTAGCAAGTAAACATTTTCCTTATTTCTCCACAAAAACACATGTTGTGGGTACTCATTAGAAATGTCTCATTGAGGTGCTTCTAATGAGTACTACAACATATGTTTTCCATGAGAAATAAGGAAAATATCAAAACTTTTTTGTTGAAAAAACGACAACAAAAACACCTTTTCTGGAGCGGTGTGTTTTCTCAGAGTATGTCCCAATTCTCAGGGTACATGTACCATAAAAATGCCAAGTATTGGGACAGACAGACCTGAGCAAACAATGTAGACCTAGATCAGATGCTGCAGAATGCAGCATCTGATCTAGGTCTACACTGTTTGGCACTCATCCAGCATGTTTTAAACACATCAACAGGTAGTGGAACATACTTACAAATTATAGGACAAGTATGGTAAGGAGTTATGGTGTCCCAATATTTAATGTAAATATTATAAATAAATGTATGGTATCTAGAGCTACATGTATGTTTGGTATATCTTATATTATCTTCTCCAACAGGTGCTGTCGGATCTGTGTATTTGGAGTTTCAACAGCCTGCTGGTACTGATCACGGTGTCCTTGGACAGAAAACTACTCAACAGGTAAGCTTTACGAGATTTGTTTTGAGAAACTCTTGCATATTTCATATGATCTGTGACAAAACCTGTACCAGTACTTGGAATATGTTAATTGTGCATGCTCTGTGTAAGCTGTGGATGTGCACTGTTTGGTCTAAGTTTTAGCATGCCCCTCTGCTGGCCTCGGTGGCACAGTCGGATGCGCGTCCGACTGGTGATCAGGAGGCTGGGGGTTAGCGGGTCGGCAACATTCTTTCTTGGAGATTTGATCATGAAATATTTTCTACGGTCATTCTCTTCCTTCCGCTGATTCAAGAAGGGCAGTTGTCAGTTTCTGGCGAAAGAATGTGCACAATATTGGTTAATAAGCTTGGAGGACTAAGCCTGTCCAGAGAAAGTGTGGATAGGTAAACTGACCTGCTGGACATGACCCCATTGGGTTGACTGGGCCGTAAAACCTCTACACATACAAAAACAATTAGCACGCCCCTGGCTTCTGATCACAAGGTTCAGGGTTTGAATTCCACCAGAGGTATTCAGCTGATGCCTGTATGGTGCTTCATGCCTTTTTCAGGCGAAAGAATGTGCACAATACTGGTTAACCGCTTAGAGGACTAAGCCTGCCCAGTAAACGTGTTGTTAGGTAAACTGACCGCGCTCGACATGACCCCATTGGGTTGACTGGGCCGTAAAACCTCAACACAAACAATGACTTAACCCTTGTGCCACGCCCACTTCTAATTTTCAGCCAATCATATTACTTGATCCAGGTTGTGGATACAAAGTCTAATACTGAATGACAAACAGTGCAGAGCCAGATCAGTTGGCTTCTGAAGAAGCCAACTGATCTGGATCTACACTGTTTGCAAAGACAGGGTATAGCCGGGATCAGCAGGACCAGGGTTAAAGCTCCATATTCCTCAAAAATAGAATTATTTTTTTTTTATCCGAGAAGGGTTTAATAAAATGATACATGGTATTAATAAGATCATAAAATGTGGCATCTGACAGCCCATAAAATTTCAGTTAGTCTCTCGTTCTTAAACTGGATCAAGATGGAATGATTTTTTATCATATCTCTGAATTAATGTTGGCAATATTTATTCAAAGATATGATAAAAAATCATTTCATTTTCGATCTGAAATTTTACAGGCTGTCAGCTGAAAACATATGTTGTGGGCACTCATTATAAGTGCCTCATGGAGGCACTTCTAATGAGTACCCACAACATATGTTTTCATGGAGAAATAAGAAAAGTATAATCTGGATACCCCTATTATTGATCTGGAGCAATGAATAAGTACCTGGAAGAGGACTAAATTAAGAGTGACTATATTTTCTACAAGTTGTTTAATAGTCGATGATCAGTTGGTTTTACAAAACTGATGATTGACTATGGAATTCTGGTCAGTTCCCAACAATACCTACAGCAATGAATTGCAACATCAGAAATCCTGTTGGTGGACATGTGCGCCCAGGGAAGATTCAGATCAGCCTGTGCATTTTCACAGTCCGATCAGAATCTTCACTAGGTGCAATTTGGATAGCCAGTAATGCAAAGTTTTTTCATGCAGACAGTGTAGATTCTAATCAGAACTGTTTGGATGCATAGGCTGATTTGCCGAGGTCAGCAACATTCTTCTGTGGAGATTGATCATGAAATATTTTCTACGGTCATTCTCTCCCTTCCGCTGATTCAAGAAGGGTAGTTGTCAGTTTCTGGCGAAAGAATGTGCACAATACTGGTTAACTGCTTAGAGGACTAAGCCTGCCCAGTAAATGTGGTTAGGTAAAATGACCGTGCTCGACATGACCCCATTGGGTTGACTGGGCAGTAAAACCTCAACACAAACAAACTGATTTGAGTCCTCATTCGGCACACATCAGAAGGTAATGTTTTCTCAACTTGCTGCTCATATGTTAAAAAAAAAAATATCAATACTTGTTTAGTTGGAAAAAGTACCTCATCTTGAACAATGACAGTATAGGTTGTTTTCACAGAGTGTGAAACATAGGAATCAAGGAGACACACTGTCACCACCTGTGAAGAAAAGACTGTTGGACTTTGACAGGAAGTGGCATGAAGGACCATCTAGTAGCAAGGGACAGGAAAGGGTAAGATTTCAGTTAACCATAATTTGACAGATTTAACCCTTACCAATCTTTGGGCAAATTTAATTAAAAGATAACAAATTGACGATAGTTTTCTTATTTTTCCAAGAAAAACCGTTGTTAAGGTGACCTGAAACACCCATTTTTGTTGTGTGTGTGTGTTTGGGGGAGGGGGGGGATGGGGAGCGAGGGGGGAGGGGGGGGGGGGGCGGGTGCACAAATAAGAAAAAAATCTCAAATCATCTGAAAATTTTACCCAGCACACTTTGTTGCCCATTATCTTTACCATGTTAACAAGGGAGACAACTTTTATTATTTCCTGTCAGTTTTCCTGCACACCTGGCATTCCTTTTAGAGTAGAGTCTTTTTATCGCACCTGCTTGTAGCAGGGTGCGATATAGGCATCCAATTTTCTGTCTGTCCATCCGTCAGTCCGTCCGTCTGTCAACATTTATGTCGACGTTCGACATTTATGTCAAAGTTAGTATTCTAATCAACTACAAGACTAAACAACCATCAAACCTTGCATGAAACATCTCCCTGACCTCCCCACTTTGCGACATAGGCGTCCGCTTTTCCATATGTCTGTCCATTTGTCAGTCCGTTTGTCAACATTTATGTCGAAGTTCGACATTTATGTCAAAGTTAGTATTTTAATCAACTACAAGACTAAACAACCATCAAACCTTGCATGAAACATCTCCCTGACCTCTCGACTTTACGACATAGGTGCCCACTTTTCCATTCGTCTGTCTGTTCGTCCGTCTGTCTGTCCGTCTGTTAACAGTTCTGTTATGTCGAAGTTCGACATTTATGTCAAAGTTAGTATTCTAATCGACTACAAGACTAAACAACCATCAAACCTTGTATGAAACATCTCCCTGACCTCCTGACTTTGCGACATAGATGCTCGCTTTTCCATTCGTCTGTCCATTCGTCCGTCTGTCTGTCTGTTAACAATTCTGTTATGTCGAAGTTCGACATTTACGTCAAAGTTAGTGTTCTAATCAACTACAATTCTACAACAACCATCATACCTTGCATGACACATCTTCCTGACCTCCTGACTTGGCAGGTATGTTGACCCAGTGACCTTGACCTATATTTTGCGCTCCATTGACTTTGACACAATTTACGTTGACGTTCCAGATCTTCTCAACTATAAGGTGTACCACTACCAAACCTTGCATAGTGCTTCTCCTAGATGTACTGACTTGGCATGTACCTTGACCTGGTGACCTTGACCTATATTTTGCGCTCCAGTGACTTTGACATATTTTGCGTCAACTTTCGATATCTCCTTAACTATAAGGCCTTCAACCATCAAACCTTGTAAAGTGCTTCCTCTCAACGTACTGACTTGGCAGATACCTTGACCTGGTGACCTTGACCTATATTTTGGCTGCAGTGACTTTGACATAGTTTACGTCAACATTCCAGATCTCCTCAAGTGTAAGACCTCTAGCCACCAAACCTTGCATAGTGCTTCTCCTAGATGTACTGACTTGGCAGGTATCTTGACCCGGTGACCTTGACCTATATTTTGTGCTCCTGTGCCTTTTACACATTTTACGTCAACGTTCAATATCTCCTCAACTATAAGGCCTACAACCATCAAACCTTGCATAGTGCTTCTCCTCAATGTACGGACTCCGCAGTTACCTTGACTGGGTGACCTTGACCTATATTTTGCACACCATTGACTTTTACACCTTTTACGTCACCCTTCCATATATCCTCAACTGTGAGGCCTTCAACCACCAAACCTTATATAGCACTTCTTCTTGATGTACTGACTCAGCAGGTACCTTGACCTGGTGACCTTGACCTATATTGTGCACTCCAGTGACTTTGACACATTTTATGTTGATGTTCGGTATCTCCTCAAATATAAGACCTACAACCACTAAACCTTGCATAGTGCTTCACCTCATTGCACTGGCTTGGCAGGTACCTTGATCCGGTGACCTTGACCTATATTTGACACATTTTACATTGATGTTTGATAACTCCTCAACTATAAGGCCTACAACCACCATACCTTGCATTGTGCTTCTCCTTGATGTACTGAATTAGCAGGTACCTTGACCCGTGACCTTGACCTATATTTCATGCTCCAGTGACTTACGCATTTTACGTCAATGTTCCATTATCATTGGGCTGTATGATACGAAAAGTCAGTGCTGAAGATATAGCCATTAGAGGGAATGGGACTGGCCTGGAATATATGTGCCCCACTAGGCACTTTGTCTACATTTTTTTTAACCCAGTTTTCTGACTAAGCACTGCTAAGAATGAAATAAACTTATTTAATAATCACGTTCTGATTGTGGCTCCTGTGACTTTTGCCCCAGCAGGTGCGATGATGCCTTCCACGGAATTCTTGTTTTAGAAGGGAGGCAAACCAGTTTTGACGAGGTGCCGCCCCTGCATGTGTATCTATTTCCCTTTAGGAAATCAAGACAGCTGATGTGCAGTGTGTACTAATTAGAAGTGTCTAATATTTTCACACTCTGGGCCCAGTTGTTCAAAACTTAACCATGTCGTAAGTTAACATATCGTTAGAACTTTGAGCATTAAATATAGCATATATGTTAATATTTTGCTGAAAAAAATGTGAGTAGCTTTCGCACTTTTTCAGCGAAAATACCTGTGAATTAGATATTGTTCTTACTAGAACAGTTAACATTTTGACCACTAATGAGCTGAAGTTTTAGATTTCAGGATTGATTATTAGTGACTGTTCTCATCCCTGTTCTTTACTAATTGTGTAATGGAGCATCATTTAATTGGCATCTTTGCAGAGATTTATGGTCTCAGTCATAAGAAACATATGGTAATGTTATACCCCACTAACCTGACTTTTATACAGTATTAGTCGCGAAGGTGGGGGTCAAATTAAGAGAAAAACATGGCATACCCACAACATTATTTTATGGAGAAATAGGAAAAATTCCCCAAATCCTTCTTCTTACCAAGTCCTGTGTAAGTTGTACGGATACTTTGTGTAAAAAAGGTAGGTCCAGGTTATCTGTGTAATTCTTACAGCCTCTAAACTAAAACATGTCATATTGAACCTAAGTATTGGGACAGAGAAGCCCAGGTCAGGCACTGCAAAATGCACACTGTCCGTCACTCATCTAGCAGTGATTATTACAAGTACCATAAATGTCCTAAAATTTCTTACACCAAAGTTGCTGACAAAATGGCATATGCAAACAATGCAGACCCAGATCAGATTGCTCGTACAGAAGCAGTAAAATCCCGGTCTACATTGTTTACCGTTCCAGTAAATATTTTAAAAACCAACTACATAAAAAGCAAAATTGTGGCCAGAAAAGTATGGAATAAAGTGTCGGAAATTTTAGGACATTTACCATATTGTAAGGAGTAAAGGTGTCCCAATATATATGGTTTATAGGGTAAAATGTTTAAAGTATCGTATTTACACTAAATATTTGGACACCTCAACTTCTTACCATACTTGTTCTAAAATTTGAACAAGAACAATTAACTATCCAATGTTGTGTCTAAAAATTGCTGGATGAGTAACAAACTGTGTAGACCCTGATGAGATGCCCCATTCTGTGGCATCTCTTCTGGGTCATCGCTGTTTGTCAGTCCTGTCTGTCTGAATACATACAGTAAGTACGGTATCTGATCAGGATTTGTATAAACCTAGATAAAGTAATTGTTCTGAATCGTCAGACACTTTAAATCTTTACCATTATCCTTTACCCATTTATGTTGAGTGGACTCTTCTGCCACAACTCTTTGGACTGATCTATTTCCAATAGCAGGGTGTCTGGTTAGTTTTTATTACCGGTATGTATTCCCCGCTCCCTCCCTCCCAGGAGAAGAGACATACTATTTTTTGGTGTGGATCCCATTGGCATCAGCATTGGCACCGACATCACACTTTATTGTCTGTGCAATATCTTTTGAAATAGTGGTTTGATTCTTACCAAATTTTCATGGATATAAAATTGGAACATAACAAAGAACTGATTAGATTTTGGTGACCTTGATCAATTTTTCAAGGTCACTGCAGTAGAAAAACTGAAAATTCACAGTGAGGGGCCATCTGCTTTCTCTAAATATACATGTACTAATGTTTAAGAGAAATTCCTGTAGTTAATACAAACAGTGTAAGCCCTGATCAGGTGCCACATTCTGTAGCATCTGATCTGGGTGTGCACTGTTTGCCAGTTACCTTTTTTGTTTCTGTAGAAAGAATGTGCACAAGTACTGGTAACCGCTTAGAGGGCGACTAAGTCTGCTCAGGAAAAGTGTGATAAGGTAAACTGACTTGCTCTACCGGTACATGACCTATTTAATAGTGTTGACTGGGCTGTTAAAGTCCAAATAAACCAAATGATTTTGATTTATTTACAGTACATAGCTCCACCAGCATATGCCCTGAAAGAAATACCATTGCCTTTTGTCGATACTCAACAGAAAATGACTGAAACGGAGTGGCAGCTAAGGTTCCACAGCTACAGGAGTATATCTAACCATGTACCTCCCGCTTTTAATCCAGCCGGATTAGAGCTGGGGCAAAATGTAATTGAAACCGAAACAGTTGGTGTGTCATTGGATGACATTGGTTATGGTGAAAATTCCATGGATAAAACTGATCATTCTGAGGAGAAAACAAAGACAATAAGAGGGTGTTACAGAGGCAGGGGGCATGGGTTGGCAGGGAGAAGGGGAAGGGGAAGGGGACAAAGGGGCAAGGTACTTGTAAAAGGAAAAGTTCTCTCTGTTTCTGGAAGATCTAGAGGAAGAGGAAGGGGTGCTGTTAGAAGCAGAGGAAAAAGTAACACATCAAGAGGATCGAGTTCTTCAAGGGGCAGAGGGAAAAGGTTGAGCATATCACAAGGATCACCACTGCAGTTGGGACCATTTTCATTCTTTAAACGAGGGAGGGTGGGTTATAGAGGGGCAAGGGCAAGAGGGGGCAGAGGTAGTAGAGGTGGTAGAGGTGCTAATTCTTCAAGTAGGGGTGGTGCAACTACTGCTGTAGGAGCAGAAAAGACATCCGAAAAATATCAAATGGATGTAGTGAAGAAAGTTGCTAGGGGATCAGGTAGGGGGAGGGGAGGTAGGGGTAGGGGAGGTAGGGGAAGGGGAGGTAGGGGGAGAGGTGGTAGGGGGAGGGGTGGAAGAGGCTCAGTGGTTACAAAATGACAGAATTGTGCTGTATTTTCTGGAGACAAAGAAAAGGGGAAAGGAAATGATGTAGAATCTCTGAAAGGGAGCAAAAAAAGAAAGACAAAAGAGAGTAGTAGTAAAAAGTAGAATTCTTATTTACAGCTCCAGATAAGAATATCCAGATAATATTTATCCTATTTTTTTTTCACCAAAATGTATGTTATGTGGGTACTCATTAGAAGTTCCTCTGCACCACATCATGTATTTTCAAAGAGGAATAAGTAAAAAGTCAATACTTACTGAAAAAAGTGCTTTATCTGGAGCTATGCCTGTTGAAAGAAAATATACACAAAAAATAGGTTCAGATAAGAGTGGGTATCTATTTTTCTTCTTTCTCAATGAAAACATATGTTGTGGGTACTCATTAGAAGCACCTCAGTGAGGTGCTTCTAATGAGTACCACAAAATATGTTGTTTTTTTTTTTGAGAAATAAGAAAAATATCAATAACTTTTGGATTGAGAAAAGCATCTTATCAAGAGCTATAGAAACAGGAAAAAAGAAACAAAATCCAGACAATCAGGAACCACAACTCCAGATAAGAGGAGTATCCAAACCTGAATTTTTCTTATTTCCCAGTGGAAATGTATGCTGTGGTGCTCATTACAGAGGAATAGTTTTGGAGGAGTATTTGGCGATAAGTTTGGGATAATTTTTCTTATTTCTCCATAAAAGCATATGTTGTGGGTACTCATTAGAAGTGCCTCATAGAGGCACTTCTAATGAGTACCCACAACATATGTTTACATGGAGAAATAAGAAAAATTATCCCACAAGGCTCTTCTAATGAGTGCCCGCAACATATTTTTTTATTGAGAAATAAGAAAAAATATCCCATAATTATCACCAAAAACTCCTCCTTAATTCCTCTGTCATTAAAAGCACCTTGCCAAAGTGCTTCCAATGAATACCCATAGCATGTTTTCATGGAGAAATTAGGAAAATATGTGGTTACCCTCTTTATCTGGAGCTGTTTTACCCTACAAAAACGCGGCATTGCTTGAACATTGCATTTTAGTGTTTATGGCAGCTATTATAAGGATGCTGACCAGACTGAATGGATGCACATGTTGGTTCAGATATGAGTAATTTTTTGTTTTTACATAGTGCTAGGGGAGCATCTTTTTTATTCCCCCCCCCCTCCCCCACCACACACCCCCTCCCTCACTCCACTCCCTCTCCCACCTAAGGGAGGTGACACTTTCATGGCTGCACAATATCTTGTGAACCAGTGGTTAGACTCTTACCAAATTTTCATGGAGATATAATTGGAAAAACTGATTAGAGTTTGGTGACCTTGACCTAATTTTCAAGGTCACAGCAGTAGAAAAACTGAAAATTCATGGTGAGGGGACACCTGTTTTCTCTGAAAACACTGTTCTAGTTTCTTATTGCTTCACAAAATCATACAATTTGTACTCATGAGGTGATTCCTGTGAGTAGCTTCAAGTACACCACAGCCTCTTTATAACACTATTATTGGGGTCCATAGCATAAACCGTGTTAGTTAAACAACCTTGTTATATCCAAACAAAAATGTATAGATTATATTGAAAAATGATCATTTATGGTCATTTTTCAATATAATCTATACATTTTTGGATCCATCTTTGAACTGTGTTATATCCAAAACTGTATTATAATGAACTGTGTTATAAAGAGGTTGTAGTGTATAATTTTGTACTCATGAGGTGATTCCAGTGAGTACCTCCAAGTATAACACATTATCATTGAGAAAAAGAAGTGATCAAGGCTGTGTTAGGATGTGAAAGTTTTTATCTAGAAGTATGCCAACATCACATTACACATTTGAGCCAGTGCACGACAAAACCAAAAATAAGACCTATATAAACAGCAAAGACTTGGATCAGCCTGTACATCCACCCAGTATGGCAAGGGTTCTTGTTTATTCGTCTTTGGATAGTACAGAGGCGGATGAAGGCACATGCACAGTGAAGACTGATCAGACTACACAAACAAGCAGGCTGATCTGAGTCTTCGCTGGTCATACAAGTCTTATTGTAGGTTTTGTTGTGTGTTAGCTCATTTATGCTACATGTATATGTTTTACCTAAGTTGCAGCAGGTCTGCATGTTATGTTTTGTTATGCCAGTGAATTTCTTGAAAATGGATTCAGCTTTACCACACTCTGGATAAATTTGGCTGACAACAAACTGTTTGTATTTTCTTATTTTTTTCCAGAAAACTGGGTTTGACATTTCATGCAAATTGTCCCCTGTCTTCTTAGCGGACAGTTTGCATGAAATGTCAAATCCTGTTTCTGGAAAAAATAAAAAAAAGATATTTCAAAATGTCAACTGAAAGTGTTACCTACACTTTAGCATGGTGCTAAGCATTAAATGGATGTTAGCATTTATAAACTGTTTTATAGATTTTAGTCTGCCATTGTCACTGCTCTGTAGAAAATAGGTTTTTCAGTTTCTGCACACATTTGTTTTTAAATTTAATTTTTATAGTTCTCAAATGTTCTTTGTAAATGTGACTTCTTTTAAAAGTTATAATTGATTTATAAATACTTAAGTTTTTATATCTCAGCATATGAAGTATCTGGGGTATATAGTGTTCGTCTTTTCTGTAACAATGTTTGTGTGTGTGTATTTGTCATCACGAAAACATGCCTATATAATTTTGACCCCCTTAAACCCCACTTTTATATAGTAAAACTGGGGTTTACAGGGGTATACATTATTTTCTTTTTTTCTGCTAAAAAACATAGATTGTGGGTACTCGTTAGAACTGCCTCGTTGAGGCAGTTCTAACGAGTACCCATAATCTATGTTTTGAGCAGAAATATGAAAAATATCAGAATATTTTGTCTGAAAATTTTCATTTTTTGGTGGTAAAATTTTCAGTGAATTAGAATAGGCGTGTTTTCGGAATGTGTGTTTGTAAACTTTTTTTTTCGTCAAGGATTTCTGAGGAACTACTGCACCTAGGATTTTGAAATTTTGTACAAACTTTGGGTATGATTTGTTGTATTGTGTAAGACAGAATCAGCATCCTTATGTGTATCATTCCCTTTATTTGTCCATTTTTCTTTTACTCCAATAAAATTTTTCGTCAAAGATTACTCAGGACCTACTGCACCTAGGACTTTGAAATTTCGTATAAACATTGGGTACAGCTTCTTGTTTCATATAAGAGAGAATCAGCATCCTCATGCTCATCATTCCCTTTTTTGTCCATTTTTTTTCTTTTTCTCAGTAAAATTTTTCGTCACAGATTTCTCAGCTCCTAAGAGAGCCCGAGTCTATAAATTTTGTATACACCTACAGGGGCTTAAAGTATCTTGTGTAAAAGAAAACCACAATGCTGAAATTTCTTTTGACTTTTTTTTACCTTTTTCCTTTTTTCCATCTCTCACTCCAGTGTAATGCATAGGAAATTTAGGTCAAAGATTTCTCGGGAACTTTGTACAAATATTAGGTACGGCCGCTTGAATTGTGTAAATCAGCATTCTTACAACATGAAAATTGTAACAAAGGAATGAAAAAATTTCCCGTCTATTGTGGGATATGAACCTGGTCTGCCTGGATAAAAATCCAGTGCTGAAACCAATGAGCCAAAGAGTCGACCCCTTGAGGCAGTTGTCAGAAATTGAATATATACCTATAAGCTATGCGAAATCTGC
This sequence comes from Anodontia alba, assembly GCA_964016985.1. Classification (NCBI taxonomy): domain Eukaryota; kingdom Metazoa; phylum Mollusca; class Bivalvia; order Lucinida; family Lucinidae; genus Anodontia; species Anodontia alba. The sequence continues at coordinate 3,378,898 of OZ024828.1, read as the reverse complement.
CGAGGCAGATTATTTTAGGAGTGCTAGGTCGTAACACTCCCCCTTTTCAAGGAAGTCATCATTTATGATGCTGCGAAGCCATTTTCGGCGAAGTAAAGTCCATTCTGGGATGAGCCCCCATCTTATGACATGAAAGTCGTAACAAAGGAATGAAGCATAGCTGAAAAAAATTCCCTTATTGTGGGATTCAAACCCGGTCTTCCAGGATAAAAATCCAGTGCTCTAACCACTGAGCCAAAGAGTCGACTCCCTGACACTGTTGTCAGAGATTGAATATATACCTACAAGCTATGCGAAATCTGCCTCTTTTGCCAAGGCAGATTATTTAAGATAGGTCGTAACAGCACCCTCATCTTTATCATTCCCTTTATTTGTCCATTTTTCTTTTTTTCCAATAAATTATTTCATCAAAGATTTCTCAAGAGCTACTTCACTTAGGATTTTGAAATTTGGCACAAACATAGGTTATGAATTGTATTGTGTAAGAGAATCCACATCCTCATGCTTATCATATCCTTTATTTGTCCATTTTTCTTTTTTTCCAATATAATCTTTTTGTCACAGATTTATCAGCTCCTAAGAGAGCCAGTCTTCAAATTTTGTATACACTTACAGAGGATTGAAGTATATTGTGTAAAAGAGATGGAAAAAAGGAAAAAGGTAAAAAGAAGGCAAAAGAAATTTTAGCTAAAATTTCTTTTGCCTTCTTTTTACCTTTTTCCTTTTTTCCATCTCTCACTCCGGTGTAATGCACAGGGAAATTTGTGTCAAAGATTTCTCAGGAACTGCTGCACCTAGGATTTTGTAATTTGGTACAAACATTGGATATGACTACTTGTATTGTTTAAGAGAGATTCAGCATTCTCATGCTTATCATTCTCTTTGTTTGTCCATTTTTCTTTTTCTCAAAATGTTTAGTCACAGATTTCTCAGGAACTAAGGAACTACTTCACCTCGGATTTTGAAATTTGGTACAAACAATGGGTATGAGTAGTTGTATCATGCGTGCTATTCTCTTTATTTGTCCTTTTTTCTTTCTTTGGCATAAAAATCCATCACAGATTTCTCACCTGCTATTTGTGCCTTAGTCTGTAAATTTTGTATAAACCCTGACAATGATGATGTTGTGTAAGAGAAAACCAAGATGCTGAGATTTTTTTCTTTTTGTCCATCTCTCCCATTCAGTACTTAGGGAAATTTGCATCTACAAAATTATGGTTCAACATACCTCTGATAGCAGTGGCCAGGGGTATGTGAGTTTTGCTTACTATTTGCTATATTTATATCTGTGGATATACAATGTTTAAGCCTTTCATCCCTAAGTATCTGAAGTGGACTCTTCCATCCTTGATTTTGGACATTTCCACTGATGCAAAAAGGTGTTTCAGTCTAAAGTGAAAAACTAAATTGCAAACAGTGTAGATTCTGATGAGACAGCTTGTCAGGAGCCATCTCATCTGAATCTACACAGTTTGCATAGGTATCTGTTTTGTGGTCTGTTGGGCTGAAAGGATTTAACATACACTCATCTTTATCATTCCTTATATTATCTTTATCATAGAAAAACCTGTTTCTAGTTCAGAAATGTTTGTTCAGTATAATTCTGGGTGAAAATTATACCAGCTTTCTTACAATCTTACAGGAGTCTGACAAGCATCAATTTAGGTCCAGAACATATGAGTACTTCTCCATGAAAACAGTAACCTGCTTTGCCTATACTTAACACTTGCCATGTACAATAAATTAAGATGCCACACTCACTTCTAATTGTCCTCCGTCAGAAGGCTATAACTACGCCCATGCGTAAATCCTTAGACAAACAATATCGTGATACCTGTATTTGTCAATTAAACTGCATTCATACCTGTATTTATCAATGAAAAAGTACATAGGTAATATTGTTTGTCTAAGCAATAACGTTAACTGGTAAGCTAGTTCTGTTGGTCAGATTTTGGTGTTATTTACTGGTCAGGTGATTTCACGGAGGAGTCAGTTGTCAGCCAATCAGATTGTTTCATTTAGGCTGTTGATACAAATTCACATTCTGAATGACAAACAGTGCAGATCCAGATCAGTTGACTTCTGAAGAAGCCATCTGATCTGGATCTATATTGTTTGCAAAGGCAGGGCATATCCGGGACCAGCAGGACGAAGGTTGATATGTTATGATGCTGAAAGTGGTGGGCATCTGTATACTTGTATTTGACTTAATTACCACCATGTGTGTTTAGGTTTTTCAAAATAACAAAACATTTGCAGTAAGGTATCTATCTTATAAGGGCTTATTTAACCCTTGCCTTGCTGAATAAATTAAGATGCCACGCCCACTTCTAGTTTCCAGCCAATCAGATTACTTGATCTGGGTTTTTGATAGAAATTCATACATTTAATGACAAACAGTGCAGATCCAGATCAGTTGGCTTCTTCAGAAGCCAACTGATCTGGATCTACACTGTTTGCTAAGACAGGGCATGTCGTGTTTAGCAAGAGAAGAGTTAAAAGAAATTTAGCTGAGGACTTCATAAGGGACATATTAATGATGCTTACAGGATTATTTCTGATGTTTCTTGTTGAGGCAATTCAAACCAGAGTATCCAAAGCATATATTTTTATACAGAAATAGATAAAAGTACATTGGCTGTAATCTGAAGACTACTGAATTGCTCGACTGTATGCTAAAAGGGGTATGTATGGTAATTAGGACCAATATGGTACATGTATAAAATCATCCTAGCATGTATTGATTAGGTTGAAGATGTATTTTCTGGTCAGAAGTACAAATTCATTTCTCATAGTAGGAATGAATGATTTTTGGATCTGTTATGGATGATTTATAGACACATTTATGCTTTTACTGTACTTACCCTAAATATTGGCACAGACAGGCCTGAGCAAACAGTGTAGACCTAGATCAGACACCACAGAATGGGGCATATAATCAGGGTCCACACTGTTTGCTACACATCCAGCACTACTTTAGACACATCAACAGATAATAAAATACATTTTTTTTTCAAATTTTAGGACAAGTATGGTAAGGAGTTAAAGTGTCCCAATACTAAGGGTAAATAAAGTAGGTTTAAGAAAGTTATGGAGGGCACCAGATACACTTCGTAATTTTTTCTACGATTTTATACAAGGGAAGTAACTTTTGTGATATAAGATACTATATGCCCAAAGTTTCTTGAGTACAGTATAAGCCCTACTTCACTCAGTGACCTTGACGTCCAGGTCACAGGCAAAGAATTTTCATTTTAAAGACAAAGCTAAATTAAGACCAAAAGTGGTACCACTCTCTAATGATTTTATTGCCCCTACCTAGGCGCTATGGAAGAGAGAACAGGAGCATGTCATAAAGAGATTATGAAATCCTAGCATGGGTTATTAAAGAATCCTTCTGAAGGGTAATAAATATTTTGGAGGAGATACTACCTATAACAAAATCCTAGCAGAGGTTATTAAAGAAGCCTTAGGGGTAATAAATATTTTGGAGGAGATATTACCTATTACGAAATCCTAGCAAGGGTTATTAAAGAAGCTGTCTGAGAGGTAATAAATCTTTTGAGGAGTAATAAATATTTTGGAGGAGATATTACCTATGGATCAGGGCCCAGTTGCTCAAAACGAACGATGTTAATGTATCATTAAAACTTTGATCATTAAATATGGCATATACGCTAATATTTTTGCTGAGAAAAGTGTGAGTACTCACATTTTTTCAGCAAAAGTGTCTGTGAATTAGATATTGTAGTAACTAGAACAGTTGACATTTTGACCGCTAACGAGCTTGTTATGCTTTGAATAGCTGGACTCAACTAATCCAGTACTTAATTCCTCTATTGGGCATCTACCGGTCAAGCGTTTATTGACAGTATACATGTACTACGTTTTGTTGTGCCTATTTTCTAATCAGTGATTAGACAAATGACTGGGACACATCTTATTTTTTATTTTTATTTTTTTTAAGTTTTATGTTAAAAGTTTTATGTTAATGTTTTTTAACCCTTGTCCTGCTGAATAAATTAAGATGCCATGCTTACTTTTAATTTTCAGCCAATCAGATTAATCAATCCTGATTGTTGCTATAAATTCACATACTTAATGGCAAACAGTGCAGATCCAGATCAGTTGGCTTCTTCAGAAGCCAACTGATCTGGATCTACACTGTTTGCAAAGGCAGTGTAGATCCGGGTTCAGCAGGACAATGGTTAAAGCTGTACAGTGTAGCTCCAATATATCGCGGTATTGCGGGTCCATAACCCTGAAACCGCGATGTGGTCGGAGCGCGATATAAGTCCCGACATGTACCATGCATGTATAACGGCGTGCATAACTCGCTCGGTTTGTCGCTGTGGTAGTTTGCTGAGACATCACGAATAAATGGCATTCAGTTATGTTGTCACCATATTTCCTAATTAAAATTGGATTAGAATTGCTCAATGGAATAATTTACAACGGTGCGCTATGTCTAACAAGTAATTCTAATCGAAACCAGCTGATAAACTACGTTTGAAAACAAGAAATCATCGGATTGACAATTTAGGACGCCATTTTGGATACTCTGGCGAAGGGAAGTTACTCTATTGTGCTAAGATAACTTGAGTTGCTTCCCTTGGCTTATATTGCGGGCGCATAAAAAAACAAAGTTAATTTCTTTTTATTAATTTTTTTTATTGTTTGTTTTTGTGTTTTTGGACGCAGTTGTTTTCTTCTAAAATATTTATATCTACAGAAGTGTAAAATAAGCGGACTACGATCTGTGTATGTTGGACAGAAACATCGTAAGACTACTGTCTTGTAAAATTTGCTGGTGTTGAAAAGGAGGTGGACCGTTTTCCCCTGCTGAGCAAAATTAGTTTGTGGGCATCATTGACTCATTGAGTAGATCTATGTACTAAATGATGATAATGATTACGACAATTACGGCGATATAATTTATTGTTTGCCAATTATAATCAACGTGTGCGCTGATTGACACTAAGTGGATTGTTTATCATATAATACCAGACGCGCGACAGCGTCGGGATAGGAGCGAAAAATCAATTACCGGAGGCGGAACGCGTTTTTTTTTTTTTTTTCCTGAAGTTAAATAAAACAACAAACATTTTATGTTTTTAATTTTTTTTTTTTTTTTTTTTCGCTTATGGAAAATTTGGGAGCCATGGCCTATTCGCGATATACTGGATTTCGCGAAATAACGGACCGCGATGTATTGGAGCTACACTGTATTTGTCTGTAGTTGATTCTTGGACTGATGTTAAATACTTGTCCAAATATTTGTACTATGAAAGCCTCAACCCTGCAGTGATCTTGAGGTTATGTCACAAACATGAAACTTCTCATTTGATAGGCCAGTCTGATGAAAAGTCTTGTTGATAGTTGTAATTATTTAGACTGTTAAGTTTTTCACTGGCTTACCTACATCGGTTTTAGATAAAGGGAGCATAGGTCTAGATAAAGTTGGGTACTGGGTAAATATTTTCTTATTTTTCTGTGAAAACATATGTTGTGAGTACTCATTAGAAGCACCTCACCAAGAAACTTCTAATGAGTACCCACAAGATATGTTTTCATGGAGAAATAGAAAAATATCAATACACATTCTGTTTACATTTTTCATACAAGTGTTAACATAATGTTTAAAAGACATGAATACCCCATGCAGGAAATAAATAATTGTTTATAGGTAATTGTTTATGCCCTGACCAAACAGGTACAGAGTGGTCTGTCTTAGGTCTAGATAAGATTGGGTATCAGATAAAGCTTTCTGCAACAACTGATCAAGGTCTACATTGTTTTCTCAGGCATGTCTTTCTTAACCCATTTATGCTATAGCATGCTATAAAAATAACATCAGCGAACAGTCTATACCCAGATCAGATGTCACAGATTATGGTGTCTGATCATAGTGAACACTGTTTGCATTGAGTACAGGAATTTCTATAAAAACATGTTAATGATAAAAACTAACCAGGCACCCCTGCCATTGGAAATAGACTGGTTCAAAGAGTTTTGGTAGAAGAATCCACTCGGCATAGATGAATTAATATTAAGGTAAATACAGCACTTTGGCAAGTATAGGGGAAATAAGCCAGGATGCAGCATTTCCTACAAGATTGCATGTGTGCCCAGCAAAGATTCAGATCACCTTGCGTGTTTGTGCAGTAAATCTTGAAACACACATTGGATTTTTGGCTACCTTAGAGAGCCCTGTAAAGACTAATCAGGCAGAGCAGCTGTGCAAGTTGATCTGAGTCTTTGCTGGGCGCACATGTAATCTTGTAGGAAGTGCTTTGCCCCAGCTCAAACAGAATTTGTCACTTTACAGATTTCTTTCTTTGTCATTTTACTGATGTAAATTTACAGATTTCAAACTACATGATGTATGATTGAATTTTAATCTTATACAGAACAAAATATGTATATTCTTTGTTTCTTGGCAATAAACTGTGTAGTATAGGAATAAAGTTCTGTCTTTTTTCATGTCTCATTGGGGGTGGTTGGGTGTGGCGAAGGAGTCATGTATCTTATGTCACCAGGGCATCCAACTGATATTGTATTACAGTTGGGCAAGGCCTGCTATCCTTGTAGGAGAGAATGTTTTTATTTCTTCTGTTTCTTCGCTTTCATTCCTGTTCCTCTTTCTTCCCTGTCCCTCTCTTTAATCTCCTCTACTATTTCATCTCTCTTTTCTCCCTGTCTCTGGGAAACAACTCAAAATGACCCATAAGGGTTGACCTGTTGTTAAATCCAACACAATCAGTCAATCAAAATCCTGTCTCATATGATAATTTTTTTAAATACGGATTTCACATTTCATGACCAAATTTTGGAAGAACTGTTGTTGTGGCCTTGGTGTCAAGGACGGTGACACCATCACACTTTAACAAAATTTTGGGGTTGTCTCGGTAGCAATACTGGTAAAGGCAATGGAGATTGTAGTTACTATGTGACATCCACATATTGGACAGATCTTGTATGGCATGGGTTCTAACTCCAGCAAAAGCACTGAGGAAAGTTTACATTCAAGTTTTTTGCTGAAGTTTTAACCATTGTCTTGCTGAATAAATTAAGATGCCACGCCCATTTCTAATTTTCAGCCAATCAGATTACTTGATCCAGATTGTTATATATATTCACTTGTTTAATGGCAAACAGTGCAGATCCAGATCATTTGGTTTCTCAACTGATCTGGATCTACTCTGTTTGCAAAGGCAGGACATATCCAGGTTCAGCAGGACTAGGGTTAAGTAAAATGTTTGAAGATTTATGTCTACTGAATTCTTGCCAGTGGATGGATTTAGTCAACACTGCGGCTGATGTTTCTTGTTGATACTGGTTCCCCAAAGGTTTTTTCAGTGCAAGCCTCAGCCTGTCCATGATCCTGATGTCAAGGTCAAGTATTTTAAGGGGACTGGTTACATCTCTAGTGCTGGCCCTGGTAGCTCAGTTAGAGGGCCGGCTTCGGAGGCTCAGGTGGATGCGCCGTTCGACTGGAGACCAGGAGGTCACGGGTTCAACCCCCGCCGAGGTCGGCAACATTCTTTCGTGGAGATTGATCGTGAAATATTTTCTATGGTCATTCTCTCCCTTCCGCTGATTTAAGAAGGGCAGTTGTCAGTTTCTGGCGAAAGAATGTGCACAATACTGGTTAACCGCTTAGAGGACTAAGCCTGCCCAGTAAACGTGTGGTTAGGTAAACTGACCGTGCTCGACATGACCCCATTGGGTTGACTGGGCCGTAAAACCTCAACACAAACAAATAGCTCAGTTAGATGCTTATCTGACTGGTGATCAGGAGGTTGTGGGTTCGACCTCTGCTGAATCGGCATCATTCTTTGGTAGAGATTGATCATGAAATATTTTCTAGTCATTCTCTCCTTTCCGCTGATTCAAGAAGAGCAGTTGTCAGTTTCTTGCGAAAGAATGTGCACATTACTGATTAACAGCTTAGAGGACTAAGCCTGCCCAGTAAACATGAGGTTAGGTAAATTGACTGGACTCGACATGACCCCATTGAGTTGACTGGGCCTTAAAACCTCAACACACAAAAAATATATAATCATATATGTTTTACACGGGAGACACCTTTTGTGCCTTTCTGTTTACTTTTCCTGCACACCAAGCCTTTTCTTAAAGGGGTCTACTCTAAAAGGATAGAATTTGCCCCTCTTGGGAAAGAAGAAATGCCCAAAGGGGAGCAAATTCTTGCCTTTGTATCAATTTTATTAAAGGTAGAAAATCCTCATTATGAAGTAGCCTTATAAGACAAGTTCCTTTCTCATTAGCAAGCCAGACTCAGATTTTTTATTTGTTCATGTGGAATACTGTGAATTTAAACAAACAACATGTTAATATAAAAAAAAAGACATTTTTTAAATTTATTATGATTGACACACACACACATAATACAATAACAATACATATACATATATTGCATACTATAAAATGTCAGATATTATCAGTTTTTTTTTTTTTTTTTTTTTTTTTTATCAAACCTGTAATTAACAGCAATCTATCTCTAATATATACATGATTTAAACTACATATATTATATAATGGTATTCTATTCTACAATTATTAATACATTAATACAAATATGGATATGGCCGTAGCATTTCTAGCATATAAATCATGTTTTTTTTTTTCAAGCGGGGGAATTCCACTTATTCCATTTTTTAACAAATTTATCAAAAGTATTATTTTTAATTGCTGTCATTTTTTCTATTATAATGAAACATTTCAATTCCTCCAAGTATTCAAATTCAACTGTCTTATTATTTATTTTTCATTTGTATGAGTAACGAGTTAAAATCAACATATAATTAATCAGTTTGTTATAGGATTTATTATATACTCTTCCTATTTTTGCTCCTTGGCTATATTTATTAAATAATTACTTTTTGCAAAAATCCATCTTTCTGTCTCCTCCCAGAATTCCATGACTATGTTGCATTCCCAAAATAGGTGCTCTAGTTTTCAGGCACCGTTCTACAAAAAACTACAGAAATGTTCTTGTTTGATATTCATTTTGAAGAGGAGATCATTACATGTAGTAGCTAAAATTCTGTGTAAAATGTGGTACTGGAACCAATGTAGTTTTGTATTATTGCAACCTTTGGCTGGTATATTATAACTAGCTTTCCAATCAAGCTCAATGTTTTCAAAAATTCTGTTCCATTTTTTTTACTTTTAAGTACAATTTCTTTATTATTGAAAGTATCATATATTTCTTTATTTCCTTTTTTGTTCTTTAATGTCTCTTTTACATTGAACAGTAAAAAACAGTCATTTAATGATATGTTATGGAGCATTATTGCTGCCTTTCTAATATATGCTTCCACTGTAGTTATATTCCCATAATTTTGTACAAAATTTATTCTTAAATTATATTTTTTCCGTGAATTGTTGAAAATTCAGTAATTCACCATTATCTCCTGCTGTAGATGGTTTTATCACCTCACATAACTGTATCCATGAATCTATAACATTATCCAAAATTTGTTGTTGTTTTTTTATTAACCATTAATTCTTCCCAAAATATGGTTCCTTTTTTAAAGAAATATCAGATGTGAATTTTGTTTCAAAAACTGTTTTTGTAGTTAGAATCATTTAATATTAATCTTCGAATCCATGTAGTTTTCAAAGCTATGATATTTTTTTTTTTTTTAGATTTAGCATTTTTAATCCACCTCTGTTATATTACTGAGGTAAAATGTCTCTTTTTATTCTGTCTGTACCAGACTGCCAAATGAATCTAAAAAACCTTTTAATCAGGTTACTTACTGTTTCTTCAGACTGGTTTGGTAATGCTATAAAAAGATGGTTCAGTTTTAAATAGTTATTCTACCAAAAGGAGTCAAGATTCTTTTGGAACATTGCTTTAACTCCTCTTCAATCTGTTTTATTTTATCTTTAAAATTCAAATCTATCATTTCATCAAGATTACATGAAAATTTGATTCCAAGAATAGTAAAACTGCCTTGGTTCCAGTCTAGCTTGAACCTATGATTGAAGGTTTCACCGTTAAATTTTTGACTACCTATCCATATTACTCTTGTTTTATTTTTATTAATCTTTAGTCCAGACATATTTGCAAAAATATCTAAATGTCCAGTGCTGTTTCAACCGACTGTTCCAACCCTTCTAACAAGATTGTTGTCATTCGCAAACTGTGAAACTTTATATTCCGTTTCTCCAATTTTTATCACTTTAAGACTGCTATTTTGTTTCATTAACATAGACAGAATTTCGGCACATAGCAAAAATATATATGGTGATAGAGGGTCACCTTGTCTACAACCTCTTTGAATCCTAAAAAATCTGGGAGGAATCCACTTTGTTCTACTGCTGATGTTATGTCATTATAAAAACAAAAAAATAAATAAATAAAAAAAAAAAAAAAAAAAAATGAAATCCATTTTTTATTGATTTACCAAAATTAAAAAAAAACAAAAAACTTCATTTATAAAGTCCCAAGAAATAGAATCGAAAGCCTTTTCAAAATCTACTGTTAAAAAAAGTCCATGAATATTTTCCTCTTCTGCATAGTTCATTATGTCGTAGATTTACCATGTATTTTCTCCTATACAACGTCCTTGTTAAAAATCCCGTTGGTCGGATGAAATTAGTTTAGAAAGAACTTTTTTTTTAATTCTTTCTGCTATACAACCAGAAGCAATTTTATAAACAACATTTAATAAAGTAATTGGGCACCATTTTTTTTCACCTTTAGGTAGACATGTTATTATTCCCTGTCATTTGGTTACAGATAATTTACCTTCAAGTTGTTTGTATCCTTCATTTATAGCGTTTTTAACGAAACATTTTAAATCTTTAAAGAAAAACTTAAAACATTCTGCTGAATATCCATCTGAACTTGGGCTTTTATTATTTTGCATTTTTTTAAATACAATATTTCTTCCTCTAAAATGCCCCCTTCTAAATTTATCTTTTCCTCAAATGATAACTTTGGGCCTTGTAATTTATTCAGTATATCTTTGACATTTAAATTTGTATCTCTTCCATGAAGTTTATATAAATTCGAATAAAATAATTGTATTTCTTTTAGGATATCCTCTTGTTTATTTATTATAGAACCATCTTCTTTTACAACTTTAGGAACTGTTTTATTTACAAAATTTCTTGATTCTAGATTACAAAAACATATTTTGTTGGTTTTTCACCTTATTCTGCCCATCTTATCCTTGCACGTATCATAACCCCTTGCAATTTTTCTTCCCGAATATATATTTTTTAATCCTGTGAACATCTATTTCTTATTGCTCTTCTAAAATTCTTATTTCTTCTTGTAATTCTTCTTATATTGATCTTTGTTTCTTTTTAATTGCAGAATAAGATACAGTTTTGCCTCTAATTTCAGTTAATAAGACTTCTAAAAATAATTGATCTGAAATTGTTAACTGAATATTACTATTTTCATTATTCTCTATAAATTCTATATTATATACAGGGATCATATATTGCTCCTTCAGTCTGTTTTTACATAATATTTAAGTTCCCTTCCCCATCTTTTTTTATTCTTAATATTTTATATTCAAAGTTATTATTAAAAAGAATACATACGCCTCTTGAATTTGATACGTATGGACTACATATAATATCACCACTACATTCTGCACGTATATAGGGTTCTAAACTCTCGGTAAAGTGTGTATCCTGTAAACAATAAATTTGAGTCTTTTTTTTTTGTGCTTAGGTGATGAAATAGATCCTTACGTTTTTGTGGGTCGTGGATTCCACTCAGATTGGGACTAGATATGTGTATTAAATTATGTAAGTCTGTCATTTGCGATGTAGAATAATAGTCTGTCTATGAACATGTAGTTAAATTACTTCCTAGTTTATATGACTTCCTTGGATGAATATTCATAACTCGTCTGTTACAAATGAATTTACAGTCGAACCTCAATAGCTCGAACACCGATGGCTCGCTTACCATGGTTAATTCGAACTCGTTTTTGAGTCCCTACGATATTCTTCCGATAGCTCAAGAAAACAAATACTAAGGGAAGTTTTCTTATTTTATCATGAAATTGTATGTTGTGTGTACTCATTAGAATCGCCTCATCAAGGCAATTCTAATGAGTACGCACAACATACAATTATTGTGTAAAAATCGAAAAGATTTCCTAAATTATCGCCATTTGTTTCTGAATTGGCGCTATGATTAACCCTCAGTGGCTCGAACAACCCATATCTCGAACTAATTTTCATAGTCCCAAGGCTGTTCGAGCCAATGAGGTTCGACTGTATTAATGCTTGTGAAACTGGTGCAAAAAATGTGGTAGATATATATTTGTGGTGTGTCAAAATGGAATATGAAATTAAAAAATGTACAAAGACAAAACAATACAAAGACATAAAACATTAAAGTTACTCGAACTTCCGTTCTGATACAAACTGGTCTCAAGCGGAGAGGAAAACATGGTACGTCTATTCTATTACGTAACATATTTCTCTCTCTGCTTTTGCCCACTTGATGCTTATTCTGATCATTATTGGTTAATTTTATTATAATACAGCAATTTTCCAATGAATACGTTTTCCAATTGGTATGAGCATTTATAGATATCTGTACCAAACAGTAACACTCCGTAAACACATATGTATATATATACAAACACATATCTCAAAAGATTTTTTTTTAATTAAACGTTACCTTCAGGATCACTCTACAAAATTCTATATAAATCAAGTATCTCCTCGGGGAATCCATGGATAACTTTTACAGATGTTATTACAGGTTTTCTGGTGAAATTCAACAAAATAATTTTAGCGAGCGTAAGGAGCACAAAATTATTCATTAAATTTCTCCAGGAAAACCTATATTAGCTTACAAGTCAACTGGGGTCAACACAACATTCCAAACAAGCTTTCTGTCGTATATTCTAATTAGCCGTTATCATCATCATCATCATCTGATAAAGGGCAGTGAGGGGGGGGGGGGGGGGGGGTGGGGGGGTGGGAGGGGGGTAAAGGTAGTTTTTTCTTCTGATATACAAAACTGAAATAAAATAGTACAAAAAAGATCATTTGTAATCTCTCTGTCATTATATATATTAAACGCACAACCTTATACCTATACGTACGCACACATACATACATACATACATACATACATACATACATACATACATACACATGCGTACGCATACTATCATAATCCGCTACATGGTCGCCTGCAATACTGCCCTTAAATACAGAGAAAACACTGATATTCAAAGATATGCCCCTGAGGGAGAAAATAAAACATTTTTGTCAAACACCTTACCCCCTTGTTCTATGGTTCAATTTTATTAGATTTGACTAGTTACCTAAAAAAACTATGATTTTGTTGTAGAATTGTCTTTTATTCAAGTAATTCAAAAATTTTTACACTGATTTTTAGCCTTCTTCCTACAAAGGAAAACTTTAAATGCAACATAGCAAAATAGTATAACAAGAAGCAAAGTAACATAATAACAAACAAAGCAATTCCTAAATAAGCAAGCCAAATTAATATAGACAGACCAAGTTCACCCGTCGGTTCCACCTTTCCGCCCCAATACTTAAATGGATCCGTCCACTATACATCCTGGCACATTTGTAGCCGCCACACATTTCACATGAATTTATAGTCTATTCAACTACCATATGAAACACCTAACTACACAGTGGGCACAGCTTGACCAGCATCAAAATCACAAGGTCAGACAGACAGGTCACCTTGATCTGTCTTCAAAGCAGTTAAACATAATCAATGTAAACACAATATAAACAAATAATTGAAGATTTATTTTGCAACTATTTTCAAGCATATTGTGGTCATTTTGATACCAAATCATTTGGTATCCTTATCGTTTTATAGCATTTTTCTTCACAAATTCAATATTTGTCTTTCTCTCTCAGTAAAAAATCCCTGTCCGATAACTATGCTTTTACAAAGATATAAAAAGAGTAATGTTTGAAAACATTTTATATAGATTCGAAGTTGTTATTATTATTGATATGATCTGCACTTGTCCGAACTTAGGATACGCCTGTTTATAGCACCGGCCAAACTATCGATAGCCTTTTATTATTATGAAGTCTTTTAATGCACTTTTCTGTAGACCGCCAACATATTAGGGAGGCTGCCCCGTAGGATGGTTCTTACCTTACTCCTTGGCATGGTGTTAATTATATCCACATATTGCAAATTTTAGTGTTGTACAACGTTTTCATTTTACAAGCATGCCATTGTACTTTCACTTTGAAGGAAAGTGACGTCATAGATGCATTGTGGGATTTGTGAGCGTACGGAATGTAAATAAACAAATCGATCACCCGCAGCTGTCAAACTCGAGAATTCAACTTTCAAAAGGAATTTATCGCTAGAAGTCATCTTGTTTTTATAACCATTGTAAGGGTCATTTAGTAAATTCATTCCTTGATTGCCCCATAGTAAATTTAGGCTAAGTTTTAGTGGTTTTGATAGATAAATCCGTGTTTTAATGCAGTGACCCTGGTTTCGTATGATGATTCTACGGCTTGTAGGACGTCGTGCATGTTTTCCTGCATATTCTTTCATGTAGGATCGCGCGCATATACATGACAATTGTGTATGACGTGATCCTGCAGCTGCAGAAGGGTATGGTGTAGAATCGTAGAGTATATAAGGAAGCGGCACGTTCCTACGAGGACTTCACTCTTTTGGCCATTTTTTACAACGGAAAACTCTATGCATCGGTCTTTAAAAAACGTTAAGACTCATTTGAATCTGTAACTAGATAAACTTTCTATAACCGCCTACGATCTTATTTGGGTATATAATTTTCTTACTGTATGATTTGCACTAGAAATTGTTTTTATTTTAGATCCTAATTCGGAAATTAATCAGAAATTGTATTGCTGCTTTGGCTAAGCACGGTAACAAACAGAAGACTTATCTAGCAAGGGTGAATCATGTTTGAGGCTTGCAAGGGCTGTTGTTTTGATTGAATGACCGAAACTTCAGGCTTTAACTTGTTTATGTACTGATGTTATGATTACTGCTATTCCAAGCTCATATACCCACTGTGAACCTATGACATGGGGGCTTTAACGTAAGGCATTAACGTGTTCCCTTGGATATACGTTTTGTTACTTATGCGGATCAAATATCGCTTGCGATTCTCATGTGATACTTTGGCTTGTCTTCCGACAATATAAGCCGTTGATTTTAAACCTTTGCATGTGCAGATATATAGAGTAAATGTAACACATAATTTCTTTTTTTACGTTTATTTTTCATTAAATTCTGAAATTTCTGACACTCTTCATGTTGTACTTGTCTTCCCAAATGAGTCATAACAAGCATTAATTTTCGCAAAATAAACTTCAGTTGAAGTCCACTCTTTTCTTGAACACTCTTATCCCGAGACGTATTCTTGGGCAATATATTGTTTGCGAACAGTGCTAACTGACCAGCCAGCGCACATCACCGCCATTCCAAACCACGAAGGAAATCACGAAACTAAGGGAGGTAACTCGCAACATATTTATGGTGTCAGAGAAGTGAGATTTGTCTCCTCATACGACAGATCTAGAGATACGAACCCATCCTCCCCAGTGAAGAATTATGGACGGAGTGACGGATGATGATAATGTCCTGGACCAGGAGGTGCATCAAGATGGTCAAAGTGCAACGAATCACCGAAGAAGTGAAGAAGAGTGCCAAGACAGTCTTCAACCGTGTACTGAGAGCCAATTAGGTACCGAAGAGCCGACGAGGCATGCACCGGAGGCCTCTAGCGACCACATGGCAGCGGCTGCACTAGTGCAACTGCAAAGACAGGACCAGACCAGCTTGCAAATGGGTTATGAACGAGGGGGCACTAGAACAAATCGCCCATATTATGAGGATACAGACCAATACGAGTATGGGGGCCTAGCTCACGGCAGATCACACGAGCACCTGTATACATCTCAGCCCGCCATACATCAAGCAGCCCCAACTAGCCAGTCTCTTAACAAGAGTAGTGACAGCACACTCCGTCATGTGCCATGTCCAGAGGCCGGTCAGCAAGCCACACTAGCGAGCCTCAGCGAGGCATTTCTTGGCATGCAGCAGAGGCAGGACTGCATTACTGGAGCATTACAAGACCTCTCCTCACTCGTGAGGAACATACAACACAGTATGCAAGCTCATACCATCACTGCAGACGTCGGCGCCATTGCAGCACTCCCTACAGAAACTACACCACTTAATGAGGTACAAGACGCTGTCACTCCGAGTAACCGGTTATGCGCCAACGGTGATAAAAGGACTGGATATGCTTCATATGGGTATTCAAATGCAAACGAGATGCAGAGATTAGTGGCACAGAAACACGAACAGAGGCAGAGTACGGTCTTTACCCACAGACCATACACCGCAACCAACACCAGTGACAGACGTGTAGACCCTGTAACTATTACTACCTATGCTGCCCCGCAGTCCTCAATCCCCACGCAGACAGATATGGCTGGAACTTATTGGCCCTCTGCAACACAAGGAGAGTGCAGTGACCGGTATTCACGCCCATCTCCAATGGCAAGCTTTGCTGATATGAGCGCATGTGCCCCTGCTCCCCAAAGCGGGGTGGGCATTACGCAGCAGTACGTCAGCCTCACAAATAGCCAAACACATGGAAACGACTTGTCAAATGGGACACTATGGGAGAAAGACGCCCAATCGGCACGCCTCTTACCGATGCCGACCGTCATCGACGAAAGCGCTACTTCCTCATTGACCGAAAGGGGGGCCAATGTACGGCAATACTCAGACTCAACCAGGCAACCCACTAAAGAGGGTAGGCACTCTTATGCCTCGCAAGGGGAGATAAACGCATTGTGCGCACATCCGCTGACAAACTTTGTTGATGAAGGGAGGACCCCTGACTCACAAAGAGAGATGAGTGCCTTATCCCAGGACGAGGGATTTCAACGTCAGTGTCTGGCTACAAGCCTATTCAATAGAAATTTTCCCCTTACAGATGCGCAAAGGGAGAGCAACAGGCCATTACCGAAATCAACCACATTACAGTATACACACAGTGCGCGTGGCAACGTCGATAACCACAGAGTTTCAAGAGGTTTGCCAGAAGGGGAAACCACTGTCCGGATTCAGTGCCCATACCCAGAACAGAATTTTCCTGATAGATGCCTATCAGAGCAGACTATTCCTCGGCAGCATCAATCTTCGCAACAAACTTACTATGGTGGTAGTGGAAAATTTCAAGCTGCTCAAGAGGGCATCAGAAGTACACTGCATCACACAGACTCAACGCTAAGGCACAAATCACAATATGAGCAAAACGAACCGCATAATGACAGCAGGCAAATAAGGCAAAGCTCGTATTGTAGGCCAGCATATGGAAATAGAAATCTTCAATCAGCAGTTCCGGAACCAAAATTGCCACCTTTCACAGGAAAGGAAGAGTGGAAAGTGTGGTTCAACCGCTTTGAAGCGGTTGCTAGGCGACGAAATTGGTGCGAGGAGGCAAAGCTAGACAACTTGTTACCAAGGTTACAGGGAAAGGCTGGAGATTTTGTCTTCTCACAACTCGCTCAACCAATCCTTTCGAATTACAACGAGCTGGTAAAAGAGTTAAATAGTAGATTCAGGATGATAGAGACAGAGAGAACATATGCAGCCTGTTTCAGCCAGAGAAGCCAGCGCCAAGACGAGACTGCTGAAGAGTTCGCAGCTGACCTTAAACGATTATATGCCAAAGCTTATAAATTTAGAGATGATAGAACAAGGCAAGAGGACCTTGTAAGGCGATTCCTCGATGGGCTAAAAGACAGTGAGGCGCGATTCGAGATAGAATTCCATAAAGAGCCATCTAACATAGACGAAGCTGTGCGCCATGCAGTAAATTTCGTACAGACGAAGAGAAGAAACGCATTAGACGGGTATGGAGAGAAGAAATTTAAACGCTATGTCAGAAGAACAAGTCAAGATAGCGACAATGAAGATGACGGATATGATATTCAGGACGAAGTTCCAGAATATGTCATGAGAATACCTACGAAGCGTGGAGAAGATCAGAGAAAGAAACCACAAAGAGGCGAGCAAAAGGAAGCAGTTATAAAGGAGAATGATGGTGCAGGCTCTGAGTCAATGAAATTCATCTCAGAGACAAACAAATTAGTACAAGCCTTGATGGACCAACTGGCAGAGATGAAGAGGACAGATAAAGCTAAACATGAAACGCAACCAAGGAAGCAACCTACTAATGACGGCATTGTTTGCTACGGTTGTCGGGAAAGAGGACATATGATAAGGGATTGTCCAGAGAAAAAGAAGATGCAGTCAAAGAAAGAAAATCACCATGGCAGAGAAGCGCCGGTGAAGAGGAATCGGGAAGACAATAATTTAAACTAGAACAGGCTGTCTCTGGAGGCCTCAGAGAAGCCTGTTATAGTAATAATGGCCTAAGTAAAAATGAGGCATCATGGAATGATGCCGTGGTAAAATCTATCAAACACTTAAGGAAGCTGCCTGACGGAGTTTATATCAGGGGATCAATTGAAGGTTATCCGGCACTGCTTACGACAGACACCGGTGCCTCAAAAACTATAATCTCTAAGAAACTGTATGAGGCAATGAAGCCTGAGGATAGACCGCCACTTGGAAAATCATCAAAATTAATAGGCGCAGGAGGTACCACAATCAATGAGGTAGGGAAAGGTACTTTCAAGCTCCAGTTAGGTCCAGCCGAAATGTATGTTGAAGCAATTGTGGCAGAAATTGACGATGATGGTCTTTTGGGCATAGATCTCTTACAAAATGGCGAAAATGGACCTACAGATCTGTTAATGAGTAAGGGAGTTTTGATGATTGCAGGCAAAGAGGTACCTATTATCCAAGTTGGCTTACAAAACAGAATCCTCAAGGTGACAGCCGCAGATCACTATGTCATACCAGCCCAAAGTGAGGCGGTGATAGATGTCTTCATAGAAAGACAGGAGTATGATGACTTCTCAACAGACGTAGATTATATTGTTGAACCGACTGCACATGTCAGGGAGACCTACCCACTCCAAATGGCATCAACCCTAGTAGACATCAATAGAGCATGCACTTGTAAAGTACGTGTTCTAAACCCATTTCCGACTGCTGTATCAATAAAGCAAGATGCAGTAGTAGGCCATGCAGAACCAATACTAGATAACCCAAAGGTTCTAGTCACTCATGAAGAGGAAAAAGAGACTGAGAATTTCTATCAAACCAGAAGAGTGATCTTAAATGACAGGGCTAAGGAAAACACTGTAGCATGTAACGTGAACATAGCTCCCGCCAGTTTACAAAAGGAGCTCAAAGTTCCAGAGCATTTAAGGGACCTTTATAAAAGAGCAAGTCAGGGCATCGATTCTAGAGAGAAAGAACAACTGAAAGGGTTGCTGATTAAGTACAAGGATACCTTCTCGAGAGATGAATGGGATCTAGGTCTCACACATCTGACGGAGCATTCTATCCCAACGGGAGACGCAGCCCCTATTAAACAGGCTCCAAGACGCGTGCCCATGGCACACGCCACAGAGGAGAAGAAAGCTATAGAGGAGCTAAAGCAGAAAGGTGTGATAAGAGAGAGCACATCACCCTGGGCCAGCCCTATAGTCTTGGTGGCCAAGAAGGATGGTGGAGTACGACCCTGTGTGGATTATCGGAAACTTAACCAGCTGGTGAAGCCGGACGGATTTCCTCTGCCAAGGATTCAAGATTGTTTGGATTCGGTGGCAGGGTCTAGTCTCTTTAGTACGTTTGACCTAACGAGTGGTTACTTCCAAATTCCAGTAAAGAGGGAAGACGTGCCCAAAACGTCATTTGTGTGTAAATACGGGCAGTTTGAGATGACAAGAATGCCATTTGGTCTAAACAACTCTGCTTCAACCTTCCAGAGGACTATGGAAATGGCATTACAAGGCCTGCAGTGGGTAACTTGCCTGATCTACATTGACGATATCATCGTTTATGGGCAAGATTTCAGTCAACATTTGCAGAGAGTCGAGGAGGTTTTACAAAGAATCAAAGCTGCGGGGTTGAAACTAAAGCCTGCCAAGAGCCACATGCTGCAGAAAGAAGTCGTCTTCTTAGGGCATGTAGTATCTGGAGAGGGCGTAAGACCGAGCCCTACAAATATCGCGAAGATCTTATGCTGGCCAAAGCCAAGGACTCCAAGGCAGATCAAACAGTTTGTTGCCATGGGCTCTTATTATCGACGTTACATTAAGAACTTCGCCAGTATGGTTAGACCCATGGTAGAGCTGACAAAGAAGGGCAAGAAATTCACATGGAGTAACGCCTGTGACCAAGCCTACGATAACCTTAAGAAGGCTCTGGTTAGCGCCGATGTCATGGGATACCCGCTGAATGAGGCTGGAGAATTCATTCTCGACGTCGACGCATCAGGAACAGGCATAGGAGGTGTCCTACACCAAGTGCAAGGGGACAGGGAACGAGTTATAGCGTACGCCAGCAGGGCTCTGAACAAGGCAGAGTCCAACTACTGCGTAACAGAAAAAGAACTTCTTGCAGTGCGCTACTTTATAGAGTACTTTCGTCAGTACCTTTTAGGAAGGCGTTTTCTAGTGCGAAGTGACCACCAAAGCCTAGTATGGCTGTTCAGACTTAAAGAGCCAAGAGGTAAGGTAGCACGCTGGATAGAGATCTTGGGCCAATATGATTTCGCCATTCAGTATAGGCCCGGTGGAAAACAGGCTCACTGCGATGCTCTATCACGATGCGAAAATCCTAGGGACTGTGACTGTCCCGAACAGGATACAACAGATATGCTTAAATGTGGCCCCTGCAGGAAATGTCACAAGCGAGCGCAGGACATGGTCCACGAGAAGCTTTACAAAGACATAATCGGTCCTAAAAGCAGCACTCACAGCGGTCAGTCAGAGGTAGGAAATGCTACAGCACATATCACTCATAAACAGGGAATCGCTACTGTTGAAGATGGGTATGGCTTAACAGTCGAAAATAAAGATATCGCCTTCACAAAGAGTCAGGTCTTCCAGGATAATGCAGCAAGAACAGACAGAGAGAGCTTCACTAGCAATTTGAAGGAACCGATGATAGCAGGCGAGGAGAGAGTGGAAGTAGTAGACAGAAAAGAAGTAGAGCAAATTGTACTCAACGGGGTAACAGATGGTGCCACTCCCGGAACCTCAGCACATGACAGCTATGGAAAGGAGGCCAGTGCCGATACTGTTGAAATAGTCACATCATGGTTCAATAATAGGTCAACAGCAGAACTGAAGCGTCTCCAAGAAGAGGATGAGGATATAGGACCGATCTCAAGAGCCTTCAGAAACAATAAAAGGCCTAGCAAACAAGACATGGCTTCTAAAAGTCCGGCGGCGAGACACTACTGGATTCTCTGGGATTCACTTCTTCTGAAGGATGGGTTGCTTTACAGGAAATTTCCCAAGAAGGATGGTTCTGGAGAATATATACAATTTGTGGTGCCAAGGTCATTGAAGTCTGATATCCTGTTTCAGATGCATGATAATGTTTTATCCGGCCACTTAGGCTGTAAGAAAACCAAGGAGAAGATTTGTCAGCGATTTTACTGGTTTGCCATGAAGGAGGATATTAGAATCTATATCCAGAAATGCGACATCTGTGCAATGGACAAGAAACCAAACAAAGCCCCTCGAGCCCCATTAGGACGTCTACCCGCAGGCGCCCCAGGGGACTGTGTCGCAACTGACTTCCTAGGACCATTGCCAGTAACAAGACGCGGTAATCGTTTCATCTTACTCCTAACTGACCATTTTACCAAGTACGTGGAAATTATACCGGTTCCAGACATGACGGCAGAAGTCTGCGCGAATAAAATTCTCAACGAATTCATATCTCGTTGGGGTTGTCCACTGTCGATCCATAGCGATCAGGGGCGCACGTACGAAAGTGAAATTTTTCGACAACTATGCCGCATGTTAGAGATACGAAAGACGCGAACAAGCCCTCGAAACCCGAAAGGAAATGGCCAGTCAGAGCGGTTCAATCGAACACTACTGCGCATGATAAAAGCATACCTCGGCGGGGAGCAGTCCGACTGGGACCTCCATCTAGGTTGTCTGGCTGGAGCATATCGCGCCACCCCGCACGAAGCTACAAAGCTTACGCCGAACCTGCTGACTATGGGCCGTGAAGTTCGCCTGCCTGCCGAGTTAGCATTCGGAACTGCAAAGACACGCGATGGTTTTCCAATTACTTCCTATGGTGAGTTTGTAGACAGACTTAGACAAAGGATGCAGCATGCCCACGACATAGCCAGAAGGCATCTGTCATCAGCAGCTAAACGGAGTAAGGATCTTTACGATACGAAAATAGCCCTAAACAAGTACAATGAAGGAGACGCAGTTTGGTTCTTGCACGAGACACGAGAGGTAGGTGTATCACCTAAGCTGCAACACATATACGAGGGTCCATATCTAGTGGTAAAAAAGCACTCAGAGATGAACTTCCTGCTTCAGCTCGACAAAGAAGGCAGAACCAGATTGGTACACCACAATAAGTTGAAATTATACAAAGGGGATTATCCCCCACCGTGGATAGTGAGAGCAAGGAAGAGGATGATGACGAAACAGTCTCACACTACTAACCAGATAAAACAATGCTTGATGTAGCCGATTACTTTCCGGGGTGGTTTTCTTATCTCGAAGAAGATATGCTGAATAAGCTAGTGACTTAGTGCAAGAAGCCAGTGAAGCACTGATAGAGTACTGCTCCAAATACAAAGGATGAGGAATAAGATAGGCGTGGTCAAAGAATGAATGACGACAGCACGGCGTTTTCGCGTTTGCGTTCTTGTGGTAAATCGTCGGCGATGTCACGAGGTTATAGATTAGAGGGAGGCAATGCCGAAAGTGAAAGATTGCGTAAAATAATCGATGAAGATTGAGGCGAGGGTATGAAGTTTTATAGAGCAGAAGTGTAGGCGTTGAATGGGATGCCATTAGGCGGGTCGAGAGATGTGGCCTCACGGCGTCAGTTTAGAGTCGGCCATTTTTAAGACGATTTATCGGAGAATGCAACCGGTCATTCAGCGATTAATTCCTGTATTAAAGGGGGGTCTATATACTTACACAATGAGAAACAGGCAGTAATCATAACAGGCGATATATGATGGAGTTTAACGGATTACTTAGCCTGGTCGTTCAAACTGTACTTTCAGGAAGATGTTCGACCCAGATTGTGGTATAGATGAGAGAGAGGCTAGAGAGAGGGCAAGAAGAAGAGGTAGAGCGTACCAGTGTATGACATGTCATTACAGAGAAGGAAGACGAGTAGTGGACATAAAGTGTCGTATTGAGGAACATATTTTGAAGATGCACGTGGCTTTAGAAAATGTGCCGTATTATTGTTGCCTGTGCCTGTTTAAAGGACAAAGAAAAGAGCAGCTTCTACAACATTTCAAGACCTGCAAGAGACACAGGGATATGGCTGAGAAACGTGGTTTAGAGCAAGGCGTAAACGAGACTCTTATTGTACAAAGTAGTACTCCACACAGACTAAGTGCAGTGGATTATGTACAGTTATCAGCGGAAGAGAGTCTGGCCCATTTTATGAATCAGGCAAAGTCTAGAGCGGTTGCAGAGTCAAGAGGTCAGTTAGCGACTACACTAAACCAGATGTTTCCAGGACTGATTGGAGATGGTGGAATGCAATGTACCACACCGGATTGTATGACTGAATCAGAGCAGACACAGTCTCATGTTCCTGTACAACCATCACCACCTGCTGTATCTCTATCGATAGCGGAACCTACCACAGCCACCAACCTGAATCCTCAGCAGATAGTGACTGTGGCATCTTCTGCGCTTCAGCCCATACAAGAGTTGGCTCAGCTACTATCAGCAACTCCTCTAGGACCACTTCTGGTTAACAGCTCTGCAGCGACGGCCCTTTCCAAGCAGGACAGGAGTGATACAGCTTCGGCAACTGAAAGTGATGCATCAAGTGAGAAACCAAAGGCAGATTCTAGCATGGTGGTACCAGAGGAATCGAAAGAGAAGGCTAAGAGTAATAGCAATTCGGATATAGGCGAGATAGCAGATCAGGGTGGGGTAGTTGAGATTCCAGGGGAGAATGAACTGGTAACTTTTACACATCCGAGGGAGAAGAGGGGTTGAGAAGAAGAAGAAGAAGATCCGCTGGTGCCCCAAAAAGTGTCAAGAAAGGATGAGACCAGCTTGTCTGTTGATGTTGAGAGACTTAGCCAGGCAACTATGGTAGCAGCTATTGGAAAGCTCACGGAGGCAGTCAACAGAAGTGTAGGCGCGCTGGAAAAACTTCAAGAGAAAATGGTAGACAATTCATGTTTGTTGGCAAAAGTGGCGAGTGTAATGATGGGGTTAAAGGGATCGATGGAGGCAAACGAAAGACTAGAGAGGCATAGGGAGGTGGTGATGCAGGAGTTTGACAGGAGGAGAGACAATGAACGAAGACGAGAGATCGACCGTTGGAGGAAAGAAGAAGAGAGACACAGAGAAGAACAACGGAGAGCTATCCAGAAGAGAGAAGAAGAGAGACGTGCAGAAGAGCAGTGGAGGGCGAACCAGAGAGAGCGGGACAGAAGAGAACAGCGACGACCTCTTCAAGAAAGGCAGAACAACAACAGAGGCGAGATCGACAGGAAAGACTCAAGAAACAGCTGGAGAAATGAGCGACGAGACAAGGAAAACCAACCAAAAGGAGTAGTTTTAGTAGCTAAGAGTAAGATTTCGGGTAGCAAGAGTGAGGGTGAGGTGAGTGAGAGTGAGGGCGAAAGTAAGTAGTTTAAGGATTAAGGTGGAGAAGGTATGTAAAAATGTTCATTAGTTGTAAAATAAGTATTTATTACATTTAAATTGAACAGTAATAGGCCCAAGAGTATTTGAGTTTTTAGCTTTATATAATGGTTTAGATTTTTGTTTTTTGCATGGTGTCTGCTTTACCTAAAGTGACTGCTTTCATATCATCACAGGTCATTTTAGCAGAATTAACAATTGTAATTTAGTAATACTTTTTCAAATTTGACTGTGATATGACATTTCATACACCCATGAGAGATTGTATGGAAGGCTAGAGTTGAAATTCCAGCTTGCATGACTGCCAGCATAGCAACCTGCTGTAAGGAAAGCGAGATAAGGTTGTATTAAAAATTTCATAGAGAAAACTGAACGAGGATGCAAGGACGGTTATCGCAATGTTCTGGTTATAGCTGTCATGGGCATGATAAGCTGAATATATGCATTGATTTACTTTGTATACTAGTTATGTATTAGTCATGCGTTAGTCGTCTCGTGTTGAGGGGTGCATTGTAAATCATCGTCTGAGACTAATCAAATGTTGGAATGCTCAATCAAAATTGACTGTTATGTTACCTTCATCGTTCCGGCACATTGAGTAGTTTTGGTGCCGTCATCAGGATTTCTTACATTCGAGTCAGAGAGATGGTATGAATGTGCATGATAATTTCATTGTTTCATTTTTTTTTTCTTTCCTCATGATCACTCATGCAATTTTCATGTTAATAATTTTCAAAGGACTCGTTAGTTAAATATGTCACTGTTTTGTGTATTAAGGCCATGCCAAAGGAAAATATTAGTTTTGTAAAGGTAAAGGATTACCGAGCGGGCTTGTTCCTAACTTTTTATGCCAACTTTCAGAATCGTTAGATGGAACTTTAACGATCCTGGAGGGGGGTAATGATATGATCTGCACTTGTCCGAACTTAGGATACGCCTGTTTATAGCACCGGCCAAACTATCGATAGCCTTTTATTATTATGAAGTCTTTTAATGCACTTTTCTGTAGACCGCCAACATATTAGGGAGGCTGCCCCGTAGGATGGTTCTTACCTTACTCCTTGGCATGGTGTTAATTATATCCACATATTGCAAATTTTAGTGTTGTACAACGTTTTCATTTTACAAGCATGCCATTGTACTTTCACTTTGAAGGAAAGTGACGTCATAGATGCATTGTGGGATTTGTGAGCGTACGGAATGTAAATAAACAAATCGATCACCCGCAGCTGTCAAACTCGAGAATTCAACTTTCAAAAGGAATTTATCGCTAGAAGTCATCTTGTTTTTATAACCATTGTAAGGGTCATTTAGTAAATTCATTCCTTGATTGCCCCATAGTAAATTTAGGCTAAGTTTTAGTGGTTTTGATAGATAAATCCGTGTTTTAATGCAGTGACCCTGGTTTCGTATGATGATTCTACGGCTTGTAGGACGTCGTGCATGTTTTCCTGCATATTCTTTCATGTAGGATCGCGCGCATATACATGACAATTGTGTATGACGTGATCCTGCAGCTGCAGAAGGGTATGGTGTAGAATCGTAGAGTATATAAGGAAGCGGCACGTTCCTACGAGGACTTCACTCTTTTGGCCATTTTTTACAACGGAAAACTCTATGCATCGGTCTTTAAAAAACGTTAAGACTCATTTGAATCTGTAACTAGATAAACTTTCTATAACCGCCTACGATCTTATTTGGGTATATAATTTTCTTACTGTATGATTTGCACTAGAAATTGTTTTTATTTTAGATCCTAATTCGGAAATTAATCAGAAATTGTATTGCTGCTTTGGCTAAGCACGGTAACAAACAGAAGACTTATCTAGCAAGGGTGAATCATGTTTGAGGCTTGCAAGGGCTGTTGTTTTGATTGAATGACCGAAACTTCAGGCTTTAACTTGTTTATGTACTGATGTTATGATTACTGCTATTCCAAGCTCATATACCCACTGTGAACCTATGACATGGGGGCTTTAACGTAAGGCATTAACGTGTTCCCTTGGATATACGTTTTGTTACTTATGCGGATCAAATATCGCTTGCGATTCTCATGTGATACTTTGGCTTGTCTTCCGACAATATAAGCCGTTGATTTTAAACCTTTGCATGTGCAGATATATAGAGTAAATGTAACACATAATTTCTTTTTTTACGTTTATTTTTCATTAAATTCTGAAATTTCTGACACTCTTCATGTTGTACTTGTCTTCCCAAATGAGTCATAACAAGCATTAATTTTCGCAAAATAAACTTCAGTTGAAGTCCACTCTTTTCTTGAACACTCTTATCCCGAGACGTATTCTTGGGCAATATATTGTTTGCGAACAGTGCTAACTGACCAGCCAGCGCACATCACCGCCATTCCAAACCACGAAGGAAATCACGAAACTAAGGGAGGTAACTCGCAACATTATTATTAATATTATTATTTAAGTTTTATTTATAATAATGATTTTACAATGCCACAACGCTGCTTAAATGAATTCAAGACCACACTATCATGTGACCTATACTATAGCATTCATTTATATTTAATGCTCCAAGCCTGAAATACTGGGCCCAGTTGTTCAAAGCTAATGATGTCGTTAGTTAACGATTCATTAAAATTTACATCGAGTGATACGCAAATATGCTGAAATTTTTTGCTGAAAAAATGTGAGTAGCTTTTGCAGTGCAAAAGCTACTCACATTTTTTCAGCAAAAAATATCAGAATATTGTATATTGAATCCACTAAAACAGTTAATGAAATGACCCTTAACGAGCTCGTTAAGCTAACGACGCTTTGAACAACTGGGCCCTGTTTTATAGTCATATTCTAAACCAAATAAAGGGAATAATTTTAACTTTAAAGTTACAACTCGTAAAACTTTAACAACAAAACCTCTGTTTGTTCCTGTAATTGTATCTATGCATTACCAGTAATAAAGTATCTGCTAAAAAAAAAAAAAAAAAAAAAAAAAAGTTCACAACAACCCCTTTATAACACTGCTGTTGGGATCCAAAGCATAGAACCATGTTCATCAAACATACGTGTTAAATCCGAACAAAAAAAGAATATAGGTTCCATAGAAAAATGACCATTCATGGTCACTTCTCCATACAATCTACACATTTTTCAAATTGTGTTAAATCCAAAAACATGTTATACCAAACAGTGTTATAACAAACCGGCATTTTACCCCTTTCAGCTCGATGGACTAAAACAGATACCTATACAAACAGTGTAGATCCAGATGAGATGGCTCATCATGAGCCATCTCATCAAGATCTACATTGCTTGCAATTTTGTTTTTTGATGTTTGATTGATATCCCTTTTACATAGTGGATGTGTCCAAATTCAAAGATGGAAGAATACACCTCAGAAACTCAAGGGTAAAAGAGTTAACCAATGGTATCTGGTATGGAGCAGTTGTTACAAGACATCTGACAGAAACTGGCAATTGTAGCATCAGTGCAATGCCCTGCTGCTTTAACCTTTATGCACTCTGTTCCTAGTCTGTCTATACATAACATGGGTGGAGTTGTCTCGGGGACAGCATACCCTGTTGTCACATCTGAAATATTAATATTAATAAGGCACAGTTTGAGAAAAGGTTATTATAGGAATGGATGTCATTTTTGTGGATTTTATCAATATATAAACCCTGGCAAATCGCTCATAAATTCAGTTTATGATTTGCCAGTTTTGACACATGATAAAATAAAAAAAAAAAGCCTGATACGTTTGCAATTCCACATTTGCAATTCCAGATTGGGCATATATGCTTTGATAACATACGTACAATAGCTCATTTGTTTTTTAATTTGCACCAAGAAAATAGTTCCAAGATTCCTACTCAGTGGATTTATCAAAGGATAAATGCCATTTTGAATTTGATCTTGACAAAAAAAAAAAAAACAAAAAAAAAAAACGCTAAATTAGTGTAAGTATGTTGTTGGAATTAAGGTGTCATGATAAAAAAGTCAATGGGGATGATTGGAGGGAGCGCTAAAACCTGCTCAACCCTTGTCTTAAATTCAGCCTCTGATATTTAGGATAAATACATCGAATTAGGCTTGGCGCGGATACTGTTTATGTGGATAGGAAAGTAATCAATACAAAAGGTAAAAAGTGTGTCTATTTTTTGGATGAAGGAAAAGCGTCTATGAAATTCTTTGTCATTTACAAGGGTAAGAAGTATCTTTGAGACATGGAGTAATGGAAACAATTCAGCTATTGCATAATAAATGAGTATGTACAAAGTTAAAAGCTAGGAAAGTCACAGGTCAAAAAGATTGAGTGCATTAGATAATGTACTGAAGATAGTTACGATTATGAATCCCAGATATGAAGAAATGTCAAACTGGATTAGATACTTAGTTTTCTTCAAGTCCATAGCTTTCTTTTTATTTGTATATAAATTTAAATTTTCATGTATACAAATATACATTTAATAGATTTGTAATGTCAAATAGAATAAATTGCTTTAGTTTCCAAAGGACGCCGCTTAAAATTATAAACATTAAGATAAACATCTTGCTTTAACCCACTTTTAGTATGGAGACCCCAAACGGGTAATTAGCAAACAGTGCAGAACCAGATTTGACACCACAAAATGCAGTGTCTAATCAAGGTCTCCACTGCTTGCAAATAGTTTAGCCCCCTTTCTCTAGGCGTATCTAATCACATAGCCTCGCATACCCAAACTGACATTCGACTCTTCCAATATATAGTTTGGGAGAGTATATTCTGCCAAAAATGGGTTAATGGAGAATCTTTTGTAAATACAGTAAAATGCCGCTATTAAGACCACTTTTGGTATTGCCTAAAATTGGTCTTATTAGAGGGGCGGTCTTAATATTGAATGTAGAACATACCTCTAGATAAGGTGTGTTTTTTTTTTTTCAACCAAAAAGTTCTGATATTTTTCTTATTTCTCTACAAAAAATATGTTGTAGTACTCATTAGAAGCGCCTCACCGAGGCGCTTCTAATGAGTACCACAACATATTTTTGAGGGAGAAATAAGAAAAAAAAAAAACATTCTGCAGACACGTCCTCTTATCTGGAGCTATGTAGAATATGTAGAATAAGAAGACAGACCCATTTGGGACTGGCAAAAGCTGGTCTAATCAAGTCTTAATAGCGAAGTGGTCTCATTTTCAAGTGGTTTTAAAAGCGGAAGTTTACTGTACAGCTATAACAACAGCACAGACTTACCTCGTACGTTCACTGCAATGTCAGCAAAAATATACCCGTGCAAATTTGTAGCGTTACACTGAACATTCATCTGGTCAGCCAAAGTTGCATTGTGAATGGTCAGAATTGATGGCTCCGACGAGTTGTATTCAATATTGTTGAATGCCCCTAGAATCGTGAAATCTGCAAAACGGAAGGAATTAATAAGCCAAAGTATAGGAGAATTTAAGTTCCCAGTAAGCATTCTACATAAATCTATAGCGGGCCGTTAGCGGCCCGTCAGGGTAGCTGACGGGCCGCTAACGGCCCGCTGTAGATTTATGTAGAATGCTAGCTGGGTTATGACATGCGCTGTGTGAAGACTCAGATCAGTCTATGAATATGTGCCTTCTGATCAGAGTCATTGCTGTCTGAATAACACTCAGCGAAAAATCTGCTGAACTAGTGAATGCATAGGCTAATCTGAGTCTTTGCTGGGCGCGTGCCCTGTGGTACACGTTCTCATATTGAGTCTCAAAATCGGGCCACGTCAGTCAAGAGGCGTCTTTAAACAAGTGCAGAAAGCATATTCAGATTCATCAAGCGCATGCGCGAAGTCTCATCCGGGCATTTTCTCTTCATTGATACATTCTACAGTGTCGAATGATTCTGTTAGCGGATAGCGAATGCCCTGATCAGACTGGACATTCGCTGTCCGCATATGCCCCGCAGGCATATTTTTGCTTGGTAGGACTGAAAAAGACCATGTTTTTTTAACAAGAAAGAAAGAAAAAAGGTGATATGACACTAGGATTGAAAAATAGGCTTCAGGAAGACATTTGCCATAACTGGATCAGAAATCATACGTAAAACGCGACCGGTAGACTGAAATACGATATTGAAAAAAAAAAAAAAAAAAAAACAACAACAAAGAAACAACGAGAAAAAAAAACAACAAAAAAACAAAACAAAAAAAAAAAACAAAAAAACAAAAAAAAAAAAAAAAAAAACACACACACAAAAAAACAAAAAACAAAAAGAAACAAACAACAACAACAAAAAAAACAACAACAAAAAAACAAAACAAACAAAAAACAAACAAAAAAAAAAAAAAAAAAAAAAAACAACAAAAAAAAAAAACAACAACATGGTCTACACGATCACCACATATCCCTTTACTCGCCATCACTCTCCTTACATACCAGCCGTCAATAAAATGCCTAATTTCTGTACAATGGCAAGAGAATACGATATATTTTCTTTTGAACTACACAGTAACATGTTAAACCTTTACTGAAACGGTGACGTATTTAACCAGGGATTTTAAATCTCTCCAAGAACTGGATTTTTACATGCCTGTCTATCACCAAAACGGCAAAATCAGACCACCCTTGCTTCGGGAGAAAATGAGTTTTGTTCCGTATTCGCTTTAAGAACTACAATTCCGGTCTGATTTTATGGGAGACTAAATAAGAGGTTGACTTGCATCGCCCAATTTTGGATATCGGCGATCCTGCCAAAATGTCAGCCTGAATTTAACTGACTCTCACCTTCAACGCTTCCTAAACTGACTCTCCGCAACAACCTCTGGAAGACCTTACGATTTTCTTTTCACAAGACGGTGTTGCGCCTTTGGAGATAAGCAGCCGTGATTTAGCAAGCTGGCAAATTTGTTAATAGATATTCCAAAGACATGACCACTGTTTTTAATCGTTACCATAGACCCTGATCAGAATGCATGATAAGGTTGTTTCAACTTTTTGCTATTGACAATTGACAGAGTACTGACTCAGAGCAGAACGCACAGTTGGCGCAATTCATGCGCATTTATTCATACCATACAGGGGCGGATCTAGGATGATTTCTGAGAGGGGTTCGATTTGATCAAATTACCGTACTTTTTTGTATTTTGAAAGACAGGCCTGCGCAAACAGTGCAGACGCAGAACGGGGCGTCTGATCAGGGTCTACATTGTTTGTCACTCATCCAGTAATTTTAAACACATTCATAAGTAGTAAAATTGACTTGTTGAAGAACAGTAATTCCCTGTAAGCATTCTAAATAAATCTACAGCGGGCCGTTATCGGCCCGTCAGGGTAGCTGACGGGCCGATAACGGCCCGCAGTGGATTTATGAAGAATGCTAGCTGGGAAGGGATGTGAATATTTAAGGTAAAATATCGTAACCAATATTTATCAAATTTATCCAAACGTTCCTATGAAAATGAAATGAATACGAAATTTTGAGTCTAGAGGAGCTGGGTTCGACTAAATCCCCGAACCCATCTAAATCCGCCTCTGCCATATTCGAATTTGTCAACATAAAAAATCGAAACGTGGTTGTTCCCATATATTCAGTTCAAAATAGCCTTTGTCAAATACGAAATTCGTAAAAAACACAAAGTTTATGATGTCAGCGTAGGCAAAAAAAAAAAAAAAAAAAAAAAATATATATACAAGAAAAAAAACCCAAAACAACAACAACAACAAAAAAAAAAAAAAAAAAAAAAAAAAACAAGCAAGAAAAAAACAAACAAACAAAACAAAAAAACAAGAAAAAAAAAATATATAAAAAAACAAAAACAACAACAAAAAAAAAAAAACAAAAAAAAAAACAAAAAAAAAAAAAAACAAAAAAAAAAAAAAAAAAAAAACAAAAAAAAAACAAAAACAAAAAAAAAAAAAACAAACAAAAAAAAAAAAAGAAAACAAAAAACAAAACAAAAACAAAACATAAAACCCCCCCCAAAAAACTCTTCTATCATATGCGAACAGCGAAGTTCCAGATTCGCGTGCATATCCATACAGTCTGATCTGGACATTCTCTGTTCATGGACATATACTACAATATACATTGATTATGTAATCGGCCAACTGAAGCGCAGGCTTATGGGGTCCTTCCCTGTCTGTAAAATTGAATAAAAACCCTTTTCTTGCGCTGCGCATGTTATGACGCCACTGTCTCGTTCTGACGTAAATGGATTACACCAGGAGGTATTGTCGCCATTTTTTTAACGAGAGATAACTTTTTTTCAGAATTAATTTTCTTTCCTGATATTAAAAGAGTTTAAAAAACGAAGCGAATTATTTCCCTTTTAGTGTAGTCCTCGCTAATAAAAAAGGGCGGTACATATTCCATAACAAAGTTATTTTCCTTCTATGTATAACCATTTGGCTTCAGTCCAGCTTTAAATCTATATTTTTACTTTTTTTTATCACTTGGGTCAATTGTTTTAATGTGCTACATTCAAAAGGTGAATGGATACAACAACCAGAAAACATTTATCTCCCTTCTTATTGTTGCATCGACGTTAATACGACGTGGTCCCAACGCTGCATGCCCGCTGGGTATAAGTATAGCAAAGAATATGCACTCCGGTTTTAATCCTTAAAGCGCCAAGAAAAACTGCATCTGAAAATGTCGTCTGTTTATGTCGTCTGCTAAATATTCTTGCAGACTTTTCCAACCTAGTTTTGCATACAAGCAAACGGTGTGGACCCTGATCAGACTGCTCCTGAAGGAGCAGTCTGATCTGGGTCCACACTGTTTGCAGAAATGACTTTTAAAGTAACCAGCAGAAGACAAAGCAGACGACAATAGTTGTGACTGGCGCTTTAAGGGTTAAGAAATGATTTTATAAGTATAGGAAAGAATATGCACTCCGGTTTTAAGAAATGATTTATATACCAAGGAAGCTAATTCCCACTCGCTGGAATTGTCTCCCTTTGAAAATGTATTTTACCGCTTAATTTAACGCCATTAATGTGCCATCTGTAGGAAGGGGATGGAACGCCATATGCTGTACAGTTGATCTTAACCGTTTGGAACTTCTGGACTTCTACATCTCTTGGCTGTTTTATCCATTTGGGTTTTGCTGAAATCAGATTCTTAAATATTTACATTTGCTAACCATCCACATGTTCAGTCAACACACAACATCGCAGCACGAGTCACCGTTTATATGTCGCCACGACGTCATGACGTAGCGACGACTTCGAAACGACCTTATTGCGACATTGTTTTCATTAGGTTTAACGTTTCTGATATGGAAATTGAACAGATGTTCAGTCTTATGATTGTGGAAGTTTTTACTCACTGAACTACAACTCTTTCTATTGCGCCTCGCTAGGATCGTGGTAGAACTATTATATATTTTTGTGAACCACTCCAAAATAGAGATAAACCCTTGTCATGCTGAATAAATTAAGATACCACGCCCACTTCTAATTTCCAGCCAATCAGATTACTTGATCCAGATTTTTGATAGAAATTCACATATTTAATGACAAACAGTGCAGATCTGAAGAAGCCAACTGATCTGGATCTACACTGTTTGCTATGATAGGGCATGTCGTGCTCAGCAAGAGAAGGGTAAATATCCCTTTCTTGTCTGGTTTATTCGTTCAGGACATTATTAAGGATATGGGTAAAAACTTGACTTCGGGTGAAAGTGAAATCCTCGATCTCATATATAATTAAGTCACTCTGTGTCCTCGTACACGGCATCCGCCCCCATTCCAGTTTTAGCTAAACTACTCTTCTTTCTTGACGCCTATTCCCGCCCTATATCTGGGGTCCTATATTCTCCAAAGGAACGACAATTGATAGTGCAAAGTCACTCATTTGATAATTTCAGCAGAGAAAAAAATACCTATAAAGCATCAGCTCACTTATATTATAAACGCAAGTTCAATGGAAACTGAAAATGCAGCTGAAAGCAGCACATAATAAACGTCAAACAGATTGCCCTTGGAAACTACACACTATGGATTAGAAAATGGGAGTCGGTATTATTGAGACTCTTCATCAGCAGAACAGAAGTCTGCAACACTGCTTGCGTCCTCTAGCGTATACATGAGCAGAACTCCATTTTCAAATATACCACAACTGGCCCAATGATCCCAAAGGAATTGGAATATAATCTGCACATAACCCATTTACGTCGAGGGGACTCTTCTACCTCAACCCTTTTAACTGGTTCATTTCCAACAGAAGGGATGTAGGGTTGGTTTTGTTAAGGGATTTTTTTTATATGTATATATTTTTTATAGATATTCCTTATTTAATGCAAACAGTGGAGATCCTGATCAGACGCCGCGTTCCCGCGGCGTCTAATCTGGATCTACACTGTTTTCCAATGTTACTTTTATGGGATGTTAGGCAGAAGTGAGTTTATTGTACGATGGCGAGCCGGGTCACAGACTCTCTGACGGTGACAACCTAAACATTTCATTAGATGGTTAATGCTGGGTGTTATGTCTTTGTCCGGACCCTCCAGGTGGTGTTCTTTAGCTCTGGCTGTCACTGTCTGCAGTGTTTGCCACGAGCCATCATCTTTGTTACATTACAGTGAGTCTGTTTGATCACCATATTACAGCATAACCTCGTACACCGAACACGGATGACTCGTTTACCGTTGATGATTCGAACTCGTTTTTGAGTCCGGAAATTCTTCTGATAGCTAAAGAAAACAAATAATTTGGGATTTTAAGGGAAATTTTCTTATTTTATCGTGAAAATGTATGTTGTCTGTACACGCAACATACCATTATTTTGTAAAAGATGAAAAAGACATTCATAGATTATTCTACCCACGTCTCGAATAAATTTCCATGGTCCCAAAGATGTTCGAGCCATTGAAGTTCGACTGTATCTGTGATGTTTTACTGATTGCGTAAAGAAGCCTTTAAGTGATCCGAAACGATTTTAATTTGTACAAGATATGCACTTAGGTTGTTGATATAGTACCAGTAAATGAATTCAAGCCCCTACCCAGTAGTTTTTATTATTATATAGTTATAACTATTAAATAATTAGAAATGAACGATAAAATCCGAGGAACAATGATGGCGATATTTCTCAATATCAGCA
The DNA here is from genome assembly GCA_964016985.1 of Anodontia alba. Lineage (NCBI taxonomy): Eukaryota > Metazoa > Mollusca > Bivalvia > Lucinida > Lucinidae > Anodontia > Anodontia alba. Next base: position 3,343,052 of record OZ024828.1, on the reverse strand, counting down.
CGCTACTGATTACGTCATTTTACTCGACGTCATAAAATATGACGCCACGCTGGATCAAAACATCATATAAATTACTCTTTAAGTTTGAAAGCAGCAAGTGAAGCAGCAAACTGATGTTTGCTCAAATAAGCAGTTTTTACAACTAGATTAGCTGCAAAACTGCAACAGTGCAAAATTAATATCATGTTGATATTACACTAGTGCAAAAATGATATGTCTTTCTGATATCAGTTTTGCACTGTTACAAAATACGCTATTTGCAGCCTCAAATTAAACAAAAATACAGATTTAGAAGCAAAACGAGAGAACAATATTTATAGCTATATACTAAAAGGGTTATTGCACTGATATTGGTGAATATTGTCCTTCGATATCCCAACTCGGGACAATATTCACCAATATCAGTGCAATAACCCTATATTACTGATCGTTAAAGCGATGGTTGTTGTGTTGAGCTTTGTCGGACCTTGTGGCTGCTTGCCGCGGGATTGTTTTCGTGTTTTGCATTTCTTCTTTTTTTGTACGTCGGTGGTTTCATATAAGGCGTTTGGTTTGTCATTTTCTTTTTTGTTTCTCATCTCTCCTTCTTTTGATGCCTCAGGAAGGCTGTACTTCTTGATTGTGGTATTTCCTGGGCGTCTTCAGTTTTTACTCTTGTTTATTAAATTATTGTTTGCTTGGTGGGTATTGTCTGGCACTATGATCACATCGTTGGGGAGAGCTGGTTGCGTTGCTTTTCTTTGTTTCGTACCATTTATGACCACTTTCTATATATTCTATACATTTTGGGATCCACAAAAAGTCCATGTTAGCAAACATCACGAAAACATACCTATATAATTTTGACCCCCTTAAACCCCAATTCTATATAGTAAAACTGGGGTTTACAGGGGTATATATTATTTTTCTTATTTCTGCTCAAAAACATAGATTGTGGGTACTCGTTAGAACCGCCTCGCCGAGGCGGTTCTAACGAGTACCCATAATCTATATTTTGAGCAGAAACAAGAAAAATATCAGAATTTTTTATCTGATTTTTTCCTCTTTTTTGGTTGTGAAATTTTCAATATATTTGAATAGGCGTGTTTTCGTAATGACAAAATGTTTATATTGTATAGAATTATAACCATTTATGGTCATTTTTCTTCATATTCCATAATTTTTTTTATCCATTTTCCAACCCTGTAATGCAAAATCGTGCTATAACGAACCGTGTTATAACGAGGTTGTGGTATATGTGCATAATACGGAGATCTGCCACTTACATCGTACAACTACATGTATCTGCTGTGTAACCGGTGCAGCGGATTCTGAGTTCATCCCAGTACATTCATATATGCCTGCATCTGACTGGTTCACATCCGGAATAAGTATCTCTTGTCCCCAGCTCCTCTGTATGATTTTAGAAGCAAGAGTACCAAAATTGTCTCGTGCCCAGTAAACATCAGGAGTAGGACTGAAAATCACAACATCGGATAGAATTGCTGAACAAACATCGGGCACATGATGTTTATACAACGTTTATACAACGTCGCATCAATGTCGATGCAACGTCACGACGTTGCATCGACGTTAATGCGATATTGTATAAACGTCATGTGCCTCATGGGTACTAAAAGTAAAATTTCAGTGACGCGACCAACGACGGGTCGTTGACCATGGCTGATTCGAACTTGTTTTTGAGTCCCTAGGGAATTTTTCCGACAGCTCTAGAAAACACTTATTTAGGGATAGTTCAGTCATTTTTTTTTATTTTGTCATGAAAATGTTTACTGGTTGTACTCATAAGAATCGCCTCATCGCATTTTAGATTTTTTAATACACAAATAAGATATGTTTAAACGAAACTGATAATATGTTTATTATATACCTTGAAAAATTAACCCTTAAAACGTCGTTCATAGCAGACTCTAATCCTGTATATAGTTGAGAAAATAAGGTTTGATATTTCGAGCGAAACGTAATCGATAAGCCTAGGTCATAAAGTACAGAAGGGGCGGCAAGGAGTAAAACTTGACAGACGAAACATACAGATGGGCTGACAAAGAGAATGATTACTAAAGGACATCTGAAAATACGGGGCCCTAATATGAACTTTTTAAACCATCGTCTACTGACTATATACTGATATTCAATCAACAAGTTGTAGGTTTACAAAACCAAAATTAACACATATTAAACACATTACTAAAATTAAGATTTTCTTTTATCTTGTAAATTGAATTATTTAAAACTGACAACTAAATACTGATATAACTGGAATGTACAAACAATTAGACATTTCATATGAGATCAAGGGTTAAGCCTATGGAAGTTGGAGAGTGAGGGGCCAAAATTAACACATATTAACACAGCACTAAAATTAACATTTTTTTAATCTTGTAAACTGAATTATTTAAAACTGACAACTTAATACTGATACAACATTTGAAAATAGAATATCATTCCAATAGAGGCTAGGAGGCCTAAGTAATAATACATGCTACATTACTGTTCATGAACAATTTATTTACCTTCACTACAGATGGTGTTAAGTGCTCTGTGGCTTCCGTAAAACGTCTCTCTGTATTTCGTATAAGTGCGTGCAGTTTATTTTTTTTCTTATCCCTCAGAATCACTGAACACTGTTGGATTTATTTAAAAACAATGTAGAATATCATCTTATAGAAAGCGTGAACAGCTACTTTTTATATTATACAGTTGACTCTCGTTATCTCGAACTCGCTTATCTCGACTAACCGCTTATCTCGAAGTAAAAATCTTGTCCCTGCCTAAACATGAAAATCTAACAACAAGTAAAAAGTATTGTGGAAAAGAGGAGAAATTGCTCCAAAGGAGCAATTTCTCCTCTTTTCCACAATATTTTCAATATATCTCTAACGTCGAGTCCTATTACATATAGATTTGTTAAATGTGGTTGTTCGAATTATTTTTTCATCAATTCTGAAAATCTGATATGTCGGGGTACGGATATCTCGAAGTGTTTCAGAGAGTCCCTTGGAATTCGAGATAACGAGAGTCGACTGTATGTTCATGAACCTACTCTATAGAACCGAGCCTGGAATAAGCCCCTCACTCTCCAACTACTATAGACTTAACCTTTGTCATGCTGAATAAATTAAGATGCCACGCCCACTTCTAAATGACAGCCAATCAGATTCCTTGATCTAGATTGTTGACATAAATTCACATACAGAAAGGCAAACAGTGCAGAACCAGATCAGTTACTGATTTGGATTGACACTGTTAGCAGGGTATATCCGTGTTGAACAGGACAAGGGCTAAGGAAATTTGATTTTGCCAGCCTTTTTTATGGTATTTAATCGTCAATTACCTACATTTTGGATGTCATAAAACTCCATTCGTTCGAACTGGAGTTAGCAATAGGAATCCAAGGATTTTACGCCTTTCAAGTTAAAAAAAAATCAAAAACCAACAGCACAAATTCGCGGGAGTATAATGAAATGGGTTATTAAGCTAAATTTAAAATATAAACTACATAACTACTTACTTTCCAGAGAATACACATTTCAAGGTAAAATTTTGTCCTTCTAGAGCAAAAATGAATTGGGGAATGGACCAGACCAGACTGGCGGGAAACAAGTGCTTGGTAGCTGTAAACGAAATAAAGAATTTAAAATAGTTAAACACTGAGACACAATAGATTCAGACAGACAAACACCTATACACGATATATATATATATATATATATACATATATATGAGAGTTAATCATTAACAGTGCAAATGATTTCTTTACCTGAGGCCTTTCGGCTTTTGCCTTCTTCAGATATTTTCTATTTAAAAAATGACACAAAAATGTAAAATTTACAAATAACAGTTGCATAAGTTGAAAAACAGATTATGCCCTATTTGGGCCCAAGTTATCTGGCCTGGTGCGACTTGATAACTGATCGTGTTTGGATATCTGTGAAATATAAACAATACGTGTAAACACAACGTGCAAAAAGTATAAAGCTTATCTGAACTATCAACACAACGTGCAAAAGGTATAAAGCTTTTCTTTACTTTCAACACCACTGTGCCCATACACGTAATTTAAACAATGCACATAAACCTTACACCGAAAGGGATATACACCAAACTGAGTGTTTCTCACCAGTTCGTAAAGCAAATCGGCCCAACTGACGTACAATCACATAAACAAAACGTTCCACATAAGCTGTCGCATGCCTTAACTTAGGAACGATGATTCCCTCTACTGGTCGCTCCTGTTGATCCCATATGGCCGTAGAGTGTTCAGACGTCGGATCCAATAGCTTTCTCTTGCTTACCTGGTTCGATCTGGCCACTCCGGGTTATGATCTAAGCAACAAAGCGTGGCGTGGTTGAGGAAATCATGTTCTGATGAACAAAAGTGTTCTGCGACAGGGGACCCCTCGAACCGCTTGTGTTTCCAATCATCTCGGTGGCCGTTCATCCGTTAGTTCACATGATCACCGGTTTCACCAACATATTGTTTTCCACACCTGGTGCATGTTATACGGTAGACAATATTTGTCGTCTTACAACCAGTGTTGCACCTAAGCTTGATTGTTGCCCCAGACGCTGACTTCGCGATCTGTGTAGGGTTATCGTTTTGCAGGTTTTGTATCTTGCTTTGCCGCACGGTCATGTCTTCCCAAGTGGTTCATCATCACGCATGTCGGGTTTGAGCTTGGCACGTACAAGAAGCTCCCGCAGACTCTTGGCCTTCTGTAGGACAAGGTCGGTCTTTCTGTGAAGATCTCGCTCAAAGTGCTAGAGGACTCAATGATGGGCCAGTGTTTGTTGACTATCTCTCACTTTTGGCAAGTCTGGGTGATACGTCAACACGAAGGAGAGAACGCTCGACAGATTTAGGCCTATGAGAAAGTAGGTCTTCTCTCTTTTGTTGCCGTGCTCTCTCAATTGCAAGTGAAATTTCCTGTTTCTGATTACCCCGTTTGCAGAGGTGGTCAATCAGTTCTCTTGCTCTTGGTGTCCGAATCGGAGCAGATGCGTCTGAGGCGAAGTGCAAGGCTGTAAGGAACATTTTTGCAGCAGTGTTTTGAGTGGCAACTTGTGGGTAGGAGATACTGGTGTGTATCTGTTGGTTTTGTATACAGATAAACAGATATTGTATCGCCCACAAGACTTGATTTGATGTCCATAAACACGTGCTGCTTGGTTGAAATTTCAGCCGTGAACTTTATGCTCGGGTGGAAGGTGTTGGCCTCGTAAAGGAAAGCTGGCAAAGTCTCTCGGCCGTGCGACCACTTCATGTCAATATCGTCAATGAACCTTAACTTTGAAAATGGTCTCAGGGCCACTGACTTCAACAGCTGTCTCTCGTCGACCAATGAAAATGCTGGCATATGCAGGTGCCATTTGGGTACCCATAGCAGTGCCTTGGACATTTCAAAATTGCATTTGAGTATGAGGGTCAGAACTTTGACCAGAGTCTGTGTAGGTAGTCTTCTGAGCTCATACTCAAATGCAATATCTTTGAGTTCAACAGGAAACATTATCTCCAGTCCTACTCCTGATGTTTACTGGGCACGAGATAATTCTGGTACTCTTGCTTCTAAGATCATAGAGAAGAGCTGGGGCCAAGAGATGGGCCCAAAAAGGGCATAATCTGTTTTTCAACTTATGCAACTGATATTTTTAAAGTTTAGATTTTTGTGTCTTTTTGTTTTGAATAGAAAACCTCTGATGAAGGCGAAAGCCGAAAGGCCTCAGGTAAACAAATCATTTGCAATTTTAATGATTAACTATCAAGATATAGATTAACGCCTATCATTTCAGCATCCTTTCTGGATCCAGTGCTACCGAAAAGATATATATGTATATTGCTGAAAATCTCTCTCTCTCTCTCTCTCTCTCTCTCTCTCTCTCTCTCTCTTTCTCTCTCTCAGCAAAATATCTCAAACTGTTTTTAAATTACAGAGTGGACACAAATATATTACAGAAATCACTATTTTGAAAGTTCAAAGGTCCATGACTCCAAAAGTTGGTTAACAAGAGCTACCTTTCTTGTGTTATGCACCTTGTCTCATTATGCGTTACATTTATGTGAAGTTTCATCAAAATATCTGGAACGGTTTTTAATTTACAGAGCGGTCACGAGTACATAGTAGAAATGGTTATTGCCAATATTTACTATGTTAAAAAGGCCGCAACTCCAAAAGTAGATTAATCAGAGTTACGTTTTTTTTTTGTGTGTTCTGCACGTTCTCTTATGGTGCTTTACACATGTGAGAAGTTTCATTAAAATATCTGGAATGGTTTTCAACTTACAGAACAGACACGAGTACATGGTAGTAATGGCCATGTTTAATGTACAGAGGTCAATAATTCCAAAAGTAGGTAAACTAGAGTTACGGTTTATGTGTTTCGCACGTTGTCTTATAGTGTTGTACATTTGTGTGAAAGCATAAAGCCAGAGCTAAGGCATCACCAACAGAGCTTTCTTCCTCAGACCTCTCTTGTTCTATCTGCAACAGGCAGTTTAGAGCTAAGACTGGTCTCATCAGTCATCTTAGAACACACGAATAATAACATATCACACAGTTGATTAGGATTGGTCATTATCAGTAATGACAGACGAACGAATGAATATTTGTGTGAAATTTCGTGAAAATATCTCTGACGGTATCAGAGTTATGGAGCGGATACGAATGATGGAAGCGGTAACGGACAGACGGACACTCAAAATTTCGGACGGTATAACATAATACCCTTGACACTTTTTTGGGGGGCGGGGAATAAAAAGAAATTTCTTCTTTTGGTGCCCCAGGGAGGGATGTGTTTCATGATTGTAGCCTTTCATGAGTAATTCAATATAAGGATCAAACATGGTTTACATGCATTAACATTCGCCAGGTCCGAGGGAGGTGTTGAAAACCGAGGCCGGGGGCTATTATTGCATAAAAACTGAAAACATTTGTTACATTTTTCGTTATTTCTTGTACTATTTTGTTTCGCCTTTTCACCGATGTAGCGCGAACGTAATTTCCACGGACTATGCTCCTCCTAAGGCCGGGCAGTACGCATCTCGTAATGGCAATAAATCTGTGGCCCCGGTACGATCATATTGAAAGTTCCGTAGCCGTGCATTAATAGCGCGTGAATTGCCTTGTTAATACACGGCTTTTCAACGGTTAATGCACGGCTGTTAATAACGTGCGACATTGCTTTTTATATGCAATAATTTATATTAACATGGACAATATAACACTTCGATATATATTATTGCATAAAAAGCAGTTTCGCACGTTATTAACAGACGTGCAGTAACCGGCGAAAAGCCATATATTAACAAGGCAATTCACGCGCTGTTAATGCACGGCTACGCAACTTTCAGTATGATCGTACCGGGGCCACAGATTTTCTGCCGTTACGAGATGTGTACTGCCCGGCCCTAGGAGGAGCATAATCCGTGGAAATTACGTTCGCGAGACATCAGTGAAAAGGGGAAAACAAAATATTGCAAGAAGTAACTCGAAATGTAGCAAATAATTTCAGTTTTTATGCAATAATAGCGATCGAACATGTATTTTTTAATGCATTAACATTTGCCAGGTCTCTTGGGAGGTGTTGAAAACCGCGGCGTTTTCAACACCTCCCACTGGACCTGGCGAATGTTGATGCATGAAAACCCATGTTTGATCCCTGTATTCTAAAAGCCGTTTGCTTTTGCGAAAAACCAACTACACTGGAACCGCTTTATAAGACGGTTCATTATAAGAAGGTTGGTTCATTATAAGACGGTTTCAGATTTAAGACGATTTAAAAATGGACTCCGCAATTCTTGCATCCAAACAAAAATGTAAAGATTATATAGAAAATGACCATTTGTTAAAACAAAAATGTATCTATTATACCATGTATAGAAAAATGAACCTTTATCAAAATGTATAGATTATGTAGAAAAATAGAAAAATGATAATTTAGCAAAACAAAAATGTATAGATTATATAGAAAAATGACCAAAAATGATTGTTCTTTTATTTAATTAGTACATTTTTGTTTTGATAAATGGTCGTTTTTTTCTGTTTAATCTATGCAGTTTTGTTTGGATAAAACAGAGTTAATTTAGTTAACACGGTTTTTGCAGCAATAGTGTTTAATAAAACTTACTTCCATGTATAACTATCTTTTCTCCGCAGCTTCTAACCACCTGCTGTGTAAAAGGATTGCGAGATACACAGTGGTATGTACTGCCATTCTGACTGTCCGACTGAATAACTTTAGCAAAATGAAGTCTACCTGAAAAGAAATTGTTCTTATGTGAGGTGAAAAGGGCTGCATTCAGTAAAGCAGAACACTAGCGAATGTTTTTCGCAAACTATTTTGCATCTTCTGAAGTCATAACGTAAACATGCCTATATAAAATTTTTACCCCCTTTAAACCCCACTTTTAAACATTACTTTTCTTATTTTTTTTGTACAAAAGCATAGATTGTTGGTACTCGTTAGAACCGCCTAGGTAACGAGTACAACCTATGTTTTGAGCAGAAATATGAAAAATATAAGAACTTTTTATCTGTAAATTTTCAGTTTTTGGTGGTTAAAATTTTCAGTATATTTGAATAGGCATGTTTTTGTAATGTTATTGGGATCCCATCTCATGTTACCTCAAATTAGCGAGTAACTGTTATTCTCACTGACGAGACTTGGTGTTAGATCGAATTGATTATATCAATAATTATTAATTTAATACAGGAACGAATAATGATATCAACGCAATAAATATTTCCTTATTTAAGAATTGAAATTCGGGGCCCAGTTGTTCAAAACTAACAATGTCGTTAGTTAACGTATCGTTAAAACTTTGATCATTAAATATGGCATATATGCTAATATTTTTGCTGAAAAAAAATGTGAGTAGCTTTTGCATTTGCAAAAGCTACTCACATTTTTTCAGAAAAAAACCCCTTTAAATTAGATATATTTTTTTTACTAGAACAGTTAACATTTTGACCACTAACGAGCTCGTTAAGCTAATGACGCTTTGAACAACTGGGTCCAGATTTTTAGCTTGCGCGGAATGATGAAAAACGTTAGGCTTTTTCAATTCTGTGAAGCCTGAAGGGCCTAATATCTTCACCATCCATTGCAAGCTGAAATCTGACTTTCAATTCTTATATTTATATTTTATATTATCAGCACTTACCTTACAGTTTGATAATATTTGGAATAATATTTCGCTTAACAGATGTCTTGGGACATCCCGGTGGCAGATTTACTGCGCTTAACGTCATGGAGATAGCTGACCGGCGTCACGCAAACGTTACTAAACAAAGAACTTTGCAGGCGGATGCTCACATAACCCCACCATAATGTACGGCATAGATCGCATGATAGCTCAGTGTTTTGCATCAAAAAATAAGCTGTAACAAGAGTGACTCCTTTATCGTAGAAGATTACATTTAAAAATGTAAATATTTATGGTTACAAACCAGTATACATAAGTTTTATTTGCATAGGCCGCAAACGTTCTGCTTTAGTATTTACATTTTTAATTTATTACATTTTATTACATTTTCAGCAGTGATTTACTGAAATTTCTCAGTGATTTCACTGAGTAAATTATTTCATTTCGTACGTTTTGACGTCATAATTGCTATGCGACGCTGCTGAAGTTGTTGGTAACAACAATCAAAATGGTTGACGTTTTGCTGAGAATTTAATAAACTCATGGAAATCAGACTGCAAAAAGAGTAAGAGAAATGACCAGGGAATGCCTCAATCACAAACCGCAGCCCTTCCCAGACACCAAGAGGAAGAGGAAACGGACAAAACCAAACAAGCACAAATCGAACAAACGTACAAAAAACACTAAGATAAGCTCTCTCTTCCCCAAGCGAGGTAATCGCATTGCTTAAAGAACTGAAAAACACAAGAACAAAATGACACAAGGTAAGACATAAAATAAATCGCCTCGTAGAATAACCCACAAGAAACAAAGAGTTAGACTAACACCGGGACCACCGCCTTAAAACTGCAATTTTCACGTCCAGTTGGCGTTTCTTTTAGGAAAGACCTGCAACACAAATATAAATTATGATTTTCTTTATATTCCAGTTCTACTTTCGGGACATTGTTGTGTCTGTATTTCAAGCATAGGATGACTTTTGGATTAAAGTAAAAACAAGATGGCGACTGATTTTTCTAACCAAACCATGCATCCTGAAATTGATACGCTGACTGGAACTATTTTGGTAGAAAATCATACGGCTGAAAGTGAAAATTCAAATTAGCCTTCCGTAATCGATCAAACCAATCAAACAAACTGTATGTAATCTTCCACGATCAAGCAGTTTTAACATTTAGCATGCTGGATACAAATTTCAGCAGACGATATTTTGAAAGTTTTTCTTATTTTTTTTCCCAGAAAGTAGGCTTTGACATGTCATGGAAACTGTCTGCATGAAATATCAATGCCTATTTTCTGGGAAACAATAATAAATATATCAATTTGTCGTCTGCTGAATCAGGATAGCCTATACTAGGAAAAAATGAAAGTAATTTGTCTTAACCCATTATGCCGAGTGAACTCTTCTCTGCCTCAGCTGTTTGGACTGCTCTATTACCAACTGAAGGAGTGTCTGGTTAGTAATTATCATGGTTTATGTTCATTGCAAAAGTTAATGCAAATAACGCATAATGTGGCATCTGAGCGGGGTCTATACTTTGCATTTTATACAGGAATCGCTATAACACCCCGTTATAATGTTATGTATAGGGTTTCATTTATCTTAAGCATCATGTTTACTATGTTTCCATAAATAGCTTTATTTACTATGTTTCCAAAAATAACTTTCTAGAACAACATGTTTACAATAACATGATGTTTACGTCCTTGATTCTGGACTGAGTTGTTTTTGGAATGTCATGGAAGATTTAGAAGTTTCTTGATTGGAACTGGAAAATAAGAGATGCTTGTAGTAAATTCTTTTTCTAGAACCTTCTTTGATATTATATAAGGAGAAAAGATTTTCATCTGGACATCTTTGTATACTTTCACTGGAAATTATTCTATACTGGATTACTTTAATATTTTATTCATTCTGGACTTAAATTCTGAATTCAGGAACATTAAATTGTGGGATCAGAAACTGATATTGAAAGGATTTGTTTTATAAATTCTCACGGATTATTTTTGAGGGACTTTGTGACATAAACTTGAAAGGTACTGTTTACTTACATTATTTTGTTCTGAATCTTGTCTTATTTTTTTTTTGTGAATAAATATTGTTAATAATTTAAAGCTTGTTGCTGGTTTCACTTTCATTTCTTTCTCGTTACGCCTGGCTCGTAACAGAAATTGGGGGCTCGTCCGGGATCGAACATTTTCTTGAGCTAAAACAAGTTTGAGCTTTTTAAAGAAAACAAATATTGATTTTTAAAGAAAAAAAAAAAAAAAAAAAAAAGAAGAAATATTTGTTTGCTATAAAACAAGTACTGACTTTTAAAAAAAAAATCAGTAATTACAAAAATCTTTATTTAATAAAAAAGCAAGTATTGACTTTTGAAAAATATCAGTAAATAAACTCTGATTGATAAATTTACTTGATAAAATCAGCAAAAAGCAATCATGTCATTTGATCTTCAATCTTTTATTGCTGCGCCTTCGCAGGAGTTATTAAATTTGGCCAACAAGTCAGATTTGTTGGACATTGCTGCTCACTATGAATTGACTACCGTCAACAAGTCCATGCTAAAACAGGAAATAAAAAATATTCTGGTACAATTTATGGTAGATAAGGAAATACTTGATTCTTCTGCTTTGTCTCTTGTTCTCGTTACACAGACAGGGTTGCAAATGCGAGAGCTTGAGATTCAGAAGCAAATCGAGTTTGAAAAATTAAGAGTAGAACAAGAAAAACTTAAAATAGAAATGGAAGAAAAGGAAAGAGAGAGACAATATAACTTAAGAATGAAAGAATTAGAAATGCAAAATATGACGGTAAAACGACAACCTTTAAACTCTGGTGCTTATTTTGACGTCACTAAACACATCAGATTAGTTCCTCCATTTCAAGAAAAAGAGGTTGACAAATATTTTCTTCATTTTGAAAAAGTAGCAGAAAATTTAAAATGGCCAAAGGAGCATTGGACCTTGCTTTTGAAAAGCGTAATAATTGGGAAGGCTCGAGAAATATATACTCAGCTGACTGTTGAGCAGAGCTCCAGTTATGATACTGTAAAGGAATTAATTCTTAAGGCTTATGAGTTGGTCCCTGAGGCTTACAGGCAAAAATTTAGGAACTGTAAAAAAGAAAATGAGCAGACCTATGTAGAATTTGCTAGAACTAAAGAACAGTTATTTGATAGGTGGTGCTCTTCGAAGAAAATTGGCTCTGATCATGGAAAACTTAGGCAGCTCATGCTTGTAGAGGAGTTCAAAAGGTGCATAAATTCAGACATTAAGTCCTTTTTAGATGAGAAACAAGTTGAAACTTTGGAAGCTGCAGCTCGACTTGCAGATGATTATGCTTTAACACATAAAGTTTCCTTTATTAATAAGTCAAATCCCTCTAGAAGACCATTTTTCCCACATTCAGGATCCAAACATAGTCCTAGTCATCCACCTGGCAGTCATAGCCAAACAATTACTCCCAAACCCAAACCTTCTGGTGAAAATAAAGATCAAAATCCCTTATCTCAACCAATTTGCAATTATTGCAAAAGGACAGGTCATATTATATCTGAATGTTTACATTTGAAAAGAAAGAAAGAAAAACAAGAGGTGCTTAAACCTACTGGCCTTACCTCTTTACGGTCAAAACCACAGTCATGTGTTAAGGAGGAAGATCCTATCCAGACCGAAAGGCCTGAGACTGATTCTGTTATGGAGATTTATGAACCATTCTTATCAGATGGTTTTGTGTCACTAAATAGTGACTATGCCCAGTCTACCCCAATTTTAATCTTACGAGATACTGGAGCTTCTCAATCCCTTATTTTAGCAGATACTCTGCCTTTTTCTGAGAAGACTTCTTCTGGGACAAGTGTCCTTATTCAGGGTGTAGAGTGTGGATTTGTTAATGTTCCTCTTCATAACATTTATTTATCCTCAGACTTGGTAACTGGTTTAGTGGCTGTCGGTATTCGACCTTCTTTACCTTTTAAAGGTGTTCATTTACTGTTAGGCAATGATTTAGCAGGAGATAAGGTTGTGGTAAATCCACTTTTGACTAACATACCTTGTATTGATCAGCCACCTGATCCCATTGAGCAGGAAATCCCTGATCTTTACCCATCTTGTGCCGTTACAAGGGCCATGGCTAAGAAAGCAGAACAGAATGATGGAGAAATTGATTTAACTGATACCTTTTTGGGTCAGTATTTTAAACATGAGATTACAAATTCTCTTTCATCCAGCCTGTCTGACAAGCAGACAGACTTAAGTGACAAGTCAAAGTCCAGTCATTACTCTTCGCTGTTAAATGACCAAGGTCAAGGTCATGACTTGGTGTCAAGGTCACAGATTTGCGAGGAACAACATAATGATCCTGAAATTTTGCCTTTACTTGAAAGGGCTTTTGATGAGAAACAAATAGATCAAGTCCCAGTCTGTTTTGATGTCAAAAATGGCATTTTAATGAGAAAATGGCGTCCTCCTGATGTCTCAGCAGAAGACGAGTGGACTGTTAATCACCAAATAGTGGTTCCAAGGGTTTATCGCCCTGAAATTTTGAACTTGGCCCATGAGACTCCCATGTCAGGTCATTTAGGTATAAATAAGACCTATCACAAAATTCTTAACCATTTTTATTGGCCAAGGTTAAAATCTGACGTTTCTCAATTTTGTAAATCTTGCCATACTTGTCAGATGGTAGGAAAACCCAACCAGACAATACCAAAAGCTCATTTACAGCCCATACCTGCATATGATGAACCTTTTAGCAGAATAATTATTGACTGTGTTGGTCCCTTGCCCAAAACAAAGTCAGGTAATGAATATCTTCTCACTATAATGTGTGCTTCTACACGTTTCCCAGAAGCCATTCCACTTAGGAATATTAAAACTAAGAACATTGTTAAGGCTTTGGTAAAGTTTTTTACATTTGTAGGTCTCCCAAAGTCTGTTCAGTCGGATCAGGGCTCAAATTTCATGTCTGGAATTTTTCAGCAGGTCATGCATGAGTTGGGCATTACTCAGTATAAATCGTCACCTTACCATCCTGAAAGTCAAGGTGCCCTTGAAAGATTTCATCAGACACTGAAAAATATGATCAGATCATACTGCTTTGATACTGAAAAAGATTGGGATGAGGGCATCCATTTGTTGTTGTTCGCTGTTAGAGAATCTGTTCAGGAATCTCTTGGTTTCAGCCCATTTGAGCTGGTATTTGGCCACACTGTGCGTGGACCTTTGAAACTTTTGAAAGAGAAATTTCTCTCAAATGATGACAGTTCTCTGAACTTACTTCAGTATGTATCAGATTTTAAAGACCGACTGTCTAAAGCTTGTGAAGCTGCTCGAACCAATCTTAAGTCAGCACAAAGGAAAATGAAATGTTGGTATGATGAAAATGCAAAAGAAAGAAAATTCATGTCTGGAGACAGGGTACTTGCTCTTTTGCCTATTCCTGGCAAACCACTGCAAGCCAAATATTACGGCCCTTACACTGTAGATAAACAGATAAGTGATGTAAATTACATTGTTAACACTCCTGGGAGACGCAAACAAAAACAATTATGTCATGTTAACATGCTTAAACAATACATAGATAGGAATAGCTCTTCTGTTACACCAATTAGTGTTGTTAGTTCGGTCCCTCAAGAACAAAGTGAAATGAACTCTGAAGACATAAACTTGACCAAATCTGATCCTGCTTCATCAAAACTTCAGAATTCTGACATTCTAAAGGATCTCGACCAGAAACTTTCACACCTAGATCCAGTCCAAAGAAAAGAACTGAAACAGTTAATTTATCAATATAAACACTTATTTCCGGACATTCCTACAAGGACTGACAAAATTTATCATGATGTGAACGTTGAGGACTCACAACCTGTCAAACAACATCCATATAGAATGAACCCAACAAAACAAAAATATCTTAAGGAGGAAATTCAGTATTTGCTGGACAATGATTTTATTGAACCAAGTCAAAGTGAATGGATTTCACCTTGCATTCTTGTGCCAAAACCTGATGGAACATATCGGATGTGCACCGATTACAGGAAGGTCAATAATTTGAGTAAAACAGACACTTTTCCCATACCAAGAATGGATGACTGTATTGACAAAGTTGGAAATTCAAAATATATAACTAAATTTGATCTTCTGAAAGGATTTTGGCAAATTCCTCTCACAGAAAGAGCCAAAGAGGTCTCAGCATTTGTTACTCCTGATGGATTATATCACTATAAAGTAATGCCTTTCGGAATGAAAAACTCTCCAGCAACATTTCAACGCTTAATCAACACCATAATAGCTAGAATCGAGCATTGCGATGCTTACATCGATGATGCCATCATATACAATGATGAATGGAATCACCATCTTGGAACTATCAAAGTATTCTTTGATAAACTAAGTGAAGCAAACTTGACAATAAACCTTGCTAAAAGTGAATTCTGTCATGCAACTTTAACATTTCTAGGACATGTTGTGGGTCATGGTCAGGTTAAACCTATAGAGGCTAAAGTTGAAGCTATTTCAAATTTTCCGGTGCCCACATGCAAAAGACAACTGATGAGGTTTCTTGGTATGGCCGGTTATTACAGGAAATTCTGTAATAATTTTTCTGTCATTGCTGAGCCACTGACTAATTTACTTAGTAAAAGAATGAGGTTTAAGTGGACCAGTGATTGTCAGAATGCCTTTGATAAACTGAAAGCCATACTGAGAAGTGAGCCGGTTCTCTTGGCACCAAATTTTAATAAAGAATTCAAGCTAGCAGTGGATGCGAGTGATGTTGGTGCAGGTGGTGTATTACTGCAAGAGGATGACAATGGTGTGGATCATCCAGTTTGTTACTTTTCCAAAAAGTTTAACAAACATCAAAAGAATTATTCTACAGTAGAGAAAGAATGTTTGTCTCTCATTCTTGCTCTTCAACATTTTGAAGTTTATCTGACTTCTTCGTCCTCACCTATTGTTGTTTTCAGCGATCACAATCCCCTGACTTTCATCCATAAGATGAAAAACAAGAATCAGAGGTTGCTCAGATGGAGTCTGTTGTTAGAGGAATACAATCTTGACATCAGGCATATCAGGGGAAAAGATAATATTATTCCCGATGCCTTGTCCAGAGCATGATGTCTTGATCTGTGGTTTCCTGTAACTTGCTGTATATAAGATAATAATAGCCTTTATCAGTATTTTATTTTATGATAATTTTATGGCAAAAGAAAGCTTT
The DNA here is from genome assembly GCA_964016985.1 of Anodontia alba. Taxonomy (NCBI): domain Eukaryota; kingdom Metazoa; phylum Mollusca; class Bivalvia; order Lucinida; family Lucinidae; genus Anodontia; species Anodontia alba. The sequence continues at coordinate 3,326,688 of OZ024828.1, read as the reverse complement.
ATTACATAAATCTTTCTTTTCCTTGAAGAGGGGAAGTGTTATGTATAGGGTTTCATTTATCTTAAGCATCATGTTTTCTATGTTTCCATAAATAGCTTTATTTACTATGTTTCCAAAAATAACTTTCTAGAACAACATGTTTACAGTAACATGATGTTTACGTCCTTGATTCTGGACTGAGTTGTTTTTGGAATGTCATGGAAGATTTAGAAGTTTCTTGATTGGAACTGGAAAATAAGAGATGCTTGTAGTAAATTCTTTTTCTAGAACCTTCTTTGATATTATATAAGGAGAAAAGATTTTCATCTGGGCATCTTTGTATACTTTCACTGGAAATTATTCTATACTCGATTACTTTACTATTTTATTCATTCTGGACTTAAATTCTGAATTTAGGAACATTAAATTGTGGGATCAGAAACTGATATTGAAAGGATTTGTTTTATAAATTCTCACGGATTATTTTTGAGGAATTTTGTGACATAAACTTGAAAGGTACTGTTTACTTACATTATTTTGTTTTGAATCTTGTCTTATTTTTTTTTTGTGAATAAATATTGTTAATAATTTAAAGCTTGTTGCTGGTTTCACTTTCATTTCTTTTCGTTACGCCTGGCTCGTAACAATAATAAAAACTAACCAGACTATTGCATATGGACCAATTCAAAGAGTTAACTCTTGTCCGGCTGAACCCGGATATACCCTGTTTTGCAAACAGTATAGACCCAGATCAGTTGGCTTGAAGAAGCCAACTGATCTGGATCTGCACTGTTTGCTATCAAGTATGCAAATTTATAACAACAATCTGGATCAAGTAACATGATTGGCTGAAAATTAGAAGTGGGCGTGGTATCAATTTATTCAGCAGGACAAGGGTTAAAAGGTAGAAGAGGCCACTCGGCAACAATAAGTAAGTTGACATGAAATGTTTCATACCTTGCAAGTCCATAGTGACCCTTTTACTTGGTTGTACAGGCTGATAGGAACCATCTTAATCAAGAACCTCCCAATAAACGGAGGCTGGCGGAATGCTCCATGCTGGTCTACATGGCAGAGTTAAAGGAAATGCAAGATAAACCTCATGCTCCTTAATAAAATAGAACAAAGATTAGTGTATGATATCAACCCAATAAACATCTCCGTATTCTTTACGAACATGCATAGAAAAAAATATTCATATAGACGGGCATTTGATTGTTCCAAAAGACAGCTTGAGGATATTCGCTACCTTCGACGAAAAACTGTAACAAATGAACGGACAGTTTGTTATACGAGGGCGAGTCAATAAAAAACCAGCCTAACTTATTTCTGGTTGAGATCGATCTCTTCTTTTTCGATGTAATTGCCCTCTAGAATGATGCACTTGGACCAACGGTGTTCCAGTGCCATCAGCCCAGAACTGAAGAAGCCAGGGTCCTTGTCTCTCTGGCCCACTCCTCAACTGCCGCCACGACTTCTTCGTTGGACCGGAAATGACGTCCACGGATATCTTTTTTCAAGTTTGGGAATAGGAAATAGTCACTAGGAGCTAAGTCCGGAGAATAGGTGGGGTGCGGTATTAGCTCGTACCCATTCCGCTCAACTGCATCCATTGCAATTTTGCAAGTGTGGACTCTCGCATTGTCCTGTTGGAGCAGAATCCCTTTGGGGAGTTTACCTCAGCGTTTTTCACGGATCACAGTTTTCAGTTGGTCGAGCAAATTTGCGTAATACGCAACTGTTTTTGTACTTTTCTTTGCTAGAAAGTCCAACATAATAACGCCTTGTGCATCCCAAAATACAGATGCCATCACCTTGCCAGCAGAGGGTTGCGTTTTGAACTTCTTTGGCCTCGGAGACCCCGGCCCTACACTCTGGCGACTATGAGCTTTATTCTCTGACTCATAATAATGGACCCAGGTCTCATCTACAGTCACCAGACGTGAAAGGAAATCATCTTCCTTTGACCTAAACCGCTTCAACAATGCACTGTATACTGATGCTCTGGTTGCCATTTGCTCGTCGCTAAGGGATTTTGGGACCCAACGGGCTGTTAGCTTGTGCATACCCAAGCGATCATGTAAAATTGTTGAAACGCTACCATGTGAAATGTGTAATGCATTTGCTATTTCTTCCACCTTAATTCGCCTATCAGAGTACACCAGATCCCGTACTTTATTACACATTTCTTCATCGGTGGCATCTGATGGGCGTCCAGACCTGGTTTCGTCTTCTAAAGACGTTCTACTGCGTTTGAATTCCACAACCCAGAATTTAACTTGTGCATACGTTGGTGCAGAAGACCCATAAACATCGGTCAACTCGCAATGTATTTCCCGACCTGTTTTCCCTTTCAAATACAAATACCGAATTACAGCACGGTACTCAACTTTTGACGAAAAGCTTACTTTTGCATCACTAGCCATGTTTGACATTCAATATCTTATGAGCGAATGACACGATTAGGGTGCAATTTTGCCCTCAGGCCTAAAACATATATTGAAACAAGGCATGAAAATCTTGGGTGTCTCGGTCAATTGGAAATGGGAAAGGCTGGTTACTTATTGACTTGCCCTCGTAGTTTGCGGGTAATCGCGAACGTTTTGGTTAACTGGGCTGCGTTCTATAAAGCAAAACACTAGCCACTAGCGAGAGATTTTCCAAAATACACATTAACCTCTTTATAACACGGTTCGTTACAACACGGTTTTGGATATAACACGGTTCAAAGATGGATCCCAAAAATGTTTAGATTATATAGAAAAATTACCATAAATGGTCATTTTTCTATATAATACTGTACATGTTTGTTTGGATATAACACGGTTACATAACTAACACGGTTTATGCTATGGACCCCAATAGTGTTATAAGGAGGTTGTGTTGTAAAACTATTTTGCATCTTCTAAACTGTTATTGTAAACCCGTCTTATTTAACCTCAAATTAAAGAGTAGGCGTTATTCTCGTGAAAAAGACTTGATTAAGATCGAATAAATTATATCAATAATTAATTATATAAGGTTCGTCTGTATAATATGAATTCAGTAAACACATGAAACCTTTCCATATTTTTTTTTGTTACGAACACGCATACAAAACAAAACAAAACAAAACAAAAAAATATTCGCATTTATTAACTCTTCAGAAGATGCAAAACAGTTTTGAAAAATCTCATCTCGCGAGTGGTTTGGTTTATTGAACGGAGCCCTTGTTTCGTTAATGATGCTTTGTGATGTCGTTTCGTGTCACTATAACCTTATTCCGTGCCTTGGAAGAGCTGTTTTCTGTGATGTCACCTTTCAAGAGTATCCCTACATTTATATTAAATATGAGACGAAAGAGGACCTTGGCACATATATATATAGAGAGAGGACCTTGGCACATATATATATAGAGAGAGGATATATATATATATATATATATATATATATATATATATATATATATATATATATATATATATATATATATATATATATATATATGTAATTTAAGACTTCAACAATATATATATATATATATATATATATATATATATATATATATATCAATATATTATATCAATATATATAACAGTGTTTGTTTGATATGAAAAATCTTCCACGAAGGAGCGTGGTAATTCGGTAAAAGACGAGTTCCAAAGGAACGAGTTTTTTTTTATTACATTATCCACGCATTCCGAGTGACAGATTTTACATAACAAGCAAACACTGTTCATTTAATATTCTGTCTATTATATACCTTATTGCTAGTACTGTCTTCTTGAAGCTCCAGAAATGTGTTTCAGTTTAAGCGGAAGAACAATAAATATCGGAATAATGGCGTTATTCAGTCCGTTCATTAGAAACGTTGACGTCATTTCATTTTCACAGTGTCATGTGCGCCCAGCGAAAATTCAGATTCAGGTCCACTCTTATTCTTACTTTCTATTAATGATATTGTAAAAGACATAGGTTCAAATATCCGTCTTTTCGCTGATGATACGAGTTTATACATTATTGTTGAAAATCCGGAAGTTGCAGCAGATATTTTAAACACAGATCTAGCGAAAGTGGCAGCTTGGGCTAAAACATGGTTAGTTACCTTTAATGCTTTAAAAACTGAATCTCTTCTTATTTCATGAAAACATAATCAAGCCTTGCATCCACCGGTCTACATGCAGGATCAACCAGTAAAAGAGGTTGATGTTCATAAGCATTTAGGGTTGTATTTTTCGAAGGATTGTTCCTGGAGCAAGCAAACTGAATACATTTCAGAAAAAGCTTGGGCAAGGGTTAATATAATGAGGAAATTTAAATTTGATTTAGATAGTAAATCACTAGACATTATATATACTTCTTTTATTCGTCCCTTGCTAGAGTATGGCAGTGGGATCGACGTGCGCCCAGGGAAGATTCAGATCAGCCTGTGCATTTTCACAGTCCGATCAGAATCTTCACTAGGTGCAATTTGGATAGCCAGTAATGCAAAGTTTTTTCATGCAGACAGTGTAGATTCTAATCAGAACTGTTTGGATGCATAGGCTGATTTGCCGAGGTCAGCAACATTCTTCTGTGGAGATTGATCATGAAATATTTTCTACGGTCATTCTCTCCCTTCCGCTGATTCAAGAAGGGTAGTTGTCAGTTTCTGGCGAAAGAATGTGCACAATACTGGTTAACTGCTTAGAGGACTAAGCCTGCCCAGTAAATGTGGTTAGGTAAAATGACCGTGCTCGACATGACCCCATTGGGTTGACTGGGCAGTAAAACCTCAACACAAACAAACTGATTTGAGTCCTCATTCGGCACACATCAGAAGGTAATGTTTTCTCAACTTGCTGCTCATATGTTAAAAATAAAAATATCAATACTTGTTTAGTTGGAAAAAGTACCTCATCTTGAACAATGACAGTATAGGTTGTTTTCACAGAGTGTGAAACATAGGAATCAAGGAGACACACTGTCACCACCTGTGAAGAAAAGACTGTTGGACTTTGACAGGAAGTGGCATGAAGGACCATCTAGTAGCAAGGGACAGGAAAGGGTAAGATTTCAGTTAACCATAATTTGACAGATTTAACCCTTACCAATCTTTGGGCAAATTTAATTAAAAGATAACAAATTGACGATAGTTTTCTTATTTTTCCAAGAAAAATCGTTGTTAAGGTGACCTGAAACACCCATTTTTGGTGTGTGTGTGTGTGTTTGGGGGAGGGGGGGGATGGGGAGCGAGGGGGAAGGGGGGGGGGGGGCGGGTGCACAAATAAGAAAAAAATCTCAAATCATCTGAAAATTTTACCCAGCACACTTTGTTGCCCATTATCTTTACCATGTTAACAAGGGAGACAACTTTTATTATTTCCTGTCAGTTTTCCTGCACACCTGGCATTCCTTTTAGAGTAGAGTCTTTTTATCGCACCTGCTTGTAGCAGGGTGCGATATAGGCATCCGATTTTCTGTCTGTCCATCCGTCAGTCCGTCCGTCTGTCAACATTTATGTCGACGTTCGACATTTATGTCAAAGTTAGTATTCTAATCGACTACAAGACTAAACAACCATCAAACCTTGCATGAAACATCTCCCTGACCTCCCGACTTTGCGACATAGGCGTCCGCTTTTCCATATGTCTGTCCATTTGTCAGTCCGTTTGTCAACATTTATGTCGAAGTTCGACATTTATGTCAAAGTTAGTATTTTAATCAACTACAAGACTAAACAACCATCAAACCTTGCATGAAACATCTCCCTGACCTCTCGACTTTACGACATAGGTGCCCACTTTTCCATTCGTCTGTCTGTTCGTCCGTCTGTCTGTCCGTCTGTTAACAGTTCTGTTATGTCGAAGTTCGACATTTATGTCAAAGTTAGTATTCTAATCAACTACAAGACTAAACAACCATCAAACCTTGTATGAAACATCTCCCTGACCTCCTGACTTTGCAACATAGATGCTCGCTTTTCCATTCGTCTGTCCATTCGTTCGTCTGTCTGTCTGTTAACAATTCTGTTATGTCGAAGTTCGACATTTACGTCAAAGTTAGTGTTCTAATCAACTACAATTCTACAACAACCATCATACCTTGCATGGCACATCTTCCTGATCTCCTGACTTGGCAGGTATGTTGACCCAGTGACCTTGACCTATATTTTGCGCTCCATTGACTTTGACACAATTTACGTTGACGTTCCAGATCTTCTCAACTATAAGGTGTACCACTACCAAACCTTGCATAGTGCTTCTCCTAGATGTACTGACTTGGCATGTACCTTGACCTGGTGACCTTGACCTATATTTTGCGCTCCAGTGACTTTGACATATTTTGCGTCAACTTTCGATATCTCCTTAACTATAAGGCCTTCAACCATCAAACCTTGTAAAGTGCTTCCTCTCAACGTACTGACTTGGCAGATACCTTGACCTGGTGACCTTGACCTATATTTTGGCTGCAGTGACTTTGACATAGTTTACGTCAACATTCCAGATCTCCTCAAGTGTAAGACCTCTAGCCACCAAACCTTGCATAGTGCTTCTCCTAGATGTACTGACTTGGCAGGTATCTTGACCCGGTGACCTTGACCTATATTTTGTGCTCCTGTGCCTTTTACACATTTTACGTCAACGTTCAATATCTCCTCAACTATAAGGCCTACAACCATCAAACCTTGCATAGTGCTTCTCCTCAATGTACGGACTCCGCAGGTACCTTCACTGGGTGACCTTGACCTATATTTTGCACTCCATTGACTTTTACACCTTTTACGTCACCCTTCCATATATCCTCAACTGTGAGGCCTTCAACCACCAAACCTTATATAGCACTTCTTCTTGATGTACTGACTCGGCAGGTACCTTGACCTGGTGACCTTGACCTATATTGTGCACTCCAGTGACTTTGACACATTTTATGTTGATGTTCGGTATCTCCTCAAATATAAGATCTACAACCACTAAACCTTGCATAGTGCTTCACCTCATTGCACTGGCTTGGCAGGTACCTTGATCCGGTGACCTTGACCTATATTTGACACATTTTACATTGATGTTTGATAACTCCTCAACTATAAGGCCTACAACCACCATACCTTGCATTGTGCTTCTCCTTGATGTACTGAATTAGCAGGTACCTTGACCCGTGACCTTGACCTATATTTCATGCTCCAGTGACTTACGCATTTTACGTCAATGTTCCATTATCATTGGGCTGTATGATACGAAAAGTCAGTGCTGAAGATATAGCCATTAGAGGGAATGGGACTGGCCTGGAATATATGTGCCCCACTAGGCACTTTGTCTACATTTTTTTTAACCCAGTTTTCTGACTAAGCACTGCTAAGAATGAAATAAACTTATTTAATAATCACGTTCTGATTGTGGCTCCTGTGACTTTTGCCCCAGCAGGTGCGATGATGCCTTCCACGGAATTCTTGTTTTAGAAGGGAGGCAAACCAGTTTTGACGAGGTGCCGCCCCTGCATGTGTATCTATTTCCCTTTAGGAAATCAAGACAGCTGATGTGCAGTGTGTACTAATTAGAAGTGTCTAATATTTTCACACTCTGGGCCCAGTTGTTCAAAACTTAACCATGTCGTAAGTTAACATATCGTTAGAACTTTGAGCATTAAATATGGCATATATGTTAATATTTTGCTGAAAAAAATGTGAGTAGCTTTCGCACTTTTTCAGCGAAAATACCTGTGAATTAGATATTGTTCTTACTAGAACAGTTAACATTTTGACCACTAATGAGCTGAAGTTTTAGATTTCAGGATTGATTATTAGTGACTGTTCTCATCCCTGTTCTTTACTAATTGTGTAATGGAGCATCATTTAATTGGCATCTTTGCAGAGATTTATGGTCTCAGTCATAAGAAACATATGGTAATGTTATACCCCACTAACCTGACTTTGATACAGTATTAGTCGCGAAGGTGGGGGTCAAATTAAGAGAAAAACATGGCATACCCACAACATTATTTTATGGAGAAATAGGAAAAATTCCCCAAATCCTTCTTCTTACCAAGTCCTGTGTAAGTTGTACGGATACTTTGTGTAAAAAAGGTAGGTCCAGGTTATCTGTGTAATTCTTACAGCCTCTAAACTAAAACATGTCATATTGAACCTAAGTATTGGGACAGAGAAGCCCAGGTCAGGCACTGCAAAATGCACACTGTCCGTCACTCATCTAGCAGTGATTATTACAAGTACCATAAATGTCCTAAAATTTCTTACACCAAAGTTGCTGACAAAATGGCATATGCAAACAATGCAGACCCAGATCAGATTGCTCGTACAGAAGCAGTAAAATCCCGGTCTACATTGTTTACCGTTCCAGTAAATATTTTAAAAACCAACTACATAAAAAGCAAAATTGTGGCCAGAAAAGTATGGAATAAAGTGTCGGAAATTTTAGGACATTTACCATATTGTAAGGAGTAAAGGTGTCCCAATATATATGGTTTATAGGGTAAAATGTTTAAAGTATCGTATTTACACTAAATATTTGGACACCTCAACTCCTTACCATACTTGTTCTAAAATTTGAACAAGAACAATTAACTATCCAATGTTGTGTCTAAAAATTGCTGGATGAGTAACAAACTGTGTAGACCCTGATGAGATGCCCCATTCTGTGGCATCTCTTCTGGGTCATCGCTGTTTGTCAGTCCTGTCTGTCTGAATACATACAGTAAGTACGGTATCTGATCAGGATTTGTATAAACCTAGATAAAGTAATTGTTCTGAATCGTCAGACACTTTAAATCTTTACCATTATCCTTTACCCATTTATGTCGAGTGGACTCTTCTGCCACAACTCTTTGGACTGATCTATTTCCAATAGCAGGGTGTCTGGTTAGTTTTTATTACCGGTATGTATTCCCCCCTCCCTCCCTCCCAGGAGAAGAGACATACTATTTTTTGGTGCGGATACCATTGGCATCAGCATTGGCACCGACATCACACTTTATTGTCTGTGCAATATCTTTTGAAATAGTGGTTTGATTCTTACCAAATTTTCATGGATATAAAATTGGAACATAACAAAGAACTGATTAGATTTTGGTGACCTTGATCAATTTTTCAAGGTCACTGCAGTAGAAAAACTGAAAATTCACAGTGAGGGGCCATCTGCTTTCTCTAAATATACATGTACTAATGTTTAAGAGAAATTCCTGTAGTTAATACAAACAGTGTAAGCCCTGATCAGGTGCCACATTCTGTAGCATCTGATCTGGGTGTGCACTGTTTGCCAGTTACCTTTTTTGTTTCTGTAGAAAGAATGTGCACAAGTACTGGTAAGTCTGCTCAGGAAAAGTGTGATAAGGTAAACTGACTTGCTCTACCGGTACATGACCTATTTAATAGTGTTGACTGGGCTGTTAAAGTCCAAATAAACCAAATGATTTTGATTTATTTACAGTACATAGCTCCACCAGCATATGCCCTGAAAGAAATACCATTGCCTTTTGTCGATACTCAACAGAAAATGACTGAAACGGAGTGGCAGCTAAGGTTCCACAGCTACAGGAGTATATCTAACCATGTACCTCCCGCTTTTAATCCAGCCGGATTAGAGCTGGGGCAAAATGTAATTGAAACCGAAACAGTTGGTGTGTCATTGGATGACATTGGTTATGGTGAAAATTCCATGGATAAAACTGATCATTCTGAGGAGAAAACAAAGACAATAAGAGGGTGTTACAGAGGCAGGGGGCATGGGTTGGCAGGGAGAAGGGGAAGGGGAAGGGGACAAAGGGGCAAGGTACTTGTAAAAGGAAAAGTTCTCTCTGTTTCTGGAAGATCTAGAGGAAGAGGAAGGGGTGCTGTTAGAAGCAGAGGAAAAAGTAACACATCAAGAGGATCGAGTTCTTCAAGGGGCAGAGGGAAAAGGTTGAGCATATCACAAGGATCACCACTGCAGTTGGGACCATTTTCATTCTTTAAACGAGGGAGGGTGGGTTATAGAGGGGCAAGGGCAAGAGGGGGCAGAGGTAGTAGAGGTGGTAGAGGTGCTAATTCTTCAAGTAGGGGTGGTGCAACTACTGCTGTAGGAGCAGAAAAGACATCCGAAAAATATCAAATGGATGTAGTGAAGAAAGTTGCTAGGGGATCAGGTAGGGGGAGGGGAGGTAGGGGTAGGGGAGGTAGGGGAAGGGGAGGTAGGGGGAGAGGTGGTAGGGGGAGGGGTGGAAGAGGCTCAGTGGTTACAAAATGACAGAATCGTGCTGTATTTTCTGGAGACAAAGAAAAGGGGAAAGGAAATGATGTAGAATCTCTGAAAGAGAGCAAAAAAAGAAAGACAAAAGAGAGTAGTAGTAAAAAGTAGAATTCTTATTTACAGCTCCAGATAAGAATATCCAGATAATATTTATCCTATTTTTTTTTCACCAAAATGTATGTTATGTGGGTACTCATTAGAAGTTCCTCTGCACCACATCATGTATTTTCAAAGAGGAATAAGTAAAAAGTCAATACTTACTGAAAAAAGTGCTTTATCTGGAGCTATGCCTATTGAAAGAAAATATACACAAAAAATAGGTTCAGATAAGAGTGGGTATCTATTTTTCTTCTTTCTCAATGAAAACATATGTTGTGGGTACTCATTAGAAGCACCTCAGTGAGGTGCTTCTAATGAGTACCACAAAATATGTTTTTTTTTTTTTGAGAAATAAGAAAAATATCAATAACTTTTGGATTGAGAAAAGCATCTTATCAAGAGCTATAGAAACAGGAAAAAAGAAACAAAATCCAGACAATCAGGAACCACAACTCCAGATAAGAGGAGTATCCAAACCTGAATTTTTCTTATTTCCCAGTGGAAATGTATGCTGTGGTGCTCATTACAGAGGAATAGTTTTGGATAAGTTTGGGATAATTTTTCTTATTTCTCCATAAAAGCATATGTTGTGGGTACTCATTAGAAGTGCCTCATAGAGGCACTTCTAATGAGTACCCACAACATATGTTTACATGGAGAAATAAGAAAAATTATCCCACAAGGCTCTTCTAATGAGTGCCCGCAACATATTTTTTTATTGAGAAATAAGAAAAAATATCCCATAATTATCACCAAAAACTCCTCCTTAATTCCTCTGTCATTAAAAGCACCTTGCCAAAGTGCTTCCAATGAATACCCATAGCATGTTTTCATGGAGAAATAAGGAAAATATGTGGTTACCCTCTTTATCTGGAGCTGTTTTACCCTACAAAAACGCGGCATTGCTTGAACATTGCATTTTAGTGTTTATGGCAGCTATTATAAGGATGCTGACCAGACTGAATGGATGCACATGTTGGTTCAGATATGAGTAATTTTTTGTTTTTACATAGTGCTAGGGGAGCATCTTTTTTATTCCCCCCCCCTCCCCCACCACACACCCCCTCCCTCACTCCACTCCCTCTCCCACCTTAGGGAGGTGACACTTTCATGGCTGCACAATATCTTGTGAACCAGTGGTTAGACTCTTACCAAATTTTCATGGAGATATAATTGGAAAAACTGATTAGAGTTTGGTGACCTTGACCTAATTTTCAAGGTCACAGCAGTAGAAAAACTGAAAATTCATGGTGAGGGGACACCTGTTTTCTCTGAAAACACTGTTCTAGTTTCTTATTGCTTCACAAAATCATACAATTTTGTACTCATGAGGTGATTCCTGTGAGTAGCTTCAAGTACACCACAGCCTCTTTATAACACTATTATTGGGGTCCATAGCATAAACCGTGTTAGTTAAACAACCTTGTTATATCCAAACAAAAATGTATAGATTATATTGAAAAATGATCATTTATGGTCATTTTTCAATATAATCTATACATTTTTGGGATCCATCTTTGAACTGTGTTATATCCAAAACTGTATTATAATGAACTGTGTTATAAAGAGGTTGTAGTGTATAATTTTGTACTCATGAGGTGATTCCAGTGAGTACCTCCAAGTATAACACATTATCATTGAGAAAAAGAAGTGATCAAGGCTGTGTTAGGATGTGAAAGTTTTTATCTAGAAGTATGCCAACATCACATTACACATTTGAGCCAGTGCACGACAAAACCAAAAATAAGACCTATATAAACAGCAAAGACTTGGATCAGCCTGTACATCCACCCAGTATGGCAAGGGTTCTTGTTTATTCGTCTTTGGATAGTACAGAGGCGGATGAAGGCACACGCACAGTGAAGACTGATCAGACTACACAAACAAGCAGGCTGATCTGAGTCTTCGCTGGTCATACAAGTCTTATTGTAGGTTTTGTTGTGTGTTAGCTCATTTATGCTACATGTATATGTTTTACCTAAGTTGCAGCAGGTCTGCATGTTATGTTTTGTTATGCCAGTGAATTTCTTGAAAATGGATTCAGCTTTACCACACTCTGGATAAATTTGGCTGACAACAAACTGTTTGTATTTTCTTATTTTTTTCCAGAAAACTGGGTTTGACATTTCATGCAAATTGTCCCCTGTCTTCTTAGCAGACAGTTTGCATGAAATGTCAAATCCTGTTTCTGGAAAAAATAAAAAAAAGATATTGCAAAATGTCAACTGAAAGTGTTACCTACACTTTAGCATGGTGCTAAGCATTAAATGGATGTTAGCATTTATAAACTGTTTTATAGATTTTAGTCTGCCATTGTCACTGCTCTGTAGAAAATAGGTTTTTCAGTTTCTGCACACATTTGTTTTTAAATTTAATTTTTATAGTTCTCAAATGTTCTTTGTAAATGTGACTTCTTTTAAAAGTTATAATTGATTTATAAATACTTAAGTTTTTATATCTCAGCATATGAAGTATCTGGGGTATATAGTGTTTGTCTTTTCTGTAACAATGTTTGTGTGTGTGTATTTGTCATCACGAAAACATGCCTATATAATTTTGACCCCCTTAAACCCCACTTTTATATAGTAAAACTGGGGTTTACAGGGGTATACATTATTTTCTTTTTTTCTGCTAAAAAACATAGATTGTGGGTACTCGTTAGAACTGCCTCGTTGAGGCAGTTCTAACGAGTACCCATAATCTATGTTTTGAGCAGAAATATGAAAAATATCAGAATATTTTGTCTGAAAATTTTCATTTTTTGGTGGTAAAATTTTCAGTGAATTAGAATAGGCGTGTTTTCGGAATGTGTGTTTGTAAACTTTTTTTTTCGTCAAGGATTTCTGAGGAACTACTGCACCTAGGATTTTGAAATTTTGTACAAACTTTGGGTATGATTTGTTGTATTGTGTAAGACAGAATCAGCATCCTTATGTGTATCATTCCCTTTATTTGTCTATTTTTCTTTTACTCCAATAAAATTTTTCGTCAAAGATTACTCAGGACCTACTGCACCTAGGACTTTGAAATTTCGTATAAACATTGGGTACAGCTTCTTGTTTCATATAAGAGAGAATCAGCATCCTCATGCTCATCATTCCCTTTTTTGTCCATTTTTTTTCTTTTTCTCAGTAAGATTTTTCGTCACAGATTTCTCAGCTCCTAAGAGAGCCCGAGTCTATAAATTTTGTATACACCTACAGGGGCTTGAAGTATCTTGTGTAAAAGAAAACCACAATGCTGAAATTTCTTTTGACTTTTTTTTACCTTTTTCCTTTTTTCCATCTCTCACTCCAGTGTAATGCATAGGAAATTTAGGTCAAAGATTTCTCGGGAACTTTGTACAAATATTAGGTACGGCCGCTTGAATTGTGTAAATCAGCATTCTTACAACATGAAAATTGTAACAAAGGAATGAAAAAATTTCCCGTCTATTGTGGGATATGAACCTAGTCTGCCTGGATAAAAATCCAGTGCTGAAACCACTGAGCCAAAGAGTCGACCCCTTGAGGCAGTTGTCAGAAATTGAATATATACCTATACGCTATGCGAAATCTGCCGAGGCAGATTATTTTAGGAGTGCTAGGTCGTAACACTCCCCCTTTTCAAGGAAGTCATCATTTATGATGCTGCGAAGCCGTTTTCGGCGAAGTAAAGTCCATTCTGGGATGAGTCCCCATCTTATGACATGAAAGTCGTAACAAAGGAATGAAGCATAGCTGAAAAAAATTCCCTCTTATTGTGGGATTCAAACCCGGTCTTCCAGGATAAAAATCCAGTGCTCTAACCACTGAGCCAAAGAGTCGACTCCCTGACACTGTTGTCAGAGATTGAATATATACCTACAAGCTATGCGAAATCTGCCTCTTTCGCCAAGGCAGATTATTTAAGATAGGTCGTAACAGCACCCTCATCTTTATCATTCCCTTTATTTGTCCATTTTTCTTATTTCCAATAAATTATTTCATCAAAGATTTCTCAAGAGCTACTTCACTTAGGATTTTGAAATTTGGCACAAACATAGGTTATGAATTGTATTGTGTAAGAGAATCCACATCCTCATGCTTATCATATCCTTTATTTGTCCATTTTTCTTTTTTTCCAATATAATCTTTTTGTCACAGATTTATCAGCTCCTAAGAGAGCCAGTCTTCAAATTTTGTATACACTTACAGAGGATTGAAGTATATTGTGTAAAAGAGATGGAAAAAAGGAAAAAGGTAAAAAGAAGGCAAAAGAAATTTTAGCTAAAATTTCTTTTGCCTTCTTTTTACCTTTTTCCTTTTTTCCATCTCTCACTCCGGTGTAATGCACAGGGAAATTTGTGTCAAAGATTTCTCAGGAACTGCTGCACCTAGGATTTTGTAATTTGGTACAAACATTGGATATGACTACTTGTATTGTTTAAGAGAGATTCAGCATTCTCATGCTTATCATTCTCTTTGTTTGTCCATTTTTCTTTTTCTCAAAATGTTTAGTCACAGATTTCTCAGGAACTAAGGAACTACTTCACCTCGGATTTTGAAATTTGGTACAAACAATGGGTATGAGTAGTTGTATCATGCGTGCTATTCTCTTTATTTGTCCTTTTTTCTTTCTTTGGCATAAAAATCCATCACAGATTTCTCACCTGCTATTTGTGCCTTAGTCTGTAAATTTTGTATAAACCCTGACAATGATGATGTTGTGTAAGAGAAAACCAAGATGCTGAGATTTTTTTCTTTTTGTCCATCTCTCCCATTCAGTACTTAGGGAAATTTGCATCTACAAAATTATGGTTCAACATACCTCTGATAGCAGTGGCCAGGGGTATGTGAGTTTTGCTTACTATTTGCTATATTTATATCTGTGGATATACAATGTTTAAGCCTTTCATCCCTAAGTATCTGAAGTGGACTCTTCCATCCTTGATTTTGGACATTTCCACTGATGCAAAAAGGTGTTTCAGTCTAAAGTGAAAAACTAAATTGCAAACAGTGTAGATTCTGATGAGACAGCTTGTCAGGAGCCATCTCATCTGAATCTACACAGTTTGCATAGGTATCTGTTTTGTGGTCTGTTGGGCTGAAAGGATTTAACATACACTCATCTTTATCATTCCTTATATTATCTTTATCATAGAAAAACCTGTTTCTAGTTCAGAAATGTTTGTTCAGTATAATTCTGGGTGAAAATTATACCAGCTTTCTTACAATCTTACAGGAGTCTGACAAGCATCAATTTAGGTCCAGAACATATGAGTACTTCTCCATGAAAACAGTAACCTGCTTTGCCTATACTTAACACTTGCCATGTACAATAAATTAAGATGCCACACTCACTTCTAATTGTCCTCCGTCAGAAGGCTATAACTACGCCCATGCGTAAATCCTTAGACAAACAATATCGTGATACCTGTATTTGTCAATTAAACTGCATTCATACCTGTATTTATCAATGAAAAAGTACATAGGTAATATTGTTTGTCTAAGCAATAACGTTAACTGGTAAGCTAGTTCTGTTGGTCAGATTTTGGTGTTATTTACTGGTCAGGTGATTTCACGGAGGAGTCAGTTGTCAGCCAATCAGATTGTTTCATTTAGGCTGTTGATACAAATTCACATTCTGAATGACAAACAGTGCAGATCCAGATCAGTTGACTTCTGAAGAAGCCATCTGATCTGGATCTATATTGTTTGCAAAGGCAGGGCATATCCGGGACCAGCAGGACGAAGGTTGATATGTTATGATGCTGAAAGTGGTGGGCATCTGTATACTTGTATTTGACTTAATTACCACCATGTGTGTTTAGGTTTTTCAAAATAACAAAACATTTGCAGTAAGGTATCTATCTTATAAGGGCTTATTTAACCCTTGCCTTGCTGAATAAATTAAGATGCCACGCCCACTTCTAGTTTCCAGCCAATCAGATTACTTGATCTGGGTTTTTGATAGAAATTCATACATTTAATGACAAACAGTGCAGATCCAGATCAGTTGGCTTCTTCAGAAGCCAACTGATCTGGATCTACACTGTTTGCTAAGACAGGGCATGTCGTGTTTAGCAAGAGAAGAGTTAAAAGAAATTTAGCTGAGGACTTCATAAGGGACATATTAATGATGCTTACAGGATTATTTCTGATTTTTCTTGTTGAGGCAATTCAAACCAGAGTATCCAAAGCATATATTTTTATACAGAAATAGATAAAAGTACATTGGCTGTAATCTGAAGACTACTGAATTGCTCGACTGTATGCTAAAAGGGGTATGTATGGTAATTAGGACCAATATGGTACATGTATAAAATCATCCTAGCATGTATTGATTAGGTTGAAGATGTATTTTCTGGTCAGAAGTACAAATTCATTTCTCATAGTAGGAATGAATGATTTTTGGATCTGTTATGGATGATTTATAGACACATTTATGCTTTTACTGTACTTACCCTAAATATTGGCACAGACAGGCCTGAGCAAACAGTGTAGACCTAGATCAGACACCACAGAATGGGGCATATAATCAGGGTCCACACTGTTTGCTACACATCCAGCACTACTTTAGACACATCAACAGATAATAAAATACATTTTTTTTTCAAATTTTAGGACAAGTATGGTAAGGAGTTAAAGTGTCCCAATACTAAGGGTAAATAAAGTAGGTTTAAGAAAGTTATGGAGGGCACCAGATACACTTCGTAATTTTTTCTACGATTTTATACAAGGGAAGTAACTTTTGTGATATAAGATACTATATGCCCAAAGTTTCTTGAGTACAGTATAAGCCCTACTTCACTCAGTGACCTTGACGTCCAGGTCACAGGCATAGAATTTTCATTTTAAAGACAAAGCTAAATTAAGACCAAAAGTGGTACCACTCTCTAATGATTTTATTGCCCCTACCTAGGCGCTATGGAAGAGAGAACAGGAGCATGTCATAAAGAGATTATGAAATCCTAGCATGGGTTATTAAAGAATCCTTCTGAAGGGTAATAAATATTTTGGAGGAGATACTACCTATAACAAAATCCTAGCAGAGGTTATTAAAGAAGCCTTAGGGGTAATAAATATTTTGGAGGAGATATTACCTATTACGAAATCCTAGCAAGGGTTATTAAAGAAGCTGTCTGAGAGGTAATAAATCTTTTGAGGAGTAATAAATATTTTGGAGGAGATATTACCTATGGATCAGGGCCCAGTTGCTCAAAACGAACGATGTTAATGTATCATTAAAACTTTGATCATTAAATATGGCATATACGCTAATATTTTTGCTGAGAAAAGTGTGAGTACTCACATTTTTTCAGCAAAAGTGTCTGTGAATTAGATATTGTAGTAACTAGAACAGTTGACATTTTGACCACTAACGAGCTTGTTATGCTTTGAATAGCTGGACTCAACTAATCCAGTACTTAATTCCTCTATTGGGCATCTACCGGTCAAGCGTTTATTGACAGTATACATGTACTACGTTTTGTTGTGCCTATTTTCTAATCAGTGATTAGACAAATGACTGGGACACATCTTATTTTTTATTTTTATTTTTTTTAAGTTTTATGTTAAAAGTTTTATGTTAATGTTTTTTAACCCTTGTCCTGCTGAATAAATTAAGATGCCATGCTTACTTTTAATTTTCAGCCAATCAGATTAATCAATCCTGATTGTTGCTATAAATTCACATATTTAATGGCAAACAGTGCAGATCCAGATCAGTTGGCTTCTTCAGAAGCCAACTGATCTGGATCTACACTGTTTGCAAAGGCAGTGTAGATCCGGGTTCAGCAGGACAATGGTTAAAGCTGTATTTGTCTGTAGTTGATTCTTGGACTGATGTTAAATACTTGTCCAAATATTTGTACTATGAAAGCCTCAACCCTGCAGTGATCTTGAGGTTATGTCACAAACATGAAACTTCTCATTTGATAGGCCAGTCTGATGAAAAGTCTTGTTGATAGTTGTAATTATTTAGACTGTTAAGTTTTTCACTGGCTTACCTACATCGGTTTTAGATAAAGGGAGCATAGGTCTAGATAAAGTTGGGTACTGGGTAAATATTTTCTTATTTTTCTGTGAAAACATATGTTGTGAGTACTCATTAGAAGCACCTCACCAAGAAACTTCTAATGAGTACCCACAAGATATGTTTTCATGGAGAAATAGAAAAATATCAATACACATTCTGTTTACATTTTTCATACAAGTGTTAACATAATGTTTAAAAGACATGAATACCCCATGCAGGAAATAAATAATTGTTTATAGGTAATTGTTTATGCCCTGACCAAACAGGTACAGAGTGGTCTGTCTTAGGTCTAGATAAGATTGGGTATCAGATAAAGCTTTCTGCAACAACTGATCAAGGTCTACATTGTTTTCTCAGGCATGTCTTTCTTAACCCATTTATGCTATAGCATGCTATAAAAATAACATCAGCGAACAGTCTATACCCAGATCAGATGTCACAGATTATGGTGTCTGATCATAGTGAACACTGTTTGCATTGAGTACAGGAATTTCTATAAAAACATGTTAATGATAAAAACTAACCAGGCACCCCTGCCATTGGAAATAGACTGGTTCAAAGAGTTTTGGTAGAAGAATCCACTCGGCATAGATGAATTAATATTAAGGTAAATACAGCACTTTGGCAAGTATAGGGGAAATAAGCCAGGATGCAGCATTTCCTACAAGATTGCATGTGTGCCCAGCAAAGATTCAGATCACCTTGCGTGTTTGTGCAGTAAATCTTGAAACACACATTGGATTTTTGGCTACCTTAGAGAGCCCTGTAAAGACTAATCAGGCAGAGCAGCTGTGCAAGTTGATCTGAGTCTTTGCTGGGCGCACATGTAATCTTGTAGGAAGTGCTTTGCCCCAGCTCAAACAGAATTTGTCACTTTACAGATTTCTTTCTTTGTCATTTTACTGATGTAAATTTACAGATTTCAAACTACATGATGTATGATTGAATTTTAATCTTATACAGAACAAAATATGTATATTCTTTGTTTCTTGGCAATAAACTGTGTAGTATAGGAATAAAGTTCTGTCTTTTTTCATGTCTCATTGGGGGTGGTTGGGTGTGGCGAAGGAGTCATGTATCTTATGTCACCAGGGCATCCAACTGATATTGTATTACAGTTGGGCAAGGCCTGCTATCCTTGTAGGAGAGAATGTTTTTATTTCTTCTGTTTCTTCGCTTTCATTCCTGTTCCTCTTTCTTCCCTGTCCCTCTCTTTAATCTCCTCTACTATTTCATCTCTCTTTTCTCCCTGTCTCTGGGAAACAACTCAAAATGACCCATAAGGGTTGACCTGTTGTTAAATCCAACACAATCAGTCAATCAAAATCCTGTCTCATATGATAATTTTTTTAAATACGGATTTCACATTTCATGACCAAATTTTGGAAGAACTGTTGTTGTGGCCTTGGTGTCAAGGACGGTGACACCATCACACTTTAACAAAATTTTGGGGTTGTCTCGGTAGCAATACTGGTA
Source organism: Anodontia alba (assembly GCA_964016985.1). Lineage (NCBI taxonomy): Eukaryota > Metazoa > Mollusca > Bivalvia > Lucinida > Lucinidae > Anodontia > Anodontia alba. Next base: position 3,306,937 of record OZ024828.1, on the reverse strand, counting down.
AAGGCAATGGAGATTGTAGTTACTATGTGACATCCACATATTGGACAGATCTTGTATGGCATGGGTTCTAACTCCAGCAAAAGCACTGAGGAAAGTTTACATTCGTTTTTTGCTGAAGTTTTAACCATTGTCTTGCTGAATAAATTAAGATGCCACGCCCATTTCTAATTTTCAGCCAATCAGATTACTTGATCCAGATTGTTATATATATTCACTTGTTTAATGGCAAACAGTGCAGATCCAGATCATTTGGTTTCTCAACTGATCTGGATCTACTCTGTTTGCAAAGGCAGGACATATCCAGGTTCAGCAGGACTAGGGTTAAGTAAAATGTTTGAAGATTTATGTCTACTGAATTCTTGCCAGTGGATGGATTTAGTCAACACTGCGGCTGATGTTTCTTGTTGATACTGGTTCCCCAAAGGTTTTTTCAGTGCAAGCCTCAGCCTGTCCATGATCCTGATGTCAAGGTCAAGTATTTTAAGGGGACTGGTTACATCTCTAGTGCTGGCCCTGGTAGCTCAGTTAGAGGGCCGGCTTCGGAGGCTCAGGTGGATGCGCCGTTCGACTGGAGACCAGGAGGTCACGGGTTCAACCCCCGCCGAGGTCGGCAACATTCTTTCGTGGAGATTGATCGTGAAATATTTTCTATGGTCATTCTCTCCCTTCCGCTGATTTAAGAAGGGCAGTTGTCAGTTTCTGGCGAAAGAATGTGCACAATACTGGTTAACCGCTTAGAGGACTAAGCCTGCCCAGTAAACGTGTGGTTAGGTAAACTGACCGTGCTCGACATGACCCCATTGGGTTGACTGGGCCGTAAAACCTCAACACAAACAAATAGCTCAGTTAGATGCTTATCTGACTGGTGATCAGGAGGTTGTGGGTTCGACCTCTGCTGAATCGGCATCATTCTTTGGTAGAGATTGATCATGAAATATTTTCTAGTCATTCTCTCCTTTCCGCTGATTCAAGAAGAGCAGTTGTCAGTTTCTTGCGAAAGAATGTGCACATTACTGATTAACAGCTTAGAGGACTAAGCCTGCCCAGTAAACATGAGGTTAGGTAAATTGACTGGACTCGACATGACCCCATTGAGTTCACTGGGCCTTAAAACCTCAACACACAAAAAATATATAATCATATATGTTTTACACGGGAGACACCTTTTGTGCCTTTCTGTTTACTTTTCCTGCACACCAAGCCTTTTCTTAAAGGGGTCTACTCTAAAAGGATAGAATTTGCCCCTCTTGGGAAAGAAGAAATGCCCAAAGGGGAGCAAATTCTTGCCTTTGTATCAATTTTATTAAAGGTAGAAAATCCTCATTATGAAGTAGCCTTATAAGACAAGTTCCTTTCTCATTAGCAAGCCAGACTCAGATTTTTTATTTGTTCATGTGGAATACTGTGAATTTAAACAAACAACATGTTAATATAAAAAAAAAGACATTTTTTAAATTTATTATGATTGACACACACACACATAATACAATAACAATACATATACATATATTGCATACTATAAAATGTCAGATATTATCAGTTTTTTTTTTTTTTTTTTTTTTTTTTTTATCAAACCTGTAATTAACAGCAATCTATCTCTAATATATACATGATTTAAACTACATATATTATATAATGGTATTCTATTCTACAATTATTAATACATTAATACAAATATGGATATGGCCGTAGCATTTCTAGCATATAAATCATGTTTTTTTTTTTCAAGCGGGGGAATTCCACTTATTCCATTTTTTAACAAATTTATCAAAAGTATTATTTTTAATTGCTGTCATTTTTTCTATTATAATGAAACATTTCAATTCCTCCAAGTATTCAAATTCAACTGTCTTATTATTTATTTTTCATTTGTATGAGTAACGAGTTAAAATCAACATATAATTAATCAGTTTGTTATAGGATTTATTATATACTCTTCCTATTTTTGCTCCTTGGCTATATTTATTAAATAATTACTTTTTGCAAAAATCCATCTTTCTGTCTCCTCCCAGAATTCCATGACTATGTTGCATTCCCAAAATAGGTGCTCTAGTTTTCAGGCACCGTTCTACAAAAAACTACAGAAATGTTCTTGTTTGATATTCATTTTGAAGAGGAGATCATTACATGTAGTAGCTAAAATTCTGTGTAAAATGTGGTACTGGAACCAATGTAGTTTTGTATTATTGCAACCTTTGGCTGGTATATTATAACTAGCTTTCCAATCAAGCTCAATGTTTTCAAAAATTCTGTTCCATTTTTTTTACTTTTAAGTACAATTTCTTTATTATTGAAAGTATCATATATTTCTTTATTTCCTTTTTTGTTCTTTAATGTCTCTTTTACATTGAACAGTAAAAAACAGTCATTTAATGATATGTTATGGAGCATTATTGCTGCCTTTCTAATATATGCTTCCACTGTAGTTATATTCCCATAATTTTGTACAAAATTTATTCTTAAATTATATTTTTTCCGTGAATTGTTGAAAATTCAGTAATTCACCATTATCTCCTGCTGTAGATGGTTTTATCACCTCACATAACTGTATCCATGAATCTATAACATTATCCAAAATTTGTTGTTGTTTTTTTATTAACCATTAATTCTTCCCAAAATATGGTTCCTTTTTTAAAGAAATATCAGATGTGAATTTTGTTTCAAAAACTGTTTTTGTAGTTAGAATCATTTAATATTAATCTTCGAATCCATGTAGTTTTCAAAGCTATGATATTTTTTTTTTTTTTAGATTTAGCATTTTTAATCCACCTCTGTTATATTACTGAGGTAAAATGTCTCTTTTTATTCTGTCTGTACCAGACTGCCAAATGAATCTAAAAAACCTTTTAATCAGGTTACTTACTGTTTCTTCAGACTGGTTTGGTAATGCTATAAAAAGATGGTTCAGTTTTAAATAGTTATTCTACCAAAAGGAGTCAAGATTCTTTTGGAACATTGCTTTAACTCCTCTTCAATCTGTTTTATTTTATCTTTAAAATTCAAATCTATCATTTCATCAAGATTACATGAAAATTTGATTCCAAGAATAGTAAAACTGCCTTGGTTCCAGTCTAGCTTGAACCTATGATTGAAGGTTTCACCGTTAAATTTTTGACTACCTATCCATATTACTCTTGTTTTATTTTTATTAATCTTTATTCCAGACATATTTGCAAAAATATCTAAATGTCCAGTGCTGTTTCAACCGACTGTTCCAACCCTTCTAACAAGATTGTTGTCATTCGCAAACTGTGAAACTTTATATTCCGTTTCTCCAATTTTTATCACTTTAAGACTGCTATTTTGTTTCATTAACATAGACAGAATTTCGGCACATAGCAAAAATATATATGGTGATAGAGGGTCACCTTGTCTACAACCTCTTTGAATCCTAAAAAATCTGGGAGGAATCCACTTTGTTCTACTGCTGATGTTATGTCATTATAAAAACAAAAAAATAAATAAATAAAAAAAAAAAAAAAAAAAAATGAAATCCATTTTTTATTGATTTACCAAAATTAAAAAAAAAACAAAAAACTTCATTTATAAAGTCCCAAGAAATAGAATCGAAAGCCTTTTCAAAATCTACTGTTAAAAAAAGTCCATGAATATTTTCCTCTTCTGCATAGTTCATTATGTCGTAGATTTACCATGTATTTTCTCCTATACAACGTCCTTGTTAAAAATCCCGTTGGTCGGATGAAATTAGTTTAGAAAGAACTTTTTTTTTAATTCTTTCTGCTATACAACCAGAAGCAATTTTATAAACAACATTTAATAAAGTAATTGGGCACCATTTTTTTTCACCTTTAGGTAGACATGTTATTATTCCCTGTCATTTGGTTACAGATAATTTACCTTCAAGTTGTTTGTATCCTTCATTTATAGCGTTTTTAACGAAACATTTTAAATCTTTAAAGAAAAACTTAAAACATTCTGCTGAATATCCATCTGAACTTGGGCTTTTATTATTTTGCATTTTTTTAAATACAATATTTCTTCCTCTAAAATGCCCCCTTCTAAATTTATCTTTTCCTCAAATGATAACTTTGGGCCTTGTAATTTATTCAGTATATCTTTGACATTTAAATTTGTATCTCTTCCATGAAGTTTATATAAATTCGAATAAAATAATTGTATTTCTTTTAGGATATCCTCTTGTTTATTTATTACAGAACCATCTTCTTTTACAACTTTAGGAACTGTTTTATTTACAAAATTTCTTGATTCTAGATTACAAAAACATATTTTGTTGGTTTTTCACCTTATTCTGCCCATCTTATCCTTGCACGTATCATAACCCCTTGCAATTTTTCTTCCCGAATATATATTTTTTAATCCTGTGAACATCTATTTCTTATTGCTCTTCTAAAATTCTTATTTCTTCTTGTAATTCTTCTTATATTGATCTTTGTTTCTTTTTAATTGCAGAATAAGATACAGTTTTGCCTCTAATTTCAGTTAATAAGACTTCTAAAAATAATTGATCTGAAATTGTTAACTGAATATTACTATTTTCATTATTCTCTATAAATTCTATATTATATACAGGGATCATATATTGCTCCTTCAGTCTGTTTTTACATAATATTTAAGTTCCCTTCCCCATCTTTTTTTATTCTTAATATTGTATATTCAAAGTTATTATTAAAAAGAATACATACGCCTCTTGAATTTGATACGTATGGACTACATATAATATCACCACTACATTCTGCACGTATATAGGGTTCTAAACTCTCGGTAAAGTGTGTATCCTGTAAACAATAAATTTGAGTCTTTTTTTTTTTGTGCTTAGGTGATGAAATAGATCCTTACGTTTTTGTGGGTCGTGGATTCCACTCAGATTGGGACTAGATATGTGTATTAAATTATGTAAGTCTGTCATTTGCGATGTAGAATAATAGTCTGTCTATGAACATGTAGTTAAATTACTTCCTAGTTTATATGACTTCCTTGGATGAATATTCATAACTCGTCTGTTACAAATGAATTTACAGTCGAACCTCAATAGCTCGAACACCGATGGCTCGCTTACCATGGTTAATTCGAACTCGTTTTTGAGTCCCTACGATATTCTTCCGATAGCTCAAGAAAACAAATACTAAGGGAAGTTTTCTTATTTTATCATGAAATTGTATGTTGTGTGTACTCATTAGAATCGCCTCATCAAGGCAATTCTAATGAGTACGCACAACATACAATTATTGTGTAAAAATCGAAAAGATTTCCTAAATTATCGCCATTTGTTTCTGAATTGGCGCTATGATTAACCCTCAGTGGCTCGAACAACCCATATCTCGAACTAATTTTCATAGTCCCAAGGCTGTTCGAGCCAATGAGGTTCGACTGTATTAATGCTTGTGAGACTGGTGCAAAAAATGTGGTAGATATATATTTGTGGTGTGTCAAAATGGAATATGAAATTAAAAAATGTACAAAGACAAAACAATACAAAGACATAAAACATTAAAGTTACTCGAACTTCCGTTCTGATACAAACTGGTCTCAAGCGGAGAGGAAAACATGGTACGTCTATTCTATTACGTAACATATTTCTCTCTCTGCTTTTGCCCACTTGATGCTTATTCTGATCATTATTGGTTAATTTTATTATAATACAGCAATTTTCCAATGAATACGTTTTCCAATTGGTATGAGCATTTATAGATATCTGTACCAAACAGTAACACTCCGTAAACACATATGTATATATATACAAACACATATCTCAAAAGATTTTTTTTTTAATTAAACGTTACCTTCAGGATCACTCTACAAAATTCTATATAAATCAAGTATCTCCTCGGGGAATCCATGGATAACTTTTACAGATGTTATTACAGGTTTTCTGGTGAAATTCAACAAAATAATTTTAGCGAGCGTAAGGAGCACAAAATTATTCATTAAATTTCTCCAGGAAAACCTATATTAGCTTACAAGTCAACTGGGGTCAACACAACATTCCAAACAAGCTTTCTGTCGTATATTCTAATTAGCCGTTATCATCATCATCATCATCTGATAAAGGGCAGTGAGGGGGGGGGGTGGGGGGGTGGGAGGGGGGTAAAGGTAGTTTTTTCTTCTGATATACAAAACTGAAATAAAATAGTACAAAAAAGATCATTTGTAATCTCTCTGTCATTATATATATTAAACGCACAACCTTATACCTATACGTACGCACACATACATACATACATACATACATACATACATACATACATACATACACATGCGTACGCATACTATCATAATCCGCTACATGGTCGCCTGCAATACTGCCCTTAAATACAGAGAAAACACTGATATTCAAAGATATGCCCCTGAGGGAGAAAATAAAACATTTTTGTCAAACACCTTACCCCCTTGTTCTATGGTTCAATTTTATTAGATTTGACTAGTTACCTAAAAAAACTATGATTTTGTTGTAGAATTGTCTTTTATTCAAGTAATTCAAAAATTTTTACACTGATTTTTAGCCTTCTTCCTACAAAGGAAAACTTTAAATGCAACATAGCAAAATAGTATAACAAGAAGCAAAGTAACATAATAACAAACAAAGCAATTCCTAAATAAGCAAGCCAAATTAATATAGACAGACCAAGTTCACCCGTCGGTTCCACCTTTCCGCCCCAATACTTAAATGGATCCGTCCACTATACATCCTGGCACATTTGTAGCCGCCACACATTTCACATGAATTTATAGTCTATTCAACTACCATATGAAACACCTAACTACACAGTGGGCACAGCTTGACCAGCATCAAAATCACAAGGTCAGACAGACAGGTCACCTTGATCTGTCTTCAAAGCAGTTAAACATAATCAATGTAAACACAATATAAACAAATAATTGAAGATTTATTTTGCAACTATTTTCAAGCATATTGTGGTCATTTTGATACCAAATCATTTGGTATCCTTATCGTTTTATAGCATTTTTCTTCACAAATTCAATATTTGTCTTTCTCTCTCAGTAAAAAATCCCTGTCCGATAACTATGCTTTTACAAAGATATAAAAAGAGTAATGTTTGAAAACATTTTATATAGATTCGAAGTTGTTATTATTATTATTAATATTATTATTTAAGTTTTATTTATAATAATGATTTTACAATGCCACAACGCTGCTTAAATGAATTCAAGACCACACTATCATGTGACCTATACTATAGCATTCATTTATATTTAATGCTCCAAGCCTGAAATACTGGGCCCAGTTGTTCAAAGCTAATGATGTCGTTAGTTAACGATTCATTAAAATTTACATCGAGTGATACGCAAATATGCTGAAATTTTTTGCTGAAAAAATGTGAGTAGCTTTTGCAGTGCAAAAGCTACTCACATTTTTTCAGCAAAAAATATCAGAATATTGTATATTGAATCCACTAAAACAGTTAATGAAATGACCCTTAACGAGCTCGTTAAGCTAACGACGCTTTGAACAACTGGGCCCTGTTTTATAGTCATATTCTAAACCAAATAAAGGGAATAATTTTAACTTTAAAGTTACAACTCGTAAAACTTTAACAACAAAACCTCTGTTTGTTCCTGTAATTGTATCTATGCATTACCAGTAATAAAGTATCTGCTAAAAAAAAAAAAAAAAAAAAAAAAAAAGTTCACAACAACCCCTTTATAACACTGCTGTTGGGATCCAAAGCATAGAACCATGTTCATCAAACATACGTGTTAAATCCGAACAAAAAAAGAATATAGGTTCCATAGAAAAATGACCATTCATGGTCACTTCTCCATACAATCTACACATTTTTCAAATTGTGTTAAATCCAAAAACATGTTATACCAAACAGTGTTATAACAAACCGGCATTTTACCCCTTTCAGCTCGATGGACTAAAACAGATACCTATACAAACAGTGTAGATCCAGATGAGATGGCTCATCATGAGCCATCTCATCAAGATCTACATTGCTTGCAATTTTGTTTTTTGATGTTTGATTGATATCCCTTTTACATAGTGGATGTGTCCAAATTCAAAGATGGAAGAATACACCTCAGAAACTCAAGGGTAAAAGAGTTAACCAATGGTATCTGGTATGGAGCAGTTGTTACAAGACATCTGACAGAAACTGGCAATTGTAGCATCAGTGCAATGCCCTGCTGCTTTAACCTTTATGCACTCTGTTCCTAGTCTGTCTATACATAACATGGGTGGAGTTGTCTCGGGGACAGCATACCCTGTTGTCACATCTGAAATATTAATATTAATAAGGCACAGTTTGAGAAAAGGTTATTATAGGAATGGATGTCATTTTTGTGGATTTTATCAATATATAAACCCTGGCAAATCGCTCATAAATTCAGTTTATGATTTGCCAGTTTTGACACATGATAAAATAAAAAAAAAAAGCCTGATACGTTTGCAATTCCACATTTGCAATTCCAGATTGGGCATATATGCTTTGATAACATACGTACAATAGCTCATTTGTTTTTTAATTTGCACCAAGAAAATAGTTCCAAGATTCCTACTCAGTGGATTTATCAAAGGATAAATGCCATTTTGAATTTGATCTTGACAAAAAAAAAAAAAAAAAACAAAAAAAAAACGCTAAATTAGTGTAAGTATGTTGTTGGAATTAAGGTGTCATGATAAAAAAGTCAATGGGGATGATTGGAGGGAGCGCTAAAACCTGCTCAACCCTTGTCTTAAATTCAGCCTCTGATATTTAGGATAAATACATCGAATTAGGCTTGGCGCGGATACTGTTTATGTGGATAGGAAAGTAATCAATACAAAAGGTAAAAAGTGTGTCTATTTTTTGGATGAAGGAAAAGCGTCTATGAAATTCTTTGTCATTTACAAGGGTAAGAAGTATCTTTGAGACATGGAGTAATGGAAACAATTCAGCTATTGCATAATAAATGAGTATGTACAAAGTTAAAAGCTAGGAAAGTCACAGGTCAAAAAGATTGAGTGCATTAGATAATGTACTGAAGATAGTTACGATTATGAATCCCAGATATGAAGAAATGTCAAACTGGATTAGATACTTAGTTTTCTTCAAGTCCATAGCTTTCTTTTTATTTGTATATAAATTTAAATTTTCATGTATACAAATATACATTTAATAGATTTGTAATGTCAAATAGAATAAACTGCTTTAGTTTCCAAAGGACGCCGCTTAAAATTATAAACATTAAGATAAACATCTTGCTTTAACCCACTTTTAGTATGGAGACCCCAAACGGGTAATTAGCAAACAGTGCAGAACCAGATTTGACACCACAAAATGCAGTGTCTAATCAAGGTCTCCACTGCTTGCAAATAGTTTAGCCCCCTTTCTCTAGGCGTATCTAATCACATAGCCTCGCATACCCAAACTGACATTCGACTCTTCCAATATATAGATTGGGAGAGTATATTCTGCCAAAAATGGGTTAATGGAGAATCTTTTGTAAATACAGTAAAATGCCGCTATTAAGACCACTTTTGGTATTGCCTAAAATTGGTCTTATTAGAGGGGCGGTCTTAATATTGAATGTAGAACATACCTCTAGATAAGGTGTGTTTTTTTTTTTCAACCAAAAAGTTCTGATATTTTTCTTATTTCTCTACAAAAAATATGTTGTAGTACTCATTAGAAGCGCCTCACCGAGGCGCTTCTAATGAGTACCACAACATATTTTTGAGGGAGAAATAAGAAAAAAAAAAAACATTCTGCAGACACGTCCTCTTATCTGGAGCTATGTAGAATATGTAGAATAAGAAGACAGACCCATTTGGGACTGGCAAAAGCTGGTCTAATCAAGTCTTAATAGCGAAGTGGTCTCATTTTCAAGTGGTTTTAAAAGCGGAAGTTTACTGTACAGCTATAACAACAGCACAGACTTACCTCGTACGTTCACTGCAATGTCAGCAAAAATATACCCGTGCAAATTTGTAGCGTTACACTGAACATTCATCTGGTCAGCCAAAGTTGCATTGTGAATGGTCAGAATTGATGGCTCCGACGAGTTGTATTCAATATTGTTGAATGCCCCTAGAATCGTGAAATCTGCAAAACGGAAGGAATTAATAAGCCAAAGTATAGGAGAATTTAAGTTCCCAGTAAGCATTCTACATAAATCTATAGCGGGCCGTTAGCGGCCCGTCAGGGTAGCTGACGGGCCGCTAACGGCCCGCTGTAGATTTATGTAGAATGCTAGCTGGGTTATGACATGCGCTGTGTGAAGACTCAGATCAGTCTATGAATATGTGCCTTCTGATCAGAGTCATTGCTGTCTGAATAACACTCAGCGAAAAATCTGCTGAACTAGTGAATGCATAGGCTAATCTGAGTCTTTGCTGGGCGCGTGCCCTGTGGTACACGTTCTCATATTGAGTCTCAAAATCGGGCCACGTCAGTCAAGAGGCGTCTTTAAACAAGTGCAGAAAGCATATTCAGATTCATCAAGCGCATGCGCGAAGTCTCATCCGGGCATTTTCTCTTCATTGATACATTCTACAGTGTCGAATGATTCTGTTAGCGGATAGCGAATGCCCTGATCAGACTGGACATTCGCTGTCCGCATATGCCCCGCAGGCATATTTTTGCTTGGTAGGACTGAAAAAGACCATGTTTTTTTAACAAGAAAGAAAGAAAAAAGGTGATATGACACTAGGATTGAAAAATAGGCTTCAGGAAGACATTTGCCATAACTGGATCAGAAATCATACGTAAAACGCGACCGGTAGACTGAAATACGATATTGAAAAAAAAAAAAAAAAAAAAAAAACAACAAAGAAACAACGAGAAAAAAAAACAACAAAAAAAAAAACAAAAAAAAAAAACAAAAAAAAAAAAACAAAAAAACACACACACAAAAAAACAAAAAACAAAAAGAAACAAACAACAACAACAAAAAAAACAACAACAAAAAAACAAAACAAACAAAAAACAAACAAAAAAAAAAAAAAAAAAAAAAAACAACAAAAAAAAAACAACATGGTCTACACGATCACCACATATCCCTTTACTCGCCATCACTCTCCTTACATACCAGCCGTCAATAAAATGCCTAATTTCTGTACAATGGCAAGAGAATACGATATATTTTCTTTTGAACTACACAGTAACATGTTAAACCTTTACTGAAACGGTGACGTATTTAACCAGGGATTTTAAATCTCTCCAAGAACTGGATTTTTACATGCCTGTCTATCACCAAAACGGCAAAATCAGACCACCCTTGCTTCGGGAGAAAATGAGTTTTGTTCCGTATTCGCTTTAAGAACTACAATTCCGGTCTGATTTTATGGGAGACTAAATAAGAGGTTGACTTGCATCGCCCAATTTTGGATATCGGCGATCCTGCCAAAATGTCAGCCTGAATTTAACTGACTCTCACCTTCAACGCTTCCTAAACTGACTCTCCGCAACAACCTCTGGAAGACCTTACGATTTTCTTTTCACAAGACGGTGTTGCGCCTTTGGAGATAAGCAGCCGTGATTTAGCAAGCTGGCAAATTTGTTAATAGATATTCCAAAGACATGACCACTGTTTTTAATCGTTACCATAGACCCTGATCAGAATGCATGATAAGGTTGTTTCAACTTTTTGCTATTGACAATTGACAGAGTACTGACTCAGAGCAGAACGCACAGTTGGCGCAATTCATGCGCATTTATTCATACCATACAGGGGCGGATCTAGGATGATTTCTGAGAGGGGTTCGATTTGATCAAATTACCGTACTTTTTTGTATTTTGAAAGACAGGCCTGCGCAAACAGTGCAGACGCAGAACGGGGCGTCTGATCAGGGTCTACATTGTTTGTCACTCATCCAGTAATTTTAAACACATTCATAAGTAGTAAAATTGACTTGTTGAAGAACAGTAATTCCCTGTAAGCATTCTAAATAAATCTACAGCGGGCCGTTATCGGCCCGTCAGGGTAGCTGACGGGCCGATAACGGCCCGCAGTGGATTTATGAAGAATGCTAGCTGGGAAGGGATGTGAATATTTAAGGTAAAATATCGTAACCAATATTCATCAAATTTATCCAAACGTTCCTATGAAAATGAAATGAATACGAAATTTTGAGTCTAGAGGAGCTGGGTTCGACTAAATCCCCGAACCCATCTAAATCCGCCTCTGCCATATTCGAATTTGTCAACATAAAAAATCGAAACGTGGTTGTTCCCATATATTCAGTTCAAAATAGCCTTTGTCAAATACGAAATTCGTAAAAAACACAAAGTTTATGATGTCAGCGTAGGCAAAAAAAAAAAAAAAAAAAAAAAATATATACAAGAAAAAAAACCCAAAACAACAACAACAACAAAAAAAAAAAAAAAAAAAAAAAAAACAAGCAAAAAAAAAAACAAACAAACAAAACAAAAAAACAAGAAAAAAAAATATATATAAAAAAACAAAAACAACAAAAAAAAAAAAAAAAAAAACAAAAAAAAAAAAAAAAAAAAACAAAACAAAAAACAAAAAAAAAAAAAAACAAAAAAAAAAACAAAAACAAAAAAAAAAAAAAAAAACAAAAAAAAAAAAGAAAACAAAAAAAAAAAAAACAAAAACAAAACATAAAACCCCCCCCAAAAAACTCTTCTATCATATGCGAACAGCGAAGTTCCAGATTCGCGTGCATATCCATACAGTCTGATCTGGACATTCTCTGTTCATGGACATATACTACAATATACATTGATTATGTAATCGGCCAACTGAAGCGCAGGCTTATGGGGTCCTTCCCTGTCTGTAAAATTGAATAAAAACCCTTTTCTTGCGCTGCGCATGTTATGACGCCACTGTCTCGTTCTGACGTAAATGGATTACACCAGGAGGTATTGTCGCCATTTTTTTAACGAGAGATAACTTTTTTTCAGAATTAATTTTCTTTCCTGATATTTAAAGAGTTTAAAAAACGAAGCGAATTATTTCCCTTTTAGTGTAGTCCTCGCTAATAAAAAAGGGCGGTACATATTCCATAACAAAGTTATTTTCCTTCTATGTATAACCATTTGGCTTCAGTCCAGCTTTAAATCTATATTTTTACTTTTTTTTATCACTTGGGTCAATTGTTTTAATGTGCTACATTCAAAAGGTGAATGGATACAACAACCAGAAAACATTTATCTCCCTTCTTATTGTTGCATCGACGTTAATACGACGTGGTCCCAACGCTGCATGCCCGCTGGGTATAAGTATAGGAAAGAATATGCACTCCGGTTTTAATCCTTAAAGCGCCAAGAAAAACTGCATCTGAAAATGTCGTCTGTTTATGTCGTCTGCTAAATATTCTTGCAGACTTTTCCAACCTAGTTTTGCATACAAGCAAACGGTGTGGACCCTGATCAGACTGCTCCTGAAGGAGCAGTCTGATCTGGGTCCACACTGTTTGCAGAAATGACTTTTAAAGTAACCAGCAGAAGACAAAGCAGACGACAATAGTTGTGACTGGCGCTTTAAGGGTTAAGAAATGATTTTATAAGTATAGGAAAGAATATGCACTCCGGTTTTAAGAAATGATTTATATACCAAGGAAGCTAATTCCCACTCGCTGGAATTGTCTCCCTTTGAAAATGTATTTTACCGCTTAATTTAACGCCATTAATGTGCCATCTGTAGGAAGGGGATGGAACGCCATATGCTGTACAGTTGATCTTAACCGTTTGGAACTTCTGGACTTCTACATCTCTTGGCTGTTTTATCCATTTGGGTTTTGCTGAAATCAGATTCTTAAATATTTACATTTGCTAACCATCCACATGTTCAGTCAACACACAACATCGCAGCACGAGTCACCGTTTATATGTCGCCACGACGTCATGACGTAGCGACGACTTCGAAACGACCTTATTGCGACATTGTTTTCATTAGGTTTAACGTTTCTGATATGGAAATTGAACAGATGTTCAGTCTTATGATTGTGGAAGTTTTTACTCACTGAACTACAACTCTTTCTATTGCGCCTCGCTAGGATCGTGGTAGAACTATTATATATTTTTGTGAACCACTCCAAAATAGAGATAAACCCTTGTCATGCTGAATAAATTAAGATACCACGCCCACTTCTAATTTCCAGCCAATCAGATTACTTGATCCAGATTTTTGATAGAAATTCACATATTTAATGACAAACAGTGCAGATCTGAAGAAGCCAACTGATCTGGATCTACACTGTTTGCTATGATAGGGCATGTCGTGCTCAGCAAGAGAAGGGTAAATATCCCTTTCTTGTCTGGTTTATTCGTTCAGGACATTATTAAGGATATGGGTAAAAACTTGACTTCGGGTGAAAGTGAAATCCTCGATCTCATATATAATTAAGTCACTCTGTGTCCTCGTACACGGCATCCGCCCCCATTCCAGTTTTAGCTAAACTACTCTTCTTTCTTGACGCCTATTCCCGCCCTATATCTGGGGTCCTATATTCTCCAAAGGAACGACAATTGATAGTGCAAAGTCACTCATTTGATAATTTCAGCAGAGAAAAAAATACCTATAAAGCATCAGCTCACTTATATTATAAACGCAAGTTCAATGGAAACTGAAAATGCAGCTGAAAGCAGCACATAATAAACGTCAAACAGATTGCCCTTGGAAACTACACACTATGGATTAGAAAATGGGAGTCGGTATTATTGAGACTCTTCATCAGCAGAACAGAAGTCTGCAACACTGCTTGCGTCCTCTAGCGTATACATGAGCAGAACTCCATTTTCAAATATACCACAACTGGCCCAATGATCCCAAAGGAATTGGAATATAATCTGCACATAACCCATTTACGTCGAGGGGACTCTTCTACCTCAACCCTTTTAACTGGTTCATTTCCAACAGAAGGGATGTAGGGTTGGTTTTGTTAAGGGATTTTTTTTATATGTATATATTTTTTATAGATATTCCTTATTTAATGCAAACAGTGGAGATCCTGATCAGACGCCGCGTTCCCGCGGCGTCTAATCTGGATCTACACTGTTTTCCAATGTTACTTTTATGGGATGTTAGGCAGAAGTGAGTTTATTGTACGATGGCGAGCCGGGTCACAGACTCTCTGACGGTGACAACCTAAACATTTCATTAGATGGTTAATGCTGGGTGTTATGTCTTTGTCCGGACCCTCCAGGTGGTGTTCTTTAGCTCTGGCTGTCACTGTCTGCAGTGTTTGCCACGAGCCATCATCTTTGTTACATTACAGTGAGTCTGTTTGATCACCATATTACAGCATAACCTCGTACACCGAACACGGATGACTCGTTTACCGTTGATGATTCGAACTCGTTTTTGAGTCCGGAAATTCTTCTGATAGCTAAAGAAAACAAATAATTTGGGATTTTAAGGGAAATTTTCTTATTTTATCGTGAAAATGTATGTTGTCTGTACACGCAACATACCATTATTTTGTAAAAGATGAAAAAGACATTCATAGATTATTCTACCCACGTCTCGAATAAATTTCCATGGTCCCAAAGATGTTCGAGCCATTGAAGTTCGACTGTATCTGTGATGTTTTACTGATTGCGTAAAGAAGCCTTTAAGTGATCCGAAACGATTTTAATTTGTACAAGATATGCACTTAGGTTGTTGATATAGTACCAGTAAATGAATTCAAGCCCCTACCCAGTAGTTTTTATTATTATATAATTATAACTATTAAATAATTAGAAATGAACGATAAAATCCGAGGAACAATGATGGCGATATTTCTCAATATCAGCACGCTACTGATTACGTCATTTTACTCGACGTCATAAAATATGACGCCACGCTGGATCAAAACATCATATAAATTACTCTTTAAGTTTGAAAGCAGCAAGTGAAGCAGCAAACTGATGTTTGCTCAAATAAGCAGTTTTTACAACTAGATTAGCTGCAAAACTGCAACAGTGCAAAATTAATATCATGTTGATATTACACTAGTGCAAAAATGATATGTCTTTCTGATATCAGTTTTGCACTGTTACAAAATACGCTATTTGCAGCCTCAAATTAAACAAAAATACAGATTTAGAAGCAAAACGAGAGAACAATATTTATAGCTATATACTAAAAGGGTTATTGCACTGATATTGGTGAATATTGTCCTTCGATATCCCAACTCGGGACAATATTCACCAATATCAGTGCAATAACCCTATATTACTGATCGTTAAAGCGATGGTTGTTGTGTTGAGCTTTGTCGGACCTTGTGGCTGCTTGCCGCGGGATTGTTTTCGTGTTTTGCATTTCTTCTTTTTTTGTACGTCGGTGGTTTCATATAAGGCGTTTGGTTTGTCATTTTCTTTTTTGTTTCTCATCTCTCCTTCTTTTGATGCCTCAGGAAGGCTGTACTTCTTGATTGTGGTATTTCCTGGGCGTCTTCAGTTTTTACTCTTGTTTATTAAATTATTGTTTGCTTGGTGGGTATTGTCTGGCACTATGATCACATCGTTGGGGAGAGCTGGTTGCGTTGCTTTTCTTTGTTTCGTACCATTTATGACCACTTTCTATATATTCTATACATTTTGGGATCCACAAAAAGTCCATGTTAGCAAACATCACGAAAACATACCTATATAATTTTGACCCCCTTAAACCCCAATTCTATATAGTAAAACTGGGGTTTACAGGGGTATATATTATTTTTCTTATTTCTGCTCAAAAACATAGATTGTGGGTACTCGTTAGAACCGCCTCGCCGAGGCGGTTCTAACGAGTACCCATAATCTATATTTTGAGCAGAAACAAGAAAAATATCAGAATTTTTTATCTGATTTTTTCCTCTTTTTTGGTTGTGAAATTTTCAATATATTTGAATAGGCGTGTTTTCGTAATGACAAAATGTTTATATTGTATAGAATTATAACCATTTATGGTCATTTTTCTTCATATTCCATAATTTTTTTTATCCATTTTCCAACCCTGTAATGCAAAATCGTGCTATAACGAACCGTGTTATAACGAGGTTGTGGTATATGTGCATAATACGGAGATCTGCCACTTACATCGTACAACTACATGTATCTGCTGTGTAACCGGTGCAGCGGATTCTGAGTTCATCCCAGTACATTCATATATGCCTGCATCTGACTGGTTCACATCCGGAATAAGTATCTCTTGTCCCCAGCTCCTCTGTATGATTTTAGAAGCAAGAGTACCAAAATTGTCTCGTGCCCAGTAAACATCAGGAGTAGGACTGAAAATCACAACATCGGATAGAATTGCTGAACAAACATCGGGCACATGATGTTTATACAACGTTTATACAACGTCGCATCAATGTCGATGCAACGTCACGACGTTGCATCGACGTTAATGCGATATTGTATAAACGTCATGTGCCTCATGGGTACTAAAAGTAAAATTTCAGTGACGCGACCAACGACGGGTCGTTGACCATGGCTGATTCGAACTTGTTTTTGAGTCCCTAGGGAATTTTTCCGACAGCTCTAGAAAACACTTATTTAGGGATAGTTCAGTCATTTTGTTTTATTTTGTCATGAAAATGTTTACTGGTTGTACTCATAAGAATCGCCTCATCGCATTTTAGATTTTTTAATACACAAATAAGATATGTTTAAACGAAACTGATAATATGTTTATTATATACCTTGAAAAATTAACCCTTAAAACGTCGTTCATAGCAGACTCTAATCCTGTATATAGTTGAGAAAATAAGGTTTGATATTTCGAGCGAAACGTAATCGATAAGCCTAGGTCATAAAGTACAGAAGGGGCGGCAAGGAGTAAAACTTGACAGACGAAACATACAGATGGGCTGACAAAGAGAATGATTACTAAAGGACATCTGAAAATACGGGGCC
Organism: Anodontia alba; assembly: GCA_964016985.1. NCBI lineage: Eukaryota > Metazoa > Mollusca > Bivalvia > Lucinida > Lucinidae > Anodontia > Anodontia alba. Next base: position 3,289,166 of record OZ024828.1, on the reverse strand, counting down.
CTAATATGAACTTTTTAAACCATCGTCTACTGACTATATACTGATATTCAATCAACAAGTTGTAGGTTTACAAAACCAAAATTAACACATATTAAACACATTACTAAAATTAAGATTTTCTTTTATCTTGTAAATTGAATTATTTAAAACTGACAACTAAATACTGATATAACTGGAATGTACAAACAATTAGACATTTCATATGAGATCAAGGGTTAAGCCTATGGAAGTTGGAGAGTGAGGGGCCAAAATTAACACATATTAACACAGCACTAAAATTAACATTTTTTTAATCTTGTAAACTGAATTATTTAAAACTGACAACTTAATACTGATACAACATTTGAAAATAGAATATCATTCCAATAGAGGCTAGGAGGCCTAAGTAATAATACATGCTACATTACTGTTCATGAACAATTTATTTACCTTCACTACAGATGGTGTTAAGTGCTCTGTGGCTTCCGTAAAACGTCTCTCTGTATTTCGTATAAGTGCGTGCAGTTTATTTTTTTTCTTATCCCTCAGAATCACTGAACACTGTTGGATTTATTTAAAAACAATGTAGAATATCATCTTATAGAAAGCGTGAACAGCTACTTTTTATATTATACAGTTGACTCTCGTTATCTCGAACTCGCTTATCTCGACTAACCGCTTATCTCGAAGTAAAAATCTTGTCCCTGCCTAAACATGAAAATCTAACAACAAGTAAAAAGTATTGTGGAAAAGAGGAGAAATTGCTCCAAAGGAGCAATTTCTCCTCTTTTCCACAATATTTTCAATATATCTCTAACGTCGAGTCCTATTACATATAGATTTGTTAAATGTGGTTGTTCGAATTATTTTTTCATCAATTCTGAAAATCTGATATGTCGGGGTACGGATATCTCGAAGTGTTTCAGAGAGTCCCTTGGAATTCGAGATAACGAGAGTCGACTGTATGTTCATGAACCTACTCTATAGAACCGAGCCTGGAATAAGCCCCTCACTCTCCAACTACTATAGACTTAACCTTTGTCATGCTGAATAAATTAAGATGCCACGCCCACTTCTAAATGACAGCCAATCAGATTCCTTGATCTAGATTGTTGACATAAATTCACATACAGAAAGGCAAACAGTGCAGAACCAGATCAGTTACTGATTTGGATTGACACTGTTAGCAGGGTATATCCGTGTTGAACAGGACAAGGGTTAAGGAAATTTGATTTTGCCAGCCTTTTTTATGGTATTTAATCGTCAATTACCTACATTTTGGATGTCATAAAACTCCATTCGTTCGAACTGGAGTTAGCAATAGGAATCCAAGGATTTTACGCCTTTCAAGTTAAAAAAAAATCAAAAACCAACAGCACAAATTCGCGGGAGTATAATGAAATGGGTTATTAAGCTAAATTTAAAATATAAACTACATAACTACTTACTTTCCAGAGAATACACATTTCAAGGTAAAATTTTGTCCTTCTAGAGCAAAAATGAATTGGGGAATGGACCAGACCAGACTGGCGGGAAACAAGTGCTTGGTAGCTGTAAACGAAATAAAGAATTTAAAATAGTTAAACACTGAGACACAATAGATTCAGACAGACAAACACCTATACACGATATATATATATATATATATATATATATATATATATATATATATATATATATATATATATATATATACATATATATATGAGAGTTAATCATTAACAGTGCAAATGATTTCTTTACCTGAGGCCTTTCGGCTTTTGCCTTCTTCAGATATTTTCTATTTAAAAAATGACACAAAAATGTAAAATTTACAAATAACAGTTGCATAAGTTGAAAAACAGATTATGCCCTATTTGGGCCCAAGTTATCTGGCCTGGTGCGACTTGATAACTGATCGTGTTTGGATATCTGTGAAATATAAACAATACGTGTAAACACAACGTGCAAAAAGTATAAAGCTTATCTGAACTATCAACACAACGTGCAAAAGGTATAAAGCTTTTCTTTACTTTCAACACCACTGTGCCCATACACGTAATTTAAACAATGCACATAAACCTTACACCGAAAGGGATATACACCAAACTGAGTGTTTCTCACCAGTTCGTAAAGCAAATCGGCCCAACTGACGTACAATCACATAAACAAAACGTTCCACATAAGCTGTCGCATGCCTTAACTTAGGAACGATGATTCCCTCTACTGGTCGCTCCTGTTGATCCCATATGGCCGTAGAGTGTTCAGACGTCGGATCCAATAGCTTTCTCTTGCTTACCTGGTTCGATCTGGCCACTCCGGGTTATGATCTAAGCAACAAAGCGTGGCGTGGTTGAGGAAATCATGTTCTGATGAACAAAAGTGTTCTGCGACAGGGGACCCCTCGAACCGCTTGTGTTTCCAATCATCTCGGTGGCCGTTCATCCGTTAGTTCACATGATCACCGGTTTCACCAACATATTGTTTTCCACACCTGGTGCATGTTATACGGTAGACAATATTTGTCGTCTTACAACCAGTGTTGCACCTAAGCTTGATTGTTGCCCCAGACGCTGACTTCGCGATCTGTGTAGGGTTATCGTTTTGCAGGTTTTGTATCTTGCTTTGCCGCACGGTCATGTCTTCCCAAGTGGTTCATCATCACGCATGTCGGGTTTGAGCTTGGCACGTACAAGAAGCTCCCGCAGACTCTTGGCCTTCTGTAGGACAAGGTCGGTCTTTCTGTGAAGATCTCGCTCAAAGTGCTAGAGGACTCAATGATGGGCCAGTGTTTGTTGACTATCTCTCACTTTTGGCAAGTCTGGGTGATACGTCAACACGAAGGAGAGAACGCTCGACAGATTTAGGCCTATGAGAAAGTAGGTCTTCTCTCTTTTGTTGCCGTGCTCTCTCAATTGCAAGTGAAATTTCCTGTTTCTGATTACCCCGTTTGCAGAGGTGGTCAATCAGTTCTCTTGCTCTTGGTGTCCGAATCGGAGCAGATGCGTCTGAGGCGAAGTGCAAGGCTGTAAGGAACATTTTTGCAGCAGTGTTTTGAGTGGCAACTTGTGGGTAGGAGATACTGGTGTGTATCTGTTGGTTTTGTATACAGATAAACAGATATTGTATCGCCCACAAGACTTGATTTGATGTCCATAAACACGTGCTGCTTGGTTGAAATTTCAGCCGTGAACTTTATGCTCGGGTGGAAGGTGTTGGCCTCGTAAAGGAAAGCTGGCAAAGTCTCTCGGCCGTGCGACCACTTCATGTCAATATCGTCAATGAACCTTAACTTTGAAAATGGTCTCAGGGCCACTGACTTCAACAGCTGTCTCTCGTCGACCAATGAAAATGCTGGCATATGCAGGTGCCATTTGGGTACCCATAGCAGTGCCTTGGACATTTCAAAATTGCATTTGAGTATGAGGGTCAGAACTTTGACCAGAGTCTGTGTAGGTAGTCTTCTGAGCTCATACTCAAATGCAATATCTTTGAGTTCAACAGGAAACATTATCTCCAGTCCTACTCCTGATGTTTACTGGGCACGAGATAATTCTGGTACTCTTGCTTCTAAGATCATAGAGAAGAGCTGGGGCCAAGAGATGGGCCCAAAAAGGGCATAATCTGTTTTTCAACTTATGCAACTGATATTTTTAAAGTTTAGATTTTTGTGTCTTTTTGTTTTGAATAGAAAACCTCTGATGAAGGCGAAAGCCGAAAGGCCTCAGGTAAACAAATCATTTGCAATTTTAATGATTAACTATCAAGATATAGATTAACGCCTATCATTTCAGCATCCTTTCTGGATCCAGTGCTACCGAAAAGATATATATGTATATTGCTGAAAATCTCTCTCTCTCTCTCTCTCTCTCTCTCTCTCTCTCTCTCTTTCTCTCTCTCAGCAAAATATCTCAAACTGTTTTTAAGTTACAGAGTGGACACAAATATATTACAGAAATCACTATTTTGAAAGTTCAAAGGTCCATGACTCCAAAAGTTGGTTAACAAGAGCTACCTTTCTTGTGTTATGCACCTTGTCTCATTATGCGTTACATTTATGTGAAGTTTCATCAAAATATCTGGAACGGTTTTTAATTTACAGAGCGGTCACGAGTACATAGTAGAAATGGTTATTGCCAATATTTACTATGTTAAAAAGGCCGCAACTCCAAAAGTAGATTAATCAGAGTTACGTTTTTTTTTGTGTGTTCTGCACGTTCTCTTATGGTGCTTTACACATGTGAGAAGTTTCATTAAAATATCTGGAATGGTTTTCAACTTACAGAACAGACACGAGTACATGGTAGTAATGGCCATGTTTAATGTACAGAGGTCAATAATTCCAAAAGTAGGTAAACTAGAGTTACGGTTTATGTGTTTCGCACGTTGTCTTATAGTGTTGTACATTTGTGTGAAAGCGTAAAGCCAGAGCTAAGGCATCACCAACAGAGCTTTCTTCCTCAGACCTCTCTTGTTCTATCTGCAACAGGCAGTTTAGAGCTAAGACTGGTCTCATCAGTCATCTTAGAACACACGAATAATAACATATCACACAGTTGATTAGGATTGGTCATTATCAGTAATGACAGACGAACGAATGAATATTTGTGTGAAATTTCGTGAAAATATCTCTGACGGTATCAGAGTTATGGAGCGGATACGAATGATGGAAGCGGTAACGGACAGACGGACACTCAAAATTTCGGACGGTATAACATAATACCCTTGACACTTTTTTGGGGGGCGGGGAATAAAAAGAAATTTCTTCTTTTGGTGCCCCAGGGAGGGATGTGTTTCATGATTGTAGCCTTTCATGAGTAATTCAATATAAGGATCAAACATGGTTTACATGCATTAACATTCGCCAGGTCCGAGGGAGGTGTTGAAAACCGAGGCCGGGGGCTATTATTGCATAAAAACTGAAAACATTTGTTACATTTTTCGTTATTTCTTGTACTATTTTGTTTCGCCTTTTCACCGATGTAGCGCGAACGTAATTTCCACGGACTATGCTCCTCCTAAGGCCGGGCAGTACGCATCTCGTAATGGCAATAAATCTGTGGCCCCGGTACGATCATATTGAAAGTTCCGTAGCCGTGCATTAATAGCGCGTGAATTGCCTTGTTAATACACGGCTTTTCAACGGTTAATGCACGGCTGTTAATAACGTGCGACATTGCTTTTTATATGCAATAATTTATATTAACATGGACAATATAACACTTCGATATATATTATTGCATAAAAAGCAGTTTCGCACGTTATTAACAGACGTGCAGTAACCGGCGAAAAGCCATATATTAACAAGGCAATTCACGCGCTGTTAATGCACGGCTACGCAACTTTCAGTATGATCGTACCGGGGCCACAGATTTTCTGCCGTTACGAGATGTGTACTGCCCGGCCCTAGGAGGAGCATAATCCGTGGAAATTACGTTCGCGAGACATCAGTGAAAAGGGGAAAACAAAATATTGCAAGAAGTAACTCGAAATGTAGCAAATAATTTCAGTTTTTATGCAATAATAGCGATCGAACATGTATTTTTTAATGCATTAACATTTGCCAGGTCTCTTGGGAGGTGTTGAAAACCGCGGCGTTTTCAACACCTCCCACTGGACCTGGCGAATGTTGATGCATGAAAACCCATGTTTGATCCCTGTATTCTAAAAGCCGTTTGCTTTTGCGAAAAACCAACTACACTGGAACCGCTTTATAAGACGGTTCATTATAAGAAGGTTGGTTCATTATAAGACGGTTTCAGATTTAAGACGATTTAAAAATGGACTCCGCAATTCTTGCATCCAAACAAAAATGTAAAGATTATATAGAAAATGACCATTTGTTAAAACAAAAATGTATCTATTATACCATGTATAGAAAAATGAACCTTTATCAAAATGTATAGATTATGTAGAAAAATAGAAAAATGATAATTTAGCAAAACAAAAATGTATAGATTATATAGAAAAATGACCAAAAATGATTGTTCTTTTATTTAATTAGTACATTTTTGTTTTGATAAATGGTCGTTTTTTTCTGTTTAATCTATGCAGTTTTGTTTGGATAAAACAGAGTTAATTTAGTTAACACGGTTTTTGCAGCAATAGTGTTTAATAAAACTTACTTCCATGTATAACTATCTTTTCTCCGCAGCTTCTAACCACCTGCTGTGTAAAAGGATTGCGAGATACACAGTGGTATGTACTGCCATTCTGACTGTCCGACTGAATAACTTTAGCAAAATGAAGTCTACCTGAAAAGAAATTGTTCTTATGTGAGGTGAAAAGGGCTGCATTCAGTAAAGCAGAACACTAGCGAATGTTTTTCGCAAACTATTTTGCATCTTCTGAAGTCATAACGTAAACATGCCTATATAAAATTTTTACCCCCTTTAAACCCCACTTTTAAACATTACTTTTCTTATTTTTTTTGTACAAAAGCATAGATTGTTGGTACTCGTTAGAACCGCCTAGGTAACGAGTACAACCTATGTTTTGAGCAGAAATATGAAAAATATAAGAACTTTTTATCTGTAAATTTTCAGTTTTTGGTGGTTAAAATTTTCAGTATATTTGAATAGGCATGTTTTTGTAATGTTATTGGGATCCCATCTCATGTTACCTCAAATTAGCGAGTAACTGTTATTCTCACTGACGAGACTTGGTGTTAGATCGAATTGATTATATCAATAATTATTAATTTAATACAGGAACGAATAATGATATCAACGCAATAAATATTTCCTTATTTAAGAATTGAAATTCGGGGCCCAGTTGTTCAAAACTAACAATGTCGTTAGTTAACGTATCGTTAAAACTTTGATCATTAAATATGGCATATATGCTAATATTTTTGCTGAAAAAAAATGTGAGTAGCTTTTGCATTTGCAAAAGCTACTCACATTTTTTCAGAAAAAAACCCCTTTAAATTAGATATATTTTTTTTACTAGAACAGTTAACATTTTGACCACTAACGAGCTCGTTAAGCTAATGACGCTTTGAACAACTGGGTCCAGATTTTTAGCTTGCGCGGAATGATGAAAAACGTTAGGCTATTTCAATTCTGTGAAGCCTGAAGGGCCTAATATCTTCACCATCCATTGCAAGCTGAAATCTGACTTTCAATTCTTATATTTATATTTTATATTATCAGCACTTACCTTACAGTTTGATAATATTTGGAATAATATTTCGCTTAACAGATGTCTTGGGACATCCCGGTGGCAGATTTACTGCGCTTAACGTCATGGAGATAGCTGACCGGCGTCACGCAAACGTTACTAAACAAAGAACTTTGCAGGCGGATGCTCACATAACCCCACCATAATGTACGGCATAGATCGCATGATAGCTCAGTGTTTTGCATCAAAAAATAAGCTGTAACAAGAGTGACTCCTTTATCGTAGAAGATTACATTTAAAAATGTAAATATTTATGGTTACAAACCAGTATACATAAGTTTTATTTGCATAGGCCGCAAACGTTCTGCTTTAGTATTTACATTTTTAATTTATTACATTTTATTACATTTTCAGCAGTGATTTACTGAAATTTCTCAGTGATTTCACTGAGTAAATTATTTCATTTCGTACGTTTTGACGTCATAATTGCTATGCGACGCTGCTGAAGTTGTTGGTAACAACAATCAAAATGGTTGACGTTTTGCTGAGAATTTAATAAACTCATGGAAATCAGACTGCAAAAAGAGTAAGAGAAATGACCAGGGAATGCCTCAATCACAATCCGCAGCCCTTCCCAGACACCAAGAGGAAGAGGAAACGGACAAAACCAAACAAGCACAAATCGAACAAACGTACAAAAAACACTAAGATAAGCTCTCTCTTCCCCAAGCGAGGTAATCGCATTGCTTAAAGAACTGAAAAACACAAGAACAAAATGACACAAGGTAAGACATAAAATAAATCGCCTCGTAGAATAACCCACAAGAAACAAAGAGTTAGACTAACACCGGGACCACCGCCTTAAAACTGCAATTTTCACGTCCAGTTGGCGTTTCTTTTAGGAAAGACCTGCAACACAAATATAAATTATGATTTTCTTTATATTCCAGTTCTACCTTCGGGACATTGTTGTGTCTGTATTTCAAGCATAGGATGACTTTTGGATTAAAGTAAAAACAAGATGGCGACTGATTTTTCTAACCAAACCATGCATCCTGAAATTGATACGCTGACTGGAACTATTTTGGTAGAAAATCATACGGCTGAAAGTGAAAATTCAAATTAGCCTTCCGTAATCGATCAAACCAATCAAACAAACTGTATGTAATCTTCCACGATCAAGCAGTTTTAACATTTAGCATGCTGGATACAAATTTCAGCAGACGATATTTTGAAAGTTTTTCTTATTTTTTTTCCCAGAAAGTAGGCTTTGACATGTCATGGAAACTGTCTGCATGAAATATCAATGCCTATTTTCTGGGAAACAATAATAAATATATCAATTTGTCGTCTGCTGAATCAGGATAGCCTATACTAGGAAAAAATGAAAGTAATTTGTCTTAACCCATTATGCCGAGTGAACTCTTCTCTGCCTCAGCTGTTTGGACTGCTCTATTACCAACTGAAGGAGTGTCTGGTTAGTAATTATCATGGTTTATGTTCATTGCAAAAGTTAATGCAAATAACGCATAATGTGGCATCTGAGCGGGGTCTATACTTTGCATTTTATACAGGAATCGCTATAACACCCCGTTATAATGTTATGTATAGGGTTTCATTTATCTTAAGCATCATGTTTACTATGTTTCCATAAATAGCTTTATTTACTATGTTTCCAAAAATAACTTTCTAGAACAACATGTTTACAATAACATGATGTTTACGTCCTTGATTCTGGACTGAGTTGTTTTTGGAATGTCATGGAAGATTTAGAAGTTTCTTGATTGGAACTGGAAAATAAGAGATGCTTGTAGTAAATTCTTTTTCTAGAACCTTCTTTGATATTATATAAGGAGAAAAGATTTTCATCTGGACATCTTTGTATACTTTCACTGGAAATTATTCTATACTGGATTACTTTAATATTTTATTCATTCTGGACTTAAATTCTGAATTCAGGAACATTAAATTGTGGGATCAGAAACTGATATTGAAAGGATTTGTTTTATAAATTCTCACGGATTATTTTTGAGGGACTTTGTGACATAAACTTGAAAGGTACTGTTTACTTACATTATTTTGTTCTGAATCTTGTCTTATTTTTTTTTTGTGAATAAATATTGTTAATAATTTAAAGCTTGTTGCTGGTTTCACTTTCATTTCTTTCTCGTTACGCCTGGCTCGTAACAGAAATTGGGGGCTCGTCCGGGATCGAACATTTTCTTGAGCTAAAACAAGTTTGAGCTTTTTAAAGAAAACAAATATTGATTTTTAAAGAAAAAAAAAAAAAAAAAAAAGAAGAAATATTTGTTTGCTATAAAACAAGTACTGACTTTTAAAAAAAAAATCAGTAATTACAAAAATCTTTATTTAATAAAAAAGCAAGTATTGACTTTTGAAAAATATCAGTAAATAAACTCTGATTGATAAATTTACTTGATAAAATCAGCAAAAAGCAATCATGTCATTTGATCTTCAATCTTTTATTGCTGCGCCTTCGCAGGAGTTATTAAATTTGGCCAACAAGTCAGATTTGTTGGACATTGCTGCTCACTATGAATTGACTACCGTCAACAAGTCCATGCTAAAACAGGAAATAAAAAATATTCTGGTACAATTTATGGTAGATAAGGAAATACTTGATTCTTCTGCTTTGTCTCTTGTTCTCGTTACACAGACAGGGTTGCAAATGCGAGAGCTTGAGATTCAGAAGCAAATCGAGTTTGAAAAATTAAGAGTAGAACAAGAAAAACTTAAAATAGAAATGGAAGAAAAGGAAAGAGAGAGACAATATAACTTAAGAATGAAAGAATTAGAAATGCAAAATATGACGGTAAAACGACAACCTTTAAACTCTGGTGCTTATTTTGACGTCACTAAACACATCAGATTAGTTCCTCCATTTCAAGAAAAAGAGGTTGACAAATATTTTCTTCATTTTGAAAAAGTAGCAGAAAATTTAAAATGGCCAAAGGAGCATTGGACCTTGCTTTTGAAAAGCGTAATAATTGGGAAGGCTCGAGAAATATATACTCAGCTGACTGTTGAGCAGAGCTCCAGTTATGATACTGTAAAGGAATTAATTCTTAAGGCTTATGAGTTGGTCCCTGAGGCTTACAGGCAAAAATTTAGGAACTGTAAAAAAGAAAATGAGCAGACCTATGTAGAATTTGCTAGAACTAAAGAACAGTTATTTGATAGGTGGTGCTCTTCGAAGAAAATTGGCTCTGATCATGGAAAACTTAGGCAGCTCATGCTTGTAGAGGAGTTCAAAAGGTGCATAAATTCAGACATTAAGTCCTTTTTAGATGAGAAACAAGTTGAAACTTTGGAAGCTGCAGCTCGACTTGCAGATGATTATGCTTTAACACATAAAGTTTCCTTTATTAATAAGTCAAATCCCTCTAGAAGACCATTTTTCCCACATTCAGGATCCAAACATAGTCCTAGTCATCCACCTGGCAGTCATAGCCAAACAATTACTCCCAAACCCAAACCTTCTGGTGAAAATAAAGATCAAAATCCCTTATCTCAACCAATTTGCAATTATTGCAAAAGGACAGGTCATATTATATCTGAATGTTTACATTTGAAAAGAAAGAAAGAAAAACAAGAGGTGCTTAAACCTACTGGCCTTACCTCTTTACGGTCAAAACCACAGTCATGTGTTAAGGAGGAAGATCCTATCCAGACCGAAAGGCCTGAGACTGATTCTGTTATGGAGATTTATGAACCATTCTTATCAGATGGTTTTGTGTCACTAAATAGTGACTATGCCCAGTCTACCCCAATTTTAATCTTACGAGATACTGGAGCTTCTCAATCCCTTATTTTAGCAGATACTCTGCCTTTTTCTGAGAAGACTTCTTCTGGGACAAGTGTCCTTATTCAGGGTGTAGAGTGTGGATTTGTTAATGTTCCTCTTCATAACATTTATTTATCCTCAGACTTGGTAACTGGTTTAGTGGCTGTCGGTATTCGACCTTCTTTACCTTTTAAAGGTGTTCATTTACTGTTAGGCAATGATTTAGCAGGAGATAAGGTTGTGGTAAATCCACTTTTGACTAACATACCTTGTATTGATCAGCCACCTGATCCCATTGAGCAGGAAATCCCTGATCTTTACCCATCTTGTGCCGTTACAAGGGCCATGGCTAAGAAAGCAGAACAGAATGATGGAGAAATTGATTTAACTGATACCTTTTTGGGTCAGTATTTTAAACATGAGATTACAAATTCTCTTTCATCCAGCCTGTCTGACAAGCAGACAGACTTAAGTGACAAGTCAAAGTCCAGTCATTACTCTTCGCTGTTAAATGACCAAGGTCAAGGTCATGACTTGGTGTCAAGGTCACAGATTTGCGAGGAACAACATAATGATCCTGAAATTTTGCCTTTACTTGAAAGGGCTTTTGATGAGAAACAAATAGATCAAGTCCCAGTCTGTTTTGATGTCAAAAATGGCATTTTAATGAGAAAATGGCGTCCTCCTGATGTCTCAGCAGAAGACGAGTGGACTGTTAATCACCAAATAGTGGTTCCAAGGGTTTATCGCCCTGAAATTTTGAACTTGGCCCATGAGACTCCCATGTCAGGTCATTTAGGTATAAATAAGACCTATCACAAAATTCTTAACCATTTTTACTGGCCAAGGTTAAAATCTGACGTTTCTCAATTTTGTAAATCTTGCCATACTTGTCAGATGGTAGGAAAACCCAACCAGACAATACCAAAAGCTCATTTACAGCCCATACCTGCATATGATGAACCTTTTAGCAGAATAATTATTGACTGTGTTGGTCCCTTGCCCAAAACAAAGTCAGGTAATGAATATCTTCTCACTATAATGTGTGCTTCTACACGTTTCCCAGAAGCCATTCCACTTAGGAATATTAAAACTAAGAACATTGTTAAGGCTTTGGTAAAGTTTTTTACATTTGTAGGTCTCCCAAAGTCTGTTCAGTCGGATCAGGGCTCAAATTTCATGTCTGGAATTTTTCAGCAGGTCATGCATGAGTTGGGCATTACTCAGTATAAATCGTCACCTTACCATCCTGAAAGTCAAGGTGCCCTTGAAAGATTTCATCAGACACTGAAAAATATGATCAGATCATACTGCTTTGATACTGAAAAAGATTGGGATGAGGGCATCCATTTGTTGTTGTTCGCTGTTAGAGAATCTGTTCAGGAATCTCTTGGTTTCAGCCCATTTGAGCTGGTATTTGGCCACACTGTGCGTGGACCTTTGAAACTTTTGAAAGAGAAATTTCTCTCAAATGATGACAGTTCTCTGAACTTACTTCAGTATGTATCAGATTTTAAAGACCGACTGTCTAAAGCTTGTGAAGCTGCTCGAACCAATCTTAAGTCAGCACAAAGGAAAATGAAATGTTGGTATGATGAAAATGCAAAAGAAAGAAAATTCATGTCTGGAGACAGGGTACTTGCTCTTTTGCCTATTCCTGGCAAACCACTGCAAGCCAAATATTACGGCCCTTACACTGTAGATAAACAGATAAGTGATGTAAATTACATTGTTAACACTCCTGGGAGACGCAAACAAAAACAATTATGTCATGTTAACATGCTTAAACAATACATAGATAGGAATAGCTCTTCTGTTACACCAATTAGTGTTGTTAGTTCGGTCCCTCAAGAACAAAGTGAAATGAACTCTGAAGACATAAACTTGACCAAATCTGATCCTGCTTCATCAAAACTTCAGAATTCTGACATTCTAAAGGATCTCGACCAGAAACTTTCACACCTAGATCCAGTCCAAAGAAAAGAACTGAAACAGTTAATTTATCAATATAAACACTTATTTCCGGACATTCCTACAAGGACTGACAAAATTTATCATGATGTGAACGTTGAGGACTCACAACCTGTCAAACAACATCCATATAGAATGAACCCAACAAAACAAAAATATCTTAAGGAGGAAATTCAGTATTTGCTGGACAATGATTTTATTGAACCAAGTCAAAGTGAATGGATTTCACCTTGCATTCTTGTGCCAAAACCTGATGGAACATATCGGATGTGCACCGATTACAGGAAGGTCAATAATTTGAGTAAAACAGACACTTTTCCCATACCAAGAATGGATGACTGTATTGACAAAGTTGGAAATTCAAAATATATAACTAAATTTGATCTTCTGAAAGGATTTTGGCAAATTCCTCTCACAGAAAGAGCCAAAGAGGTCTCAGCATTTGTTACTCCTGATGGATTATATCACTATAAAGTAATGCCTTTCGGAATGAAAAACTCTCCAGCAACATTTCAACGCTTAATCAACACCATAATAGCTAGAATCGAGCATTGCGATGCTTACATCGATGATGCCATCATATACAATGATGAATGGAATCACCATCTTGGAACTATCAAAGTATTCTTTGATAAACTAAGTGAAGCAAACTTGACAATAAACCTTGCTAAAAGTGAATTCTGTCATGCAACTTTAACATTTCTAGGACATGTTGTGGGTCATGGTCAGGTTAAACCTATAGAGGCTAAAGTTGAAGCTATTTCAAATTTTCCGGTGCCCACATGCAAAAGACAACTGATGAGGTTTCTTGGTATGGCCGGTTATTACAGGAAATTCTGTAATAATTTTTCTGTCATTGCTGAGCCACTGACTAATTTACTTAGTAAAAGAATGAGGTTTAAGTGGACCAGTGATTGTCAGAATGCCTTTGATAAACTGAAAGCCATACTGAGAAGTGAGCCGGTTCTCTTGGCACCAAATTTTAATAAAGAATTCAAGCTAGCAGTGGATGCGAGTGATGTTGGTGCAGGTGGTGTATTACTGCAAGAGGATGACAATGGTGTGGATCATCCAGTTTGTTACTTTTCCAAAAAGTTTAACAAACATCAAAAGAATTATTCTACAGTAGAGAAAGAATGTTTGTCTCTCATTCTTGCTCTTCAACATTTTGAAGTTTATCTGACTTCTTCGTCCTCACCTATTGTTGTTTTCAGCGATCACAATCCCCTGACTTTCATCCATAAGATGAAAAACAAGAATCAGAGGTTGCTCAGATGGAGTCTGTTGTTAGAGGAATACAATCTTGACATCAGGCATATCAGGGGAAAAGATAATATTATTCCCGATGCCTTGTCCAGAGCATGATGTCTTGATCTGTGGTTTCCTGTAACTTGCTGTATATAAGATAATAATAGCCTTTATCAGTATTTTATTTTATGATAATTTTATGGCAAAAGAAAGCTTTATTACATAAATCTTTCTTTTCCTTGAAGAGGGGAAGTGTTATGTATAGGGTTTCATTTATCTTAAGCATAATGTTTTCTATGTTTCCATAAATAGCTTTATTTACTATGTTTCCAAAAATAACTTTCTAGAACAACATGTTTACAATAACATGATGTTTACGTCCTTGATTCTGGACTGAGTTGTTTTTGGAATGTCATGGAAGATTTAGAAGTTTCTTGATTGGAACTGGAAAATAAGAGATGCTTGTAGTAAATTCTTTTTCTAGAACCTTCTTTGATATTATATAAGGAGAAAAGATTTTCATCTGGGCATCTTTGTATACTTTCACTGGAAATTATTCTATACTCGATTACTTTACTATTTTATTCATTCTGGACTTAAATTCTGAATTTAGGAACATTAAATTGTGGGATCAGAAACTGATATTGAAAGGATTTGTTTTATAAATTCTCACGGATTATTTTTGAGGAATTTTGTGACATAAACTTGAAAGGTACTGTTTACTTACATTATTTTGTTTTGAATCTTGTCTTATTTTTTTTTTGTGAATAAATATTGTTAATAATTTAAAGCTTGTTGCTGGTTTCACTTTCATTTCTTTTCGTTACGCCTGGCTCGTAACAATAATAAAAACTAACCAGACTATTGCATATGGACCAATTCAAAGAGTTAACCCTTGTCCGGCTGAACCCGGATATACCCTGTTTTGCAAACAGTATAGACCCAGATCAGTTGGCTTGAAGAAGCCAACTGATCTGGATCTGCACTGTTTGCTATCAAGTATGCAAATTTATAACAACAATCTGGATCAAGTCACATGATTGGCTGAAAATTAGAAGTGGGCGTGGTATCAATTTATTCAGCAGGACAAGGGTTAAAAGGTAGAAGAGGCCACTCGGCAACAATAAGTAAGTTGACATGAAATGTTTCATACCTTGCAAGTCCATAGTGACCCTTTTACTTGGTTGTACAGGCTGATAGGAACCATCTTCATCAAGAACCTCCCAATAAACGGAGGCTGGCGGAATGCTCCATGCTGGTCTACATGGCAGAGTTAAAGGAAATGCAAGATAAACCTCATGCTCCTTAATAAAATAGAACAAAGATTAGTGTATGATATCAACCCAATAAACATCTCCGTATTCTTTACGAACATGCATAGAAAAAAATATTCATATAGACGGGCATTTGATTGTTCCAAAAGACAGCTTGAGGATATTCGCTACCTTCGACGAAAAACTGTAACAAATGAACGGACAGTTTGTTATACGAGGGCGAGTCAATAAAAAACCAGCCTAACTTATTTCTGGTTGAGATCGATCTCTTCTTTTTCGATGTAATTGCCCTCTAGAATGATGCACTTGGACCAACGGTGTTCCAGTGCCATCAGCCCAGAACTGAAGAAGCCAGGGTCCTTGTCTCTCTGGCCCACTCCTCAACTGCCGCCACGACTTCTTCGTTGGACCGGAAATGACGTCCACGGATATCTTTTTTCAAGTTTGGGAATAGGAAATAGTCACTAGGAGCTAAGTCCGGAGAATAGGTGAGGTGCGGTATTAGCTCGTACCCATTCCGCTCAACTGCATCCATTGCAATTTTGCAAGTGTGGACTCTCGCATTGTCCTGTTGGAGCAGAATCCCTTTGGGGAGTTTACCTCAGCGTTTTTCACGGATCACAGTTTTCAGTTGGTCGAGCAAATTTGCGTAATACGCAACTGTTTTTGTACTTTTCTTTGCTAGAAAGTCCAACATAATAACGCCTTGTGCATCCCAAAATACAGATGCCATCACCTTGCCAGCAGAGGGTTGCGTTTTGAACTTCTTTGGCCTCGGAGACCCCGGCCCTACACTCTGGCGACTATGAGCTTTATTCTCTGACTCATAATAATGGACCCAGGTCTCATCTACAGTCACCAGACGTGAAAGGAAATCATCTTCCTTTGACCTAAACCGCTTCAACAATGCACTGTATACTGATGCTCTGGTTGCCATTTGCTCGTCGCTAAGGGATTTTGGGACCCAACGGGCTGTTAGCTTGTGCATACCCAAGCGATCATGTAAAATTGTTGAAACGCTACCATGTGAAATGTGTAATGCATTTGCTATTTCTTCCACCTTAATTCGCCTGTCAGAGTACACCAGATCCCGTACTTTATTACACATTTCTTCATCGGTGGCATCTGATGGGCGTCCAGACCTGGTTTCGTCTTCTAAAGACGTTCTACTGCGTTTGAATTCCACAACCCAGAATTTAACTTGTGCATACGTTGGTGCAGAAGACCCATAAACATCGGTCAACTCGCAATGTATTTCCCGACCTGTTTTCCCTTTCAAATACAAATACCGAATTACAGCACGGTACTCAACTTTTGACGAAAAGCTTACTTTTGCATCACTAGCCATGTTTGACATTCAATATCTTATGAGCGAATGACACGATTAGGGTGCAATTTTGCCCTCAGGCCTAAAACATATATTGAAACAAGGCATGAAAATCTTGGGTGTCTCGGTCAATTGGAAATGGGAAAGGCTGGTTACTTATTGACTTGCCCTCGTAGTTTGCGGGTAATCGCGAACGTTTTGGTTAACTGGGCTGCGTTCTATAAAGCAAAACACTAGCCACTAGCGAGAGATTTTCCAAAATACACATTAACCTCTTTATAACACGGTTCGTTACAACACGGTTTTGGATATAACACGGTTCAAAGATGGATCCCAAAAATGTTTAGATTATATAGAAAAATTACCATAAATGGTCATTTTTCTATATAATACTGTACATGTTTGTTTGGATATAACACGGTTACATAACTAACACGGTTTATGCTATGGACCCCAATAGTGTTATAAGGAGGTTGTGTTGTAAAACTATTTTGCATCTTCTAAACTGTTATTGTAAACCCGTCTTATTTAACCTCAAATTAAAGAGTAGGCGTTATTCTCGTGAAAAAGACTTGATTAAGATCGAATAAATTATATCAATAATTAATTATATAAGGTTCGTCTGTATAATATGAATTCAGTAAACACATGAAACCTTTCCATATTTTTTTTTGTTACGAACACGCATACAAAACAAAACAAAACAAAACAAAAAAATATTCGCATTTATTAACTCTTCAGAAGATGCAAAACAGTTTTGAAAAATCTCATCTCGCGAGTGGTTTGGTTTATTGAACGGAGCCCTTGTTTCGTTAATGATGCTTTGTGATGTCGTTTCGTGTCACTATAACCTTATTCCGTGCCTTGGAAGAGCTGTTTTCTGTGATGTCACCTTTCAAGAGTATCCCTACATTTATATTAAATATGAGACGAAAGAGGACCTTGGCACATATATATAGAGAGAGAGGATATATATATATATATATATATATATATATATATATATATATATATATATATATATATATATATATATATATATATATATATATATATATGTAATTTAAGACTTCAACAATATATATATATATATATATATATATATATATATATATATCAATATATTATATCAATATATATAACAGTGTTTGTTTGATATGAAAAATCTTCCACGAAGGAGCGTGGTAATTCGGTAAAAGACGAGTTCCAAAGGAACGAGTTTTTTTTTATTACATTATCCACGCATTCCGAGTGACAGATTTTACATAACAAGCAAACACTGTTCATTTAATATTCTGTCTATTATATACCTTATTGCTAGTACTGTCTTCTTGAAGCTCCAGAAATGTGTTTCAGTTTAAGCGGAAGAACAATAAATATCGGAAAAATGGCGTTATTCAGTCCGTTCATTAGAAACGTTGACGTCATTTCATTTTCGATAATTCACAGTGTGATGTTATGAAAGCAGTAAAAGGGACATACATCCGACAAAAATGAATCATGTTCCATAACGTCATCAAATAAAGTTACACATGTTTCTCGTTATTTATTTGATGACGTTATGGAACATATTTCATTTTTGTCGGATGTATGGTGACGTTATGGAACATGTTTCATTTTTGTCGGATGTATGTCCATTCTGACAGCCGAGGCAGTCAGAATGAAATGCAATAACACGGGAAGCAGTCTGTAAAAATAGTTCCGACACTGTGAAATAATTCACTAGTTACTCCTATCATAACATCACACTGTGAATTATAGAAAATAACAGAGAAATCCGTAAATTCAATGCTAGGTATATAACTAATATACATATCACAACATTAATGTCTGTGTTATGTATAACCCCCTTTTCACCATGATGTATGAAGAAAACAAGGATAGAAAATGTATCCGAGTGAGAGCATGG